>QUSF01000077.1:1165242-1197755 GCA_003676055.1 Chloebia gouldiae
GGTAAGGTCCTTTCCTCAACAGCCAGTCTCGTTTTATAGAGACATAAAGACATGAACCCTTTTTCCATGTGATGGGTGTTAAAATCTCAAATCAGAAAACAAAGCTCCTTTGATTTGCCTACAGTGCTGTGCCATGCTTGCTAGGAATGCGGTACTGGAAGTTGACAGCATGTGATTGTGAGCCGCTAGCTTGATCACCAATGTGTGCTTGGGGATTATTCTCACAGATTACTACATGTGGATTAGTACAGGCAGATTCCTCTGAGCTTAGTCAGGGCTGTGACTGTGCACCCACTTGTCAGTAGGCCTGTGCTGCTGATTTTTACTGCAGCTGCTGTGTTGGTATACAAGAGGTCTAAGGCTCCCACTTCCTCTTGGAACAGAAGGCCTGCGGTTCTTTCTCACATCTCCTGCCAGCTGGAGAGGTTCCTCAGGTGATAAAAGTAGACTTTCTCTCAAAAGGTTTTGCTTGATTGGCAACTCAAGTGTAAACAGTAGAAGATGAGTTCAAAGTCTTCTTGGCTGAACTAAACCCACAGACCTTATGATAAAGACTGAGAGTGTGATGGTTCATGCAACTGCTTCCTCCAAAACAGGCTCCAAAGTTACGTAATGCTTGGACAATATGCTGCTTCCCAGTGACAATTTTAAGTTTTGGCAGATACTGAAGCAAATAACACAGATCTAAATTTAGTGGTAGTTCTTCCATAACTGTCTGTAATCCATACCTCATTTTAAAGGCACAGGATGAGACATTTTGCAGAGCTAAGTGGAGCTGGGTATCCTAAGCCTACTTGTACCCCTGACTTGCAGTGCTGTTTTGCTCTCTGTAACGCCAAGCAAGCACGGCTGATCTTGTTGCAAGACAGTGAGATGAGGATGGTCTCTGGTGGCCTTGTTTCCAGGCAGCCACAATTGTTGACAAAGGGAACAGTGTGTCTGGTAAAGAGTTGAGTGTCTGCAATGGGACTGGCATAGGGGACAGTTGTCTGTGGAGATGGTGTGTCTTGTGGACAAGGCTAATGGTTGGAAATGCAGGTGTGAAGCCAGCAAAGAAAACAAAGGACAGTTTGTGGGGATGGCCTGGTCAGAGGGGATTCTGTACTTTGTTTCTGACATAGCAATAGTTTGTGCATTCTTGAGTATCTGCCCTGTTAGCACTGACTTTCCTGCCTACACTGTAAAGCAGTGCTGCCTTTTGGGAACAAACAGGCTGGAAACTCTGAGGATGGATATAGTCCAAGAAGCAGCTGTGGTAGACAAAACAATATCTTCTGTCATGTCCAGCCCAAGGCCACAATCACTATCAGCACTATCTAAACATGCTTTTTCTTGTGTTTTTGTCAGATTTCCCACTACAGCTTACAGTGAAAGCTGGCAAAAGGGATTGATGGCGATGAATGCTGGGTCTTGATGTAGGCTTCTTTAATCATCTGCCGCTCAGATGATTAAAGAAGCAGATGCCCCGTGCAGAGACCCATGTACCGATCATACTCTTTCTGCTCCCCTCTCCAGAGCTCTCACCATGGTTAATGAGACCCAGCATACGTGCAGTGCCAGTTCCAGCTCCAGGTCTGACGGTGGCAGCAGCAGCGGAAGTGAGAGCTCCAAGGACAACTCGCGCTGCTCTACCCCCGTCCTCGACGCTGACCGCCACGAGCGGCTGCGGGAGAAGATGCGCCGCCGGCAGGATGCTGGAGACAAGTGGTTCTCCCTGGAGTTCTTCCCTCCACGCACAGCCAATGCTGCTGTCAATCTCATCTCCAGGTGAGCGCTGCAGGGTTGGAGAGGGGAGAGAGGGGAAGTATCTGTGGTGGAGGGCAGGGAAATAGCTAACGAGGCAGGCTCTGCCCCATGCTGTCTCCCCTTCCAGGTGATGAAGCAGGTAATGGGGCTGTGCTTTCCTGCTGAGGAGGGTAATGGACACCAAGTAACTTGTCTTCCTTGGAAGCCCTGAACAGTTAAGTGTCACGGTGGGATTACTGAGTGGCCAAGTTGTTTCCCCACTCCCATGCCCTGGGAAGATGGAGTAACCCCAATGTCATGTTCTGGGTCTAAAGCACAATGCTGGAGCAAAAAAGTACCTAGTAAAAGCAGAAAATATTCCTTAGTGGACAGTGTGCCAAAATCTCTGAAACAGATTCCCATTTCCTTTCAATATTCATCCAGCCGCTATGGTTTGTGCCTCAGTACTACAGGATCCACATCTACGTGCTAAATGAAACCTGATAGGTCACAGCAGAGGTAGGAGTTATTCTGGACCCCCAGGAGCCACCATGGACTTACCTGGTGGAGAAAAGGATATTTCATAATTCTTTTTATAATTGCTATAAGCCAATGCCATATGTTGAACAGGAGGGCCTGTTCCACCTTGGAGCAGGAGAGAGACAAGTTGGGGAAGCCCTGTGGCCTCTACAGTTCAAGCTAGCAACAGAGGGCTGCAGCATAGTCTCCTATCTCAGAAGGAATGGGGCTTGCACTGCTGTCTGTCAGAAGCTGTATCAGTCTATTGAGCATGCAGGGAGAAAGTCTGTTGTACAGAGAGCACCTCCATTGCCTCTTTCTATGAAGTTATAAGCTCTTCCCCATACAGCCTTATTTACATCAGTCACATGCTAAACTCTTAGTGTAACACTCTTGTGGTCTGTCCTGTTGCTGTCATCCAAGCTCTCTCTGCCTACTGCTGGCATTCTAGCAGTGAGCAAGCCACTCGAGGCACAGGGAGGGGATTTGGCTATCTGGTGCAGGCTAACACAGCTTTAAACCCCACAGGTTTGACCGCATGGGAGCAGGTGGTCCCCTCTTCATTGATGTGACATGGCACCCTGCAGGGGACCCAGGATCTGACAAGGAAACCTCCTCCATGATTATTGCTAACACTGCAGTGAACTACTGTGGCCTGGAGACCATCCTGCACATGACATGCTGCCACCAGACCAAGGATGAGATCACAGGGCATCTGCAGAAGGCCAAGCGGCTTGGGTTGAAGAACATCATGGCACTGCGTGGAGGTGAATCCTTCTGTCCTGTGATGTGTAGTGCAGAGGCTGTGTTGCTGCTGTGTTCAATTCCAGAGTAAAACCCAAGAAGATTCAGGGGCTCCTTCTGCAGGAATTAAATGCTGAGACTGTGTTTCACCTGAGCCCTATGTTAGCAGTCCCTTCAGCTCCAGGGTAGACAAACCAGTCCATAGGTAAAACTGCAGATTTGGGAGTTCATCTGCCTTCCTTTTGATACCAGGGTTTTACAGAACTAGCAGATCTGAGTTCAGCAAACAGTTGGAGAGAGAGCTGTGGATTTGTTCTCTTTGCAGATCCTGTTGGTGAGGAATGGGAGGAAGAAGTAGATGGTTTCAACCATGCTGTTGATCTGGTTAAGCACATTCGCAATGAATTTGATGATTACTTTGACATCTGTGTGGCAGGTAAATGCCTTCTATTGCAGGGTGGCTGAGTCAGGGAAATCAGCTCAGCAGTCCCTCCCTGGACCTGGGCTGTGACCGTACAATCAGACTGGATACTTCCTCATTTCTGCATATTGTCCTGACAGCATTTTTCATTCTTTTCCTCATTCTCCCCAAAGGCTACCCCAAGGGTCATCCTGAAGCAGAGAGCTATGAGGCAGACCTGAGGCACCTGAAGGAGAAAGTCTTTGCTGGAGCAGACTTCATCATTAGCCAGCTTTTCTTCCGACCAGAAACATTTCTCAAGTTTATGAAGGATTGTCAAGCCATTGGCATTACCTGCCCCATTATTCCTGGCATCTTCCCTATACAGGTGAAATCCAGCAATTTGGATTTAGGGAGGGAATAAGGATCTAGGATGTTAGGTATTTGTGGGTCAGGGCCTGAGATAGGTCTGTTAATATCCTCCACAAAATTTCAGGGAAGAGAGACTGCTGAATGTAATAAGTCTGTTGGTGTTTGCCAAATTAAGCTCTTAGGCAGCTAATAACAAGCTGAAAAGGTTTCTTGTGCCCATATGGCAAAAAGGGATATAAAGGACAACGACCTGCAAGTCCTGAGATCACTGTCAGTATATTGTGCTCAGGCAAGGATGTGGGGAGAAATCATCTAAAGTGACATGACCTGGACTGTGTTACCATCCTAGAGATGAGGCCTGGGAGTTGATTCCAGGAGCCCCAGTTCTAAATCTCCTGCCACAAAAATTGAGATCAAGTACCCGTGTTACTGGGATGGCAAAAAAGGGTCTTGGAAAAATTGTAATCTGCATCCTCATCCAGGGTTACCACTCCCTGCGCCAGCTGGTGAAGCTCTCCAAGCTGGAAGTGCCTCAGGAAATCAAAGATGTGATTGAACCCATCAAGGATAACGATGCAGCTATCCGGAACTATGGGGTGGAGCTGGCAGTGTCCATGTGCCGGGAGCTTCTGGACAGTGGAGTGGTGCACGGGCTGCACTTCTACACCCTCAATCGGGAGGTGGCTACGACCGAAGTCCTGAAGCGCCTGGGCCTATGGAACGAGGACCCAAGGTGAGCAGGATCCGTTGGCTTCTGTTAGTTCCACTTTTCTGTCCATCTGTCCATCCATCCCATCCACTGAAGGTACAAATAATGGATGGGTCAATACCTCTACTCTCCTTTTTTCCTTTTTTTTTTCTTTTATCACCTTTTGCATTTAGTAGTTCACCTTTCCCGCAGATCTCAAACAAAAGCTGGGAGGAATAGAGGAGACAGCCAAAGGAGGAATTTGCTTTAGTCAAGTAGCTTTAAAGTATGCCTTGTGGGACTTTAAAAAACTCGGAGCTTAGAGCTGCCACTTGGAAGAAGCATGTTTTTGCTGCTTATCACAACCCCTTACTGGTTAGGGCTATGCTCCCTCTGTGGATTTCTAGGGATCTCTCTGAGTCCACAGGCTTCAACACAGACACGAAGAAGCAAAGGAAAATTTACAGCTGTTTTTTTTATTTTTCCTTGAAGTAGCTTCCCATAGTGCTTTGCCCTTACCATTTCCAATTTCTGGTGTCTGTCCTGCACCTTAACATTAAATAGACCCTACTGAGGCTGAGGGAACTGAATAGGAAATATTTTCTGTAAAAGAAGAAGAGTTCCCTGTCTTACTTCTTGACAACCAGAACTCTTCTAACCCCCAGTTATTTCTCCCCAGGGGCAAATTGCACCATGGGGAAGGCTTCCAGCCTTTAATGGAAAGTCAGCAGAGGAGCTGTGTTAACATCTGCTCATCCCATGCAGGCGGCCTCTGCCCTGGGCAGTCAGCGCTCACCCCAAGAGAAGAGTGGAAGATGTCCGGCCAATCTTCTGGGCCTCCAGGCCGAAGAGTTACATCTATCGAACTCAGGAGTGGGATGACTTCCCCAATGGCAGATGGTAAGCTGTCATGTGCAGAGAAAGGAAAGCCTGATGACCTGGGCACACCTGAGGTAGCTTTGTAACAGAGTAGCTCCCTGTTGCTTGGATTTGGGTGAGGTGATGCAAATAGCACCAAGATGTTGAAACTTTTGGTGTCGAGGTGGGTTTTGTTGTGTACTTCTCTTGCTGGTTGGCTGTCTTCCTGCATCACCAAATCAGCTCATTTTCCTCAGTGACTTTACATCTGTGTCTTCTCCCCTTACAGGGGTAATTCCTCCTCTCCAGCTTTTGGGGAACTGAAGGACTATTACCTCTTCTATCTGAAGAGCAAATCTCCCCGCGAGGAGCTTCTGAAGATGTGGGGAGAAGAACTGACTGGTGAGGAAAGTGTCTTTGAGGTGTTCACCTGTTACATCACTGGAGAACCCAACAGGAATGGGTACAAGGTGAGAGGCCAGGAAAGGATGCTCAGTGTGGCACAAACAATAGTGCACGTTTCCTCTTGTTCCTGGTACCACATTGTTTTTCTGAAGAAGAATTGACACTTCTCTATCCAAAAGGATTTCCTGGCACACTGGTTGAAGGGTGTCCAGCAGCCAGAGTTAAGGCTCAGCATACAAGGAAAGGTGCTACAGTATGATAGGACCAGTACTGACTGACTTCAGCAGTCATTCTTACAGTTGAACATATCCTAACCCTTGAACCAAACCTGGGAATTCTCTCCTGAAGCAGGTGTGTTTGAGGCTATTAAGGCACTGCTGAGTTGCCTCAACACCCAGATGGTAATCAAAGGGTTGTTACATCCATTGTGAGCCATCCTTTCTCCTCATGCTAGGTCACTTGTATGCCTTGGAATGACGACCCTCTTGCTACTGAGACCAACCTTCTGAAGGACCAGCTGGAGAAGGTCAACAGACGAGGAATCCTGACCATCAACTCCCAGCCAAACATCAATGGCAAACCATCCACAGACCCCATTGTAGGCTGGGGGCCCAGTGGAGGTTATGTTTTCCAAAAGGTACTGTAGAAGTCTGGGCTAGGCAGCAAAGAGTTTGACCTAGTTTGGCCTCTCTTAGGCTGGGAGGTTCCAGGCTTACCTCCACATAATCTTTCTGCCTGCACCTATCTTACTGCACTCTTGGTGAGATAAGGCAAAGCTCCTTTGGTGTCTTGGGCTGTCATATTTTATATATACACATGTGCCTGCCCCCTGCATCTTTGTGATGCACAAAGCACCCAGATTTTTCACAAAATGGGAATCAATTAGGTGATTCCCATTTACCTCCATCTGGTGGTTTCTCTACCACCCAGCATCTTATGGTGATAAAGAGATATTTTAAAATTGCCTCTGTATGTCAGAGTTCTCCACAGTTGCCTCCATCCCATGCACTGTGCTGTTTAGACAACTGTCATGTTCCTGCCCTGGCCTGCAAACACTCATGCCTGCCATGCCTGTCTCCCCCTGTCAGGCATTTCAGGCCCTAGAGCCTTGTCTAATGGCTGTGATAGGAATATCCCATCAAGGTAAATGCCAGGCAAGTAGCTCATACTGGAAGACAAAGCTTCCTTGTTCAAAAGGGATCCAAACCAGTAAAGCCAGAGACCAGCAGATGGCAAATGCATTTATGTTTTCAAAGGAAGAAATTCCCCTGAGGTGAGGGAAATCCATCATCTCATGCAATTACCAGGAACTGAGGGAGGGGAAGCAGTTGTTGGGAGCAGCCAAGCACAGAATTTGGTTGTATAAGCACACGGGGAGAATTGTGAACAGAAGATGAGGACAGGGAGTGGTGCTTGGGAGTGCCCAGCTGAGACCCAAGAGTTCTCATCAGGCTGGGCTGCCTTGGCAAGACACTGCTGTAAAATAAATATTAAGCTCAGGCATCTTCCAAGCATTCTGGCATAACTGCTTCCTTGTGCAGCAGTTGTGGTAACTCTGGAGTTTGTTCCTGCTTGTCTACTTACGTGGATGCAAAACAGGAAGCGTGTAGCTTTCTTGAGTGCACTGTTCTGGGCTGTTCCCTCTGCTCTCCCCAATTATTTTTTCCCCTAGCTCACTTACTAACTTACTCTTGCTCAAACCTCTCTAGTATGTGCTTCTGGGGATGAACCTCCAAGGCAGACCAGACTCTGCAAATGTTGTTTACCTGTATTTGCCCACTTATGTTGTGATTTAAGGCTCTGATTCTCTTCCCCCTTCTCCATCCCTCCCTGCAGGCATACCTGGAGTTCTTCACTTCCAGCGAAATTGTCACGGCACTGCTCAAAGTGCTGAAGAAGTACGAGTTGAGAGTGAACTACCACATTGTTAATGTCCAGGTAAGGCTGTTATTCACAGGACACTTCCCTTTCACCACCTTGGGAGAGACAAATACCAAATATTCAGACATGAGGGCTGATGAAAGGAAGGGAAAGTAAAGGAAAGGGTTGAAGGGAAAGTAAAGCACATCACCTGTGGTGTGCAGCAGCTGTCTGGGCCCTAAACAAGGAGAGGGTAAATACACTTCTTCCAACTAACTCGGTCCCTCCTCCAGCAGTTGCTTCAGAAAGGTTTTCCTTCCTTTGGCAGGGCCAGAATATCACCAATGCTCCAGATCTGCAACCCAATGCTGTTACCTGGGGTATCTTCCCAGGAAGGGAGATCATCCAGCCCACTGTGGTGGATCCTGTAAGCTTCCTCTCCTGGAAGGTGAGTCCTACCTCCTGTTGGAAATGTTGCTGTGATGCCCTGGAAGTTCAGAGTGTCTGGTTTAGTTTTAGTCTCTGACACTCCTCACAGTTGTGGCTGTTGCTATACTGGCTTGCAGAGGTACAGGTCTTGCTCCTTCTGCTTCCTCAGCTCCAGCAAGAGCTGTTGCCAGACACAAAGCACCCAGTAACGGGGATTGAGAGCTGCTACTGTCACTGTAGCAGGCCTCAGAGTGCTGGACAGTGGCTCTTCCTCCCCTCTTACACACACAGGGGCAGCATCGAGCCATCCATTGTACTGCAAATGTGTCTCCTTTCAGCTCTGAGTACTTTACACTGACTGGAAAGCATAAGGCTCCTTGCTCAATTCTTGCCATTTTTACTGTGAAGAAACAAGCTACAGTCTGGCCAGCCATGTGTAACACTGGGTGTCCTTACTTAAGTAACATGGGGATGTTTCACAACTGCCAATTTTTTTTGTTCCCGTGGCAGGATGAGGCCTTTGCACTGTGGATCGAGCAATGGGCCAAGCTCTATGAAGAGGAGTCACCCTCTCGCATGATCATCCAGTACATCCATGACAACTATTACTTGGTCAACCTGGTGGACAATGACTTCCCACTAGAAAACTGCCTCTGGCAGGTTGTGGAGGATACTTTTGAGCTGTTGAACTCTCCAACTCAGCAGTGAAAATTCTTCTCATCTCTTACTTCCTCCTCCCATCCACTGACTTCGGGGAAAGCAGCAGCTCCTGGGTTGACAATGAACACACTCCTAAACCATGACCAGGGCGGTGCACTGATCACAAAGTGACCCACACTTTGTGCTCTTCTGTCCCAAACACAACGGCTCCCTGAGCCATTCTCACTGAACATCAGCCAGAACTACCTGAACCTCTCAGCTGAGGCTCCAGACTAAACCCAAAGGCCATGGTCTGCAGGATGAAGAGCTGCTAATCATGGTTATGCTAATTATAGTAACAGAAAACTTTCCCCTCTGGTAACTTTCCTGTGCCAGAAATGCTGTCAAGGGAACAGAAACACTCCTCTCAGCTGTACCTGTGCGAGGGGATTATATCAGCAGTTTCTAAACTGAAAAAGAAGGTCAAATTGCTTTTATATTGCACTCTTAAAAATGTATTTCTTCACAGTTGGGCATCAAGCACTTTTGCACTCACTCCAGAAGAAGGTTCAAGTTTTATTCCTAACTCTTCTCCTTGTATTGTATTTCCTGTTATGTGAATTTCTATTCTGGATAAAACTAAGTAGGAATCACACTATTTCCTAGATTACATACAATAAAATACATGCATACAAGTGTCTCTTTTACTCGGTCATGCTCTAGCAGAGACTTGTGTTGTTTGCTCATTAATCACCTGGCACGAGGGAAAACTTTAAGAAAATCTGCCTTCACTTTCAATGCATGTCCTGAGTATGGCCCAAGTTCCATGCTAGAGTGGAGAAAGTGTAAATCCTAGAATTTACCAAAAGTAACCAGCTACACCATGTAGCTCAATTCTGCAAGGTCACATGTTCTTTTCCAGTGCCTGCAGGGAAAGATAAGCTTAGGTCAGGAAAGATAGGTTATCTTTCTAATGACTCTTAACAGCCTTAGGCCCCAAGGCATTGAAATAAGGGGTTGGGGAAGCTGCTGAGGCTGCTTTGTGTACTTAACAATCCTGCAAAGCTGCCACAGGCTAGGAAAACTACCTTGGAGTAGTTCCCAGTGGGATTTCAAGATCCCCACCATGCTGTGAGCATCTCTTTCAAACAAGCACGGAAGAAAAGCCTTTTCCAGATTGTTCAGACCCTCTTGTTACAGCTGTCCAAGACTGGGCTCATATATCCAGGGTAATTACAAGGCATCAATCATAGAGGCAAGTAATGGGAAGGCTGGGGATCAGACACGCCTGTCTCGCCTCAGCAAAGCTTTTGGTGCTCAGCTGTTCCCAGCAGGTTTCTTCATACCTTGCCCATTCAGCACAGAAATGAACCAGCAGGAAGCAGTCAGGAGGTTGGCCACCCACTGAAAGGCTTAATGAAGAGCTGATGGACTAGACAGGGGGAGGAGGTGGGAGCCATGTGGAAATCTGACCCCCCTCCAGGGTAAAAGCCAAATCTAAAAATAAAAACCTGTGTTTGCACCTATCCAATCCAGACTTTGAAATCAACAGGATCCAGCACCCACAAACTCCTGCTCATCTCTAAGACTGTATTTGCATACTCCCCCTTGATATCAAGCTCCTGTCTAGGGAATAAACACTGAGTAAAAGGAAAGCCTATAAAGGCTTTTTTGACCTTTAATCAGAACTCTAGCAAAATCATGGTCCAGGGAAGAAGAGAATGCAACCTCACAACTCTTAAGTAACTTCTCAGTTTGTGTTGCTAAGGAGGTAAGATACAAGTCCTTTAAAGAGAACCTTTCACTAGGTACCATCTCTTTCTGGTTGTTCTTTGGCTGTTATCCTTCTGACTGGCAGCACTGCTTTTATTATAAGAGCAGAGTGTTCTTTCCTGATAGCAGGGGACCACCTCTTTGTTGTGACAGGAGCCATATCCTCCACATGTCCTGAATTGAGCAGCAGCTGCAGGCAGGCCCCCTCCATTCAGCAGGATCCTTTGTGCTTACTCTGGAATGCTGTGAGCTGCCACCACCTTCCAAAGGCCTGAAAGAGGAAAGTGTACAAATCAAACACTTGGGTTACCCTTGAGGGGCTGCAGCCATTCTTACAGAACCCATAAACATAACTTTCCTTCTAGCAGTGGCTCTGCCAGCTGCCTTACCTTTCACTCAAAACCCTTCCCTGTCTCTCCTGGAGCCAATATGGGGCATGCAGAGTACAAATCAATGACAGCAGAAAGACAAATGCCCTCTAATTTCAGTACCTGCTCCTGTCTCCTTAAAGGAGGTCCTAATCCTGCATGAATCTTCAGGAGGCAGGCAGAGGAACAAACTGGCTATGAGTTCGAAGGCTTTGCCTGCTTGCTCAAATTCACAGTGATTTGCTTGCCCCTGGATGCAAGTCAGCACAGTCCTCCTGCACCAACATGGAGCCTGTTTCTTCCCTGAGTGGGGTCTCAAGAGGCAGGGGATTAGGGGATTAACATCACTAATAACAGCAGTGAAGGGGGCACATGTCAAGGAAATTGACTCCTGGCACAAAGCTTTGAAAAAAAACCCATAGATGAACCAATGTAAAGCTGGAAGCTTTTTTCCTTTTTTACTGGCAAGTCCCATTCCTTGATGTATTCAACTTCTCTCTAAGCAAGTGCATTGTGCAGAGAAGAGAGATACAGAGAACACCAGTTGTCCCTTTGGGGTTCTTTTTGTACCACTGAGGTCCACTGAATTGAAGAAGGTCTGCTTACCTGAGACAGGAGGCTCCTGGCTTCCTCCTCCAAAAGCTTCTGCACCACACAGCTTTGCAAGTAGCTTCGTCTCCACACCCTCCAGGCCTTTTCTATCAGCCGCTGCCGGGCCTGCCGGGAAAAGAGGCAGCACACAGATTAATGGGGCTCTGGCAGGCACATTACCACACTTCCCTCCAGTGCCAGCTTGTTCCAGTTGCTTTCCCAAGTCCCTCTTAAAAGACTTAGCATTGGTAACAGAGCAGACTAATAACAGAGCTATTGCTGAACTACTCTCTCCAGCACAGTGTGGCTAAGTCCCAGTACCCTGGGGAGAGGACAATGCCCCATTGTGCTCCAGCACAGCTCCTCAGTGACTATGGATATGCTCACACTACACAGGCATCATCTTGTTACCTGGGCAGGCCAGAGCACATCTCACACAGCTAATGCCCAGCAACCAGGCAGAACATGGGTATGAACAGAAGGGGAAGCCAAATGACAGCTCTTGGTAAACTGTGGACACCAGGGGGATGTATCAGGAACACAGATGAGGACAAAGATCGTAACAACTGCTGTGAACTTTTTGCACAGTCTACAGACAAATCCTGTTTCAGCTTCCCATCTGTAAGGGCAAAGCACAACTAAATCTGTGGATACACCAGTCTGTCAAGCTGACATTTCAAGAAGAACAATGGCCAGGATGTAAGTGGCTACAGGCAGAGCAGGCTTGCCCAGTGACACCCATCACTGCCCCCCCAGGGGCACTGGACACTCACCAGCACCCGAGCCAGTATCACCACCCTGCTGGCTTCCCTCCACTGATGCCATCCCCTTGGCAGACAGAGCAGTTTCCTGCCACGCTGGCACTGGCGCAGTACCACTGTGTGATGCCGCCTCTTCAGATATTTCCTCCTGCAGGCAAAAGAAGCAAATAAGCTTCACCAGCCATACAAGGGAGACCTTCCCTGATGGGATCAGCAAGAGGAAGCCCAGAGCCCTGCACTCCACTTACCCAAGCCACTTCTTAGCTCGCTCCTCCAAGTCCACCTCTGCTGTGTTCTCCTGGATCCTTGCATGTGCATGAGAGGGTCCTACCACATCAGGTCTCTCCAACAACCTTTCAGCCCTTTTTTGGCTCCTGTAGATCACCAGCCAGCGCTGAATGGCACTGGGAAAAAGTTCAGTTGGTGCTGAATCTTCTTCTCTACCTCTTCTGCTTTCTAAGAAACAAAAGAGGAATCACACAGGAGAACCTTGGAGCTAGAGAGAGAGACATCAGAGCTGCCATGAGCCCTTAGTCCTTCAACTTCTGAACACAGAAGAAATCCACCGAGTTTGATTGCCATGAGCTCCTACTCCACAGAGGAATCCCAGTCATTAAGCTGGTAAACACCAATCCCCTTCCTTCACACTCCCCACATGGGTCTGTGAAAGGAAGAGAGGAGGGAGAATCTTCTTACTTGTGGGCCAAGAGAGAGACATCTTCCTGCTTTTCCTAACACCTATGAGGGTACTGCGCTGCCGTAAGCACTGGGAAAAAGCAGCTGCTCTGGTCCAGTAGTTGCAGGCCTGCAAACAGAAATAACACAGCTGCAGCCAAGAGTAAACACAATGCACACAGCACTCACACAAACCAGAGAGACAGGCTCACAGCTCTGCAGGTAGCTTAATGTGCTAGACCCCAGGCTGGAAACTTCACAGATGAGATCCCAGCAGGACTGACTCAGCCCTTCCATATCAATGGACCTCTTTGTAGTTTGCTAGCTGTGAGTCTTTTGAAAAAAGCTGTAACTCTGGCAGCTCACTCTGCTCTGCAGGGACAGTGATTATCCCATCTTATCTTTGAGCAGAGAGGAAGGAGTGCTCTCATCTCTCTGGTCAAAATGTCCCCTTTCCTTATTGCTGTGCTCCATATGGTTGTTGCAATCAGTGCCAGATTATGGTGATGAAGTTGTGTGCACAGGCTGTGAAGAATTTCACAGCAGGGACTAAGCAGTCACCACAAATCAAACCAGGTTTTTATACAGGCCTTGTCACACTATCTCAGTGCCTCATGACTCACTGAGTTAATAATAACTGTCTCATAGGGACCTTTATCTTCTCATACTTAGGGAGCTTTATCTTCTCTTACTTGTTTGACAGTAGCCACAGATCCCAGGCGCAGGGCTTGCTGTCCTCTTGTAGCCACTCGCCAGCGGTGACAGGCTTTACCTGGAGAGGGCTCCTGCCTCCTGTGGTTTCTCCCTCCTGGCACTTGTTCAGCTCTCCAGAGTTTGTCCCTCCACTTAATAAAGCTCACAACCAGGAGACGGTGCTCTCTGACTCTTTTAAGATAAGAGAGGGCCTCATGCTGCCTCAGTTTACAAGCAGTGACCTGGGCCCAAGTGACAAGGCACCTGAAAAACAGTTCCAAGCACAGAAAAGAAGCACATGCCTAAAGTTACAATTCCATGTCAGACCAAATTTCACCTTCTCACCTGCCCTGCAGTATCCCACATAAATGGCCAAAACAAGCCAAAGAGCATTCAACAAGAAAAAAGCCTGTTCCTATTACTCCTGCAATTAAGATTTATGCATTGACCTCCATGCTACGTATTTTTCCAGTGCCTCATCTTTGGGAGGTGCAAGTTCAGACTCTTAAAAGATTTCTGCTGAAAACCTGCCCACATTTTTCTTCAAGTTCCCAGCACTGTTACCTCTCACCTACTCAAAGGCCAAGAGACTCTGCTTCCCTCTGGCCATTTTAGCATCCTCCTCTTCAAAGGCCTCTGCAAACTGAATCCAATCTTACACTACACTTTTCCTTTGCCTACAAAACAAATGCCTTTCCTAGGCTGCCTTGCCAGTACACATATTCAGTCCCTCTCACAAAAAAAAAAAAAAAATAATTAGCCAGTCTTCAGTCTATCTCTCTGCTACCAGCTGACCAGAAAGATGGTGCTTGATGAAGGCTTTTTTATTTTTTCATTATGGGATGAGAGTAAAACTGTTAAAATCTCCTTCAGCATGGAACCTAGCAGATTCCTGAAGTCTGCTTGCAGCATTTATGACAGCCACTTGTTGTCAAGATTCAGATTTTGTTTCTTGGCTGTCACAAACTAAGGCCCTGCATATGTGGGATGTGCAACTAGAATCTTTAAAAAGACAATTTTATTCCAAAAAATCAGCAACTTCAGGAGTTATATTAACAGCACTGTAAATCTACACCCACAATAATCTCTCTGTATCTTGCAGGCTGATGCACAGGAGGCCAGTCTTCCTCTGCAACCAGAGAATGCAATTTGCTTTTAACTCTGGCTTATCCATTTGGTTCCTTGTTCCATTTGGACCTTCATTATGCAAATCACCCCACTGTACCATAGGGAAGAGGTGTGAATATCCTGTGCCTGGCAGGCTTTTTGGAAGATCAAGAGAAGCTATTCCAGGTTATCCTAGCATGAAAAATGCCCCCCTCGAAAGAGACAGAGCTCATCCAAGTGAGAAATTAGAAGCACTCTTGTCAAAGGAGACTCAGAAGGAAGACATGCTCAACAGGAAGGAGCAACATTAAGGGCTTCTCCTAAATACAATTCCCATGAGGGAGCCACAAAGATAGATTTGCAGAGGAAAATGCAATTGGGTGGGGTAAGTGCAGAGTCTAAACATCATAGCCACCAAAGTTTTACTGGGTTTTTAGTTGCTGTTTCCTCTGCCAATCTTTGTGTCCTCTCAGTCTGAACTTGCAATTCAAAAGAAAACCTGGTAGGGCCAAACCTGCACTTCTTATGCCTTAAATGAACCCTTGGCATAAATAATCTTATTCATTCTTATCCTCCTGAATTATTTTAAAGAAACACTTCAACAACCCTGGTTCACTACAGCTGGACACCTCTCTGCACTTCAGGCAGGCACTGGCCTCATACAACATAAACAATGAACAAAACTGTTTCCAATGAGAAGGCCACTGAATACAGTTAAGAGAGAAAATAAATTCTTGTGTTTTGGGGATCTGCCAATATAACATAAGACTCTAAGACAGCTTCACCTATATTATAATAACACCAAGATGAGTTGAATATCATGGTTCTCCCTTCATAAGCTTTACACTGCTTTGCTGCAGGAACAAATCAATCTCAATTTTTCAGATTAAATTAAAATCAACGCACTGTGTTCAGAATCCTAAAAGACTAACTTTGTAAACATCAGATCACTGTAAGCTCTCAGCCCACTATTCCTTTCAGCAAATACTGAAGTGCAAATAAAGCTTTTGATTTTTAAACTACACAAATTTGTTTGCATCTCTCCCTTTCTTAGTGCACAAATATCACCCTGCATAACTAAGACTGAACATGAGTTCTGGAAGGAAAAGGATTTTTGAATGGGTAAAATGAGGTGGGGTGTGAGGCTTTAGGTAAGAGACCCCTTAATATAGACATCCTCAGAGAAGTGCTCCTACAGAAGCTCCATTTATACATGAGCTATCCACATTCTCAAACCCAAGCTCTGCTCTTAATACAGTGGATACTACTACATAAATTACTCTTCATGCAGAGCTTCCTTAGAAATGCTTTTAGAGCAAGAAACAAACCTGTGCAGGAGACGACGTTCCCAGAATAAACCAGCATATTTCTGCTTCTTTGTTTGGTCATACCACGTCTGCAGGACCAGCCTCTTCTTCTCTTGGCAGTTGTGCCAAGCCCATCGCTGCTGCAGTTCTCCCAGAGCATGCTTCCCTGTGAGAGAGAACACCTTCCTGAGCTCAGCCCAATGACTCTTTCTCCACTGCAGAGTCCAGACAAGAAAACACTCCTGAAAACACCAAATGGGACCAAACTTGCTAAGATTTCCTGTCCTCTCTTTAGAAGCTAAAGAGACTTTTCAATTCACCTTGTAGTTTTTTCTCTGAAAGGCAGTAAGACCTTCTTTCAAATTTTCCCTGCAAGAGATCATAGATTACTTCCACTCTTATCTGAAAGGCAGTTTTCCATTAAAAATTGGGAGTTTTTCTTCCCTGGCACAGTGCAAGCACTTAGAGCACATGGATTCCTTGAGGAATCAGGATTGTTAAGCCACCCCTAAAGATACACCCTGTTCCCACTGAAGCAAAACCTGACTGCTTGGTCTGAGGAGACATGTTCAAACTTGGAATGCTGCATGGAAGTCCATTTAACTCCCCAGCTGCTAAAATACACTGCTGAACACTCTTTTGTGCAGGCAGTGCAGGCAGAAGTGTCAAGGGAGCATCTTCCCTAATATAAAGCATGACAGAACAGTAGGACACATGTCCTGCTGATAGGCAGAAGAATGCAGTGACACATGCACCTACTAACCCCTGGAGTAGTATGTGCCTTTCCAGAGGAGCAGTGCACAGAATTACAGCCAAAAGTGTCCCCTTCTCCATCCCAACTATTCCAAGAGCTTCTCTCTTCTATAGACACAAGTGATGCAGTGGGATGGGGTAACTCACTTTGCCAGCAGGAATGCCAACGCCACAGAGCATCAGCAGTCATCTGGTGAATGTGCCACTTGAATCTCCGGTCAACTTCCACTTTCTGGGCCAGTCTCCTTTTCCACAGGCTGAAAGCCATCTGGAAATAATGAACTCCATGTTTTAGGGCTGCTGCTGCTTTTTGGTTCTTATTTTCCGTGACCCAGTGGTGCCAGCTGAGAAAGGCTCTGAGAAGGACAAAGGTGGATGCACTGACTGTAGGAACAACTCACAGAGATACACATCTTTGCAATGGAAAATTGAACAACAAACATACAAACGAGGGAGTTTTGGCAACAGATCTGATCTGTTAACATCCTTTCCCCATTAAATATCAGGGGAAATGATGGACAGGACAAGCTGTTCAGAGTAAGGTTTTCTGTCCTGGCTGTGCCAAGCCTGTTGTGTTCTTCAGCTTTGGAATCAGTAGAGAGCAAGGACAGTTCAGTGGATAGTAAGTTACCAGGACTTGTTATCAGCAGAGCTGGACTTGCTCTAATTTGTGAGACATTCCATCAAACCAGAAATTATTGTGTTCCTACATAGTAATTTTGAAGCTGAAAAACCCCAAAACAATGGGCTGCAAAACTCCCACTGAAGACAAAATGAAATAGCTAGAGGAAGAATTTTTTTCCTTTTTTTTTTATTAAAGCAAGTGTAAAGCTTTCAAAACAGAGAGCTTTAGGAAACTTCTGGAAAGCATGATCCCTACCGAGACAGCTGAGTGCGCCTGCAGTACTGCTGGGCCTTTACACGATGCTGAGTTCGAGCTGACCAGACAATGAAGCACTTCTGCAGGCAGTATTTCTCTGCTTGCTGCCAGCAACTCTTCACCTCCTTGTCAGAACTGCAGCCCTGTAATCCAGAAAGGCAAAAAAGGGCCTTGAACTATTGTTATATCAGTTATTCCACATAGCTCAGCAGTCTCTCCTTGCCACTGGCACTTCTGTGATTGCCCAGCTCTGTCACTAGCCCACACACCCCACATGAACACCCAGACAAGAGGGTCTAACACATCCCCTTTAAATCCTTGTCACCTGCCCCACTTCCACTCAGCTGACAAATGGTAGGGAAGAGTTACCCTGAGAAAAGCCTCAATCTCCCAGATCTTCTGTTTGAGAGAGAACAAAATAGCAGTGAGACCTTCCATACGCTGATACTGAAACCCAAAGGCTCTTTGCTAAATTTGAATATGCAGAAAACACTTGTATATTTACATTTTTCACAGCAGTTTCTAGCCTCACCTCTTCCCATGCAGAATAACTGGTGAGAGGCTGGGAATTATTATCTGGACTCTGGAGCACTGAAGACTGGAACTGGTTTCCCACAAACCAATTTATTCTGTAAGACAAAAGTGTTGGGTGAGAAAGAAGATAAAGTCCCCTGGAAGGATGGTGTGACATGACATGATGGATTATCCAGAAGGAAGGAATTCAGCCAGTCCAAACAAGGGCTCACTGCTACCAGCACCCAAAAAACCAGTCTCCAACTCACCCAGATCCAGGGGAGGAGGTCTGCAAGCACAGCACCCCACCCAGCTCAGCTGGCAGCTCTGTGCACTGGTGGAGTTGAAGGAAAGAACTGTGACATGACAGACGTGTGACATCCTCAGCAGTCAGAAGGGAGGAGAAGCTGTGCTGGCTGCTGTCACTAAGACTGCATTCCTGCAGGTATGAAGGGGGAACACGCTGTGAGGTGAAGTCCTCACAGTGCAAGAACCCAGCTAACAGCTCTGACCATGCCTTTTTTTTTTTTTTTTTTTTTAATCAAGGATTCAGGCAAATCCAAAATGCATCCAAAGGAATTGCAGGCTAGCCATGACACCTCTGGAGAGGGAACATGTAAGTGATGGGAAAGTTATTTCTATACTAATAATTTCCATACCAAATCCAGAAATACATGTATTTCTATATTGAGAAAAGGGGAAATGAGCATATGCACTGTTTCAGTGAGGAAGCTCTTTATATCTCATCCCTTCTACCTTGCAGCCACAAACAGAAGCAACTGTACAAGGGAAACTCACTAGTTCAGCACCTTCCTTCCCACATCTCTAAATGATGAACCAGAAAAGGCACAGAGAGCATTGACTTCACACTTTCAGCTTTCATTTCAGCTTCAAGACCCCACAGATTCAGCACTAAATTTTAAGCAGAGTTTGCTGATGACAATACCATGTTGAAGTAGAAATTTTTCCCCTGAAAAATCCCAGCAATTTAATACGTCAGAGCAGTCTAGGTGAAACAAGACCTTCTCACCCTTTCCAATGAGCTTTGAGAGGTCAGAGTAGCTGGTGCACTGCTGTCAAAGCCAGATGATGTTGAGAGGTCCTCAGAAAACAGCATGGCAAGAGGTTCCTCATAGACAGCTCTGTGCAAGTGCTTAGAACTTTGTTCAATTGTCTTCAGCATGAGATACTTTTGGTGCCATAATTTCAGAGTTTTTCTGAGTTTACACTGCTCCAAAGTCTGAGAGAAAGAACTGTGACAGAAGATACTGAGACAGTAAATTGACAGAAGAACACCAGAGGAGGTGACTATCACAGACATGATGGACAATAGATAGGGTAAAATGGGCTCTAGCAAAAGGTTCAGAAAATCAGGTGGACACTACTAATGGGGCAGGGCTCAAGGGACTGGCTCTTCTGCACTCACTCAGCCTTGTGATGCTCACACAGCCTTGTTTTCCACAGCAGATATACTCTCTGCAGATTCAGTTTTTGGCAGAAGTCATCAAAAGAATAGACTGTTTTTTCCAGAAACTGCCTCTCTCCAGTCCATGATGTCTGACCTTCATGCCTCTTTGTCACAGTCTTGTCAGCTACTGAGCTCATAACTGCTCCTTAACCAGTTACATAAAGGAACAAGAGATTGTTTGTCTCGAGGCATTCCAACCCAGCCCAGCCCAATCCTCAAATTTCTTCTTTTCAGCAAGGTTTAAGAGTTTATGTTTGGTTTATGATGCAGAGTGACAAATCTCCCTGTAGCTTCACTGACACACCCAGAACCAGTCCTCTGCCACTCTGGTTTGTTAATACCCTGTATTATCTGAGCCCCTCTGCTTTCAGGCTGTTTTCAAGTGCACAAGAAGAGGAAGGAGCCTAAGCACCTCTAAAGCTGAGATTCTGCACAGACCCCAACCTGCTCACCATAATGCTGCCTCCATTGTAGGAGGAAGAGGTTCACCACTGCCTGCTTATCACCTCCTCTGACCTGCAGCATCTCAACCCACTGCTGGAAGTGCTTCCTCAGTGATAATGCTCTGAGACGGGCCAGGTTGCACCTGTCAAGTGCCTTCTGTTCAACAGACTCCTTCCATGTACTGAAGCACCTGAGAATACCAAAGGAAAATGCTGAAAAACACTTATACAAGCTTATGTGTTCTTCCTGAGACTGGGTTTAGTTCAGGAAAGACAGACACAAGCTGTCCCCTGAGCTTCTATTTGTTTATTTCAGTAAAAAGCCACTGTCATGCTTAGAGCACAGCAGCACAGTGGATGCTCTTGGGTTTGGTCTTTTAGGACATCAAAAGTCAGGACAAAAAAGTTTTGGCAGTGAGCATCTCTGGCCACAGCAGTTCCTTTTTATGTTTCTACTTCTACCTTCATCTTTATTAGCTCCTAAAACAAAAGGATAGATGGTTTTAAGATGGAACAATTATTACTGTCAGGGTTGGCTCTGTTATTCCATAGACCTTCACAGGGAACAGATTTTTTTTACATGAAAACTGGATCTCATCAACTCACCGGGACACCAAGTTTCTTTGGATTTGTGTTGTCATTGTTATAATCTCTTTCATTTCCAAGCTTTGGGAATGCCACATCCAGAAAATGTTTCGTAGCTTCTTCTTTTCCAGCAGAGCACGGGCTTCCAAAAGCCTGGCTTCCTCTTGGCTCAGCAGCTCCTTCTGCAGGCGCCACAGTCTGAAAGCTGCTGTGTCAAAGGGCAGGAAGAGATTGACAGGAACAGAAATAGCAGAAGTACTTCAAACAACTTTGTGTCACACAGCAATCATTCCCTGGCTTAAATCCAAGCTGCCAGAGGAAGGACACTTAAGGAAGGCAGCTCACATTGCTGGAGAACACATGCTGCAGCTGAATTCATACAAGGAATGAGGCAAAACTTGTATGTCATGGTGAGTGGCCATCCTCCACCATCACACATATTGGTGCAGCTACTTACAGGATCACACTCTGAAAGAGCCCAAAGCAACAACTAGACACAAAACCTGGTGAAACAGTGAATACCTCCAAGCTCTTCCAAGGCTGTGGAATGTGTGCTTACCAGCCAGCCGTCTCATGTCTCTGATTGCTTCGGCTCTCCAGCAGAACTCATCTCCTCTCTGCCTGTGACGAAGCTGAGTCCACAGTTCTCCCTCCATCCTGAAACAGCAACAAACATGCCTTGACATCCAGCTGTCTAAAGAGTTACTCACAGAACACAATCCAGGGCTTTCCTCTCTCTTTTTTTCTCAACTTGTTCTTCTGCCTTCAGAATTAGAAGCCTCAACAAAAGGCTTTTCTTTTGACACCTCTACTACCAAACTACTGCTAGAGACTGTAGTACTGCCTGACTCCAACCTCATTTACCCCTGTATCACATATGCAGGTGATAGCTGAAGCAAAGAATTAGTACAGTATTTCTGTCAGACACTCAGACTGCAAACACTGGTGCACAGAAGCTCTGAAATATAACTGTTTAATTCTTAACACTAAACTGCTAATTCTTGCAGTGTTTACCCACAGCAACACATCCAAGGACATGGAAACAAGTCTGCCATCATCTGAGAAAAAAATTTCCCTGTGTTTGTAACAAGCCCTTTGCCCAAGATAACAGAAAGAGAATGCTCTCTGCTTACCTATGAGCCTGCTCCACTTCCTTTGAGTATCCTGTTGCAAGCTGATGCTGAGCTGAGGTTGTCATAGCAGCTAATCTTCCTCCTCCAAAAATCCCCGCTGATGAACTTTGGGTATGGGAGTAAGGCTCAGGCTGCAGAGCTTCCTTCTTGCTCTGTTTTGCCATAGCTTCCTTCCACTGAAGAGGAAACCACATGATTAGAACAAACTGCAGGCAGAGTATTGGAACCAG
Organism: Chloebia gouldiae; assembly: GCA_003676055.1. Classification (NCBI taxonomy): domain Eukaryota; kingdom Metazoa; phylum Chordata; class Aves; order Passeriformes; family Passeridae; genus Chloebia; species Chloebia gouldiae. The sequence continues at coordinate 1,187,162 of QUSF01000077.1, forward strand.
GGTCTACATGACAATTTCACACAGGGTACCCCTTTCCTTCTCCCTGTCTGAACAGGATTTGTGCCTTCTCTGACTGCACAGCAGAAAGTTCCTGGCACCAGTGTCCCTAGCCAGTGCTCACCCTCTGGAAGCTGGCAGCTAGCAGAGTTGAAGCACATCTCTGTTGGGCCACCTCCAGTTGTGTCCTCCTTTGGGGCACAGTCCACTGCAGAGCACCAAAGCCCTTCTGAAGCAGCTGGTGTCTGTAAAGCTGTGTGGCTGCCCTCTTCCAAAGGGTATGTCTCCTCCAGGCTTGGAAACACCTTGTTAGGATTTGTTTGTCACAAAAGTGCCAGAAACTTAAAAACGAAAAACAGAGGTGAGTTCCTGTTAACAGAAAGGAAAGTTAAACCAGCCAGGAGGTGGCAATCAGAGTTCAGCCATCAAGTTGTAAAGAGGTTATTTCAGATCATTCTCTCTAAAGAATGGAAAACATGCAATTCTCACCAAATAAAGGAATCTTAAACTGTTGCTAAACTGGTAGCAACCTCATTCACATCTTAGCCACAAATTTGAATTCCATCTCATGGATAAGTCTAGCTCTTGATCTTCTCTAACTGAGCAGTGAGCACGTTGGAATTTGCTGCATTGAAGAGTAGCACTGATGATACCAACACTTCTTCATTTCTAGCAACAACCAGGGCTGAATTTAGAAGATAGCATTGAAAAGATACAGAAATTATTTTTTAGGTCATGCTCCATTCTAAATGACAACCCTTTGAGAAGAAGTGGACGCAGCCCCTCAGCCAACCACAGTGGATTAAGGTAAGCTAAGTCCTAAACCCAAATGTTCCCAGGGACATGACTCCTCAGTCACTTTCCAGAAGTGCTCCTTGGTTAACTACCAGCACATTCATACTTAAAACACAGTTTTTTTACCTTTGCTCATTCACCTTCAATGACCAGAAGCTGTTCTTTGAGATCTGTAAACACACAAGAGACAGTAATTCACAATTATTCACACTGCTCCACTCTGTTGAAGAATTTGTCCTTGTGGCACACATCATTTTGGATGGAGAACAGAGCAGGACTGCCTCAAGATCATGTATTATGTGGGATGCCTTGGACACTGCTCCCACACCATTACTCTGTGAATATTCTTATATACTTCAGACATAAAAAGGCACAAAAAGCCTGAAATCTCAGGGCCCTGCAACAATGCGCAGAGTAAAAATCCAGTTTAATGCTTTCCCTAGGCATGGAGATCAGAGAATATAAACAGGTGTTTACATTCCCAAAACAACCAAATGGACAAGCTGGTCTTTAGGAATAAACATGTGAGATGCAAAGATGCATACATTGGGATGAAGAAGAACTGTAGAGATGAGATTCTGGTCATTCAGTGACACGAAAAAACTATAGGACAAGCATCCCCATCACTTGTACCTCAACTCTGCACCTCTAGCAAGTGGCAGAAACAAGCACAAGTAATACCTGTGAACAGAGATGCTTCACAGTGACAACACCCTCACCTCTCTGGGCACAGTTTTCTGTGTCTGGCTCCCTTCTTCACAGCACCATGGTTCTTGGGCATTCCTTTCTACAGAACATTCTTCAGACTGCTGGAGATTGCCTTCAGCTTCCAAATTCCACTGGTTGCTTTGGTAGGAGTATTTGTTTCTCCTTCCTTCTCTGCTCACATTCATACAATCTACATCAGAATGTTCATTAAAGCCTTCTTCAACCGGTGTATCCAAAAGATTGGACTGGCTGCTGCCCACTGCAGCCGTTCTTCTGGCTGCTCGTGATCTGGAGTCACGCACCTCTTCTGACTCTTTGCTGCACTTAACATGAGAGTTGTTGACTTCTACAGATTTAACACTAAGCTGCTGGCCTGGTCTAAACTCTTTATCTCCAGGATGAGAAGCAATGCTCACATACACTTCTGTAGGAGTTCCACACATGGCTATACCAACATTCCTCTGAGCCCCCCCAAAATCTGTCTCCAGTAATACCTGCAGACCCTCTGGATCCAGACTGGCTGAGAGGTCTTTCTTCCAAGACTCAACACATGGAGAACCTCCATTAGATGTCTGTTCTCCTTTAATAACCTTTCCAGGAGAATGACTTTTTTTGTGAACATAAAGACTACCAGTTTCCAGAGATGGCTTTACCAGGGACTGGCATCTGAAGAAAGGGGAGCAATTGAAGGAGGAATCTGTTTCTGTACCTACTAGCCTGCCAGAGCCCACTCCAGAAGCAAGGGTTTGTGGTTGGATGCCACCTGAAATTTTGGTTCTCCGTATGTTTGAGCCAATGTATCCATAACTGCCAGAGACAGAGAGAGGCTCAGCAGGACTGAAGTCTCTTGTCACTGCACTAAGGCTCCAGTCTTTAGCAAATGGGAAACCCCATTTCAATCTTGCCTGAGCAGCACTGTTTTTTACTGCAGCTAGCTGCTCTCCCATGGTCAGGATACTGGGACCTAAATCATCAGGAGCAAAGCATGAATGGCCAATGCCTGGAGGAGACTCAGACTGCAGAGGGAGGGAACCCCGTATCCCCATCAAAGCACTCTCTTGCTTAAGCCTCTGAACTGAACAGTACAAGCTAGCAAAAATCTGTGAGGATTGCAAAAGCGACTGAAAAGACTAGAAATTAGATGGATCAAGATTCCCCAGGGTCAGGGCTGAACTGTGACAAGTGTTCACACTTTCACTCGAGCTCCTTAAAGAAGGACTCACCACTAATTCATGCCTAAGAGCATCTCATTCTGCAGCATGAGATGACAAACATGCATTACTGACCAGTAAAGAATACAAGAAGCAGCAGAAGGCTGATGCTGTTGGCTTTCCACTGGATAGGTACAATTCTTGTTCCTTCTTTCTGAACAGTGATGGTGAACAGTGGGTATGGAGCAGCTACCAGCTGCCTTTGCTTCCTGATGGTGTTGTTGAGGAAAGTCAATACTCTCACTCCTTCTCCTTTCCAAAACACAAGCCTCAAGGTGGAAGTGCCTCTGGGGGAGATACAGCAGGGAGCACTGACGAAGCAAGATGGGGACTATGAACTACACATTTAGAGCTGTGCTGCTGCAGCCTAGATTATTCTGCTGCAGATTATTCTGCAGCAGCAAGCAGGAACTGGAGAACTGACTGGCAGTGTCCAGGAATGGCTGAGAAGGGCAGGAGAGATTAGTCTGTCTCCAGACTGGGATCTCTGCCCATCTGACAGAGGTGTGGTACACAGCTAGCACTGTGCTGCTGTCTCTGGGCTTATACCAAATGCTGCAGCCTCAGGCCAGGGATGAGAAATGTCTGCTCAACTTCTAGTGCCCAAGCACAGATTGAAATTCACATTCTTCTGAATGTTTCTTTGCTCTGAAGAAAAACAAGAAGAAATATAAGCAAAGGACCGACCGTGAGTATTTCCTATCTCATCTTGCCTAGTTTGCCAAAGCCTTTGTGTACTTTCCTTGTGAATTTCTTGTCTCTGATCCACCAGCCTCAGTCCTGAAAGTGTTATGGACACTACTGTCTTCCTGTTTTTCAGCAGACAATCATATCTGGCAGAGCAAGAATGAATGAAAAGGACAGATTCAGTTCTCAACAAAAAACCTGGAAAACAAAGACTTCCAGCGTTATACACCTGCAGCCTCAGAAGGAGTCTGTTGCTAGCAAGGCTGAATTATCTCCAATTCAAGGCTACACAGACTTACTTCTTTTTGTCTGCACTAAAGGATGAAACCATGTTTACGTATCCATAAAAGCCACACTGTCCCCTAATCTGGAAGATTTACAGCATAACTGGGAGACCTACTTTGCAGTCTACCCACTAAGTCTGATAGTTATACATATAACCCTCATGCTGAAAATGGATTCTTAAGTTGCTGCTAACAGGCAAGTGCAAATTGAGAGGACTGTGGTTCCATTCCCTCAGATTTTAAAAGCAAGTTGTCAATCACTGTCATTCTAACCACCATTCTTTTCCACCTCTCTTTTAAAATATGAAAATGGTATTGTATAAAGACAGACACATCTCTATCATCTTAAAACCCCCTAGTCAATCTGAGAAGAGACAGCAATGAAATCAATGCCCATTGTCTTTTTCAAACACTTTCTTATTCCAGAAAGCCTTCTGCCAAATTGCACTTTCTAAGCTGTGTTTATCGCATTCACTTCTACGAGAACATTTGAGTCTCAGTTGTCCCTGTTTGTAACAGCTCATTTTTCCCTCTCACATGCAAACTCCTTCAGTAATCACCGCAATCTGGGGAGCAAACACAGTTTCTAAAGCAGCAGGAGACAGTCAGGCAGTGCTGCAATTATCCCTGGGAACTGCTGTTACTGCCTTTCATATATCACCGAGGGTGCCATGAACGGAAAGATCCCATTATTTTTTCCAGACCAGCTGAAGTTGGCAACTACAGAGTGAACAGACAAAGCACAGCTGCCTTCCTTAGAGTGCCTATCACTGCATGAAGTATAACCACAAAAATTGCAGTAGACTGGTGTTCCATGGAAGCACTCCTTGCATCCCAGAAATATCCAATCACCACGCAATGTATCACAAAAGGGTGTTACAAAGGATTTAAATTGCAAAAGGACATAAACCCACCACGCTTTTCAGTGTTGTTTTGCTCTGTGAATACACAAAACCTGGCTCTGGACTACCTTATGTTCAAGAATCTGGACATAATCTATTTTCTTGATAATTTGTGATTTTTTTGCTCTCCATTTCAATTTTTTGTGCTAGGTACCAGGTTCTCAACACATCACCATGGTTATTTCAGGTGCTGTCCTTCACCTCACTCATTCCTAATTTCAGTCTCACTGAGATCTGGAAGAAACAGTATCCTTTCAAAATCACATTTGTCTGCCTTCTGAAATTGCAACTCAGATCTTTAACATAACTTTTAAGCAGTAGGGTCAGTCAGTCACAATAGGATCTTATGAAGGTCTTTTTTAAAACTTCTTCTGAGGCCAAAACTCACGGCAAACTGCACATTTTATGAGCTGGGAGATCTACTTTTACACAAAATCCATGATCAATGGATTTTATACTAGTTTTTATGATTCCAATTAAAACATTTAATGCATGCTTACTGTATACACACTTTTCAGCAACACACTATGAAACAAATTCATTAAGCAAATAAAAATTAAGAAGATCAAGTTATTTCTGTTGTTATAAGTGAAAGGAAATAAATAGCACAGTTAATGAAAAGTAAATCAAGCTCTTTCAAGCAAATGCCATTTCAGCAATACAGTAACAATGCCAGACCCATAATACACCCATTTGTGCTGCACACACAGTGCTTATTTCCCAATCCCTGTAGATCGAGGCTTATTATTTTCATATTCCAAGTAGGGGCTGTTACTCCGAGATCACACTTCAGCTGCCTTAAAAAGCAGGTTTTTTTTTTCCAAACACTGCTCAGCATTACAAACCAAACCAACCATCACTGCCATCACACGATGCCTGTGAGACCACCAGGCACGCACAGTGGCCTTCCCTCCCCAGCGCTGCCACCCAGGCACGCCGGGGCCCCAGGATGCAGCAGAGGGACTGAGAAACTCCTCACCCACGGCCAAGGCTTCACTCACCCACGGCCGAGGCTCCACTCACCCACGGCCGAGGCTTCACTCACCCACGGCCAAGGCTCCACTCACCCACGGCCCAGGCTCCACTCACGCATAGCCGAGGCTCCACTCACCCACAGCCAAGGCTCCACTCACCCACGGCCCAGGCTCCGCTCACCCACGGCCGAGGCTCCGCTCACCCACGGCCGAGGCTCCGCTCACCCACGGCCGAGGCTCCCCTCACCCACGGCCGAGGCTCCACTCACCCACGGCCGAGGCTCCACGCACCCACGGCCGAGGCCCCGGGGACCAACCGCACACGTCTGAGCCACCCTTCCTCCATGGCAACAACCACCCTCGGCCCCTCAGCGCCCGCTCCAGCTGGGGCTCCATAAGCAGCTTATCCCCACGATTAGCTCGGTGACCGGGGCTCCAGATGGCCGGGGAAAGCCGCTCTGGGCCATGGCTAATTAAAGCCGGGGTGCAGCCGGGGGGCTCATGCCGGGTGGGAGCTGTGCCTGTCCCGGGCAGCGCCTCAGGACAGCCGCCACGTCTTCCTCTTCGCCCTCCTCCCCAGCCAGAACCCAAAACCCGCCAGCGCTGAGGGAGCAGCTGCCCTGGCTGGGCTAGGCTGAATCCTATGGAGCTCCCTTCTCACCACCAGCACCCCAGGCACGGCAGGACCCGAGGATTTAAAAAAGTAAAGCAAAACCAGCCGAATGGAGCATCGCGCCTGTCTGGCTGAGGGGATCTCACTGAGACCCACGGTGAAGGCCATGCTCCGGCACAGCAGCTCCATGAATCCCCTCACGCCCTCCTGAACCACGTACAAACACTCTTCCTCCTCAGCCAGGAGAGGGGTCTGTGGATATTCTCAGTTCAGTCAGAGAGAAAACAGGGTTTCTAGCCAGGCAGGAAACAGTTGGGAAAGAATGTAAATAATTCTTTATCTCTCTTGTTGATCACATTGTTAATAAATAAGTTCTGCCACTGAGCATCATTCACTGCACACCGATGGTGTGATATGTTTTTACTCTGCAACCAATGAAATTGGTCTGGACAATGCTCTCTATAAAAGAGCGATGTATTTGAAATAAATTGGAGTTTTACTCTCTAGCCTTCTGAACTGGAGTTCTTCCATACCATCCTGCCTCAACGGCGTCAGGGGTCTGTTTTTATCATCACCTCTGATTTACTGCCCAAAATAGGTATCCTTGAGGCACTGTAAGATCAGTGTTACTTGTGCCTTGCTCTGCTTCTCAGAGCTCCCAAATGTACCAAATTTTCCACAGAAAAATGCATGGCAGGTCAGCTAGATGGGTATTTCCAATGTAGAACAACTGGGAAAGCCTTCCTAGATACAACTGACTGTGCCAACACCCAAACCCCACAGCATTAAAAGCAGTGACTTTCAGTCTGTGGTCCATGAGTCTAGGTAAAAAATCCCCTGAGCATTTAAATGTCTTATTCAGGGCTCTGTGCTGTCACTGTACAGTTCTAAAGAGCTGAAAAAACCCATTCACATAAAGGCTCTGGAACTCCACAAGCCCCAGCAATTTCTGCCTACTCTTTTCTTCTTTGCCATCTGATCACAAGAACAGACCAATTCCTATTCTTGTGCCCTATTATACATAAAGCCTGTAAAAAGAATGTACAAGACTTCTATGGCATTTACCATGTGCTTCATTCAAGTACACCAATGTAGTGCTTGTGCAGCAGAGTAGAGGAAGCATCTGGTTACGTTTGAAGTGATAAAAGTTGGGAGAAAACTGCTTGGTTTTAAAAATACAAATGGCATGCTTCTGGAGATTAAAGCAAAGTCAACAGGGGTCTTGGTTACTGAAGAATCAACACAGCAGGTCTTGTCCAGAGAAATGCAGTTGTAAAATAACAGATGTAAACTTTGACAATGAACTTGTGTCAGAAAAATAGCTATCTTCTTAGCACTAGAATTTTGCCAAAGCTATCACACAAATTGTCTTCTGTAAATGAATCCTGTTGAAATTTGGTTGTTTGCTTGCTTCTGGGGTTTTGTTTGTTTTTCTTTTTTTAGAATCTTACCTGAAAGCCACAGCAGGACAGATTTATCCTGCATAACAACGGAGTCTATAGTCTGTCACACCCAATGGAACTCACATCTACAGTGTAAATAAGTCCATCTTCCCTCAATCTCCATTTTACTAGCCCATCTTCCCACCCACACAATTATATGCAGAATCTTCTACTTCTCAGAGTAAAGCTTAGGCTAAAAGCCATCAGAGCCCTGTAGACCTTCCCCCATAATGACCCTCCCAGACTGCCTGGCTACAGTCCCAAGCCCTCAGGAAAAGCTACATTTTCAAATGAGACATAAGTGACCAGTGTAACTTTTTCTAACACAGAAAAACTGTGTTCATTTTATGGTTTTCTTAGAAAAATGTAACATTTCAAGTTCTGTTATGACAAGCAACTGAAGGCAAAAGGATATTTCAAGGCACAAAGGCATCACATTCAACAGTCATTTAAGTATCCTGGAGGACATTCAACTTGCATAAAAGCATCAGTTAATAAAAAAACCCAATACCAGATACTGGGAGCACAAGAAGTTAAATAATGCCATCAAAAACAGCTCTTGAGAACTCCTAGATGTTTCCTGGAAATATATCTGCATAAAATCAGGCTACACTGTATTGTTTAGGGCAGTCCATAAGCCTTTGAAAGATTGCTTGTCCAGGAGTACTTTGAGTGGTTCTCTTATAAAGAAGAGGAAGCACAATGGAAGACTGCAGAATGTGCATCCAGTCACATGTACAGAGGAGGGATTTAGTGGGAGGGAAGAAAGGAGAGTACTGGGATTACACATGCTTAACATGACACCTCCAAGATCTTCTGGACTTACTGCAGAACCCATCTGCCTAACCTTTAGGTAGGCAAAAGAAATATCAGATCTTCTCCTATCTTCCCAGGAGCAGGTGCTGCTCGATGGGAAGAGTGGAAGGCTTGGCTGGGCAAGGGCAGTGTCTGTCCTGGCTGCAGGGTGCCTCAGTACGGCGGCTGGGCTGCCTTGCTTGAGGAAGGCCACTGTGGAGGCACGTCTGGCTGATCAATGGGCTCGTAGGTGCTCTGGTCCCGGCCTGCACTGGAGACACCTGAATGGAGATGGAAGAGAACAAGCTTGGGACAAAGAACTGAATGCTCTAGAAGAAACTGTACAGCAGCTCAGGAGCAAACATTTTACCAACCCCCAGCACCTGTGGTCTGTGATCTTCACTAAACAGGCAGGAGGTAAGAAAAGTCATCCTTCCAACACACCCATTCTTTCCTTGAGAATTGCTCTCTTAGTAGCCACATGGCTGTGTGGAAAGCAAGACTCACAATACCCCATAGCAGCACAAAAGGTTCCTGTAACAGTGTATTTCGGCAAGATAAAGTGTATGAGAACTCATGGAAAAATGAACAGACAGAGCCAGAAGCTGCAGGATCTGTGGCTAGCTGACAGCATAGATTTAAAGGAGTGATACATCCATGAACCACTCTTCCCAAAAATGCAGCTGTGCCTCAAGGGTGGCACAAATTTGAGTCCAGTGGTGCTCCTAACTGCACTATGAACAATTTGTCTGTGCAAAATCATGTTACTGTCCAGGGGATGAGCAGAGAAAGAGGAGGCAGAGAATGCCCATGGACAGCTCTTTATCTATGGGCCAGGCATTTGTCATGGGGAGAAAGCAACATGAATCACAGATAGACACCAGACTATGAGGAATTTGTTCTAAGCAGCAAGAATACTCCCAGGCAACAAAAAGGGACTTAGTGTAGAAGGAAAACATGACAGAAAAGGCCAGGAAAATTTCAACACTGCTGGGTTCAAAAGAAAATGCCAGTAGCAGGAAAATAAGAGGAAATTTGTCAAGCACATTAATCACAAAGCAACACACAGTACTGAAAATTTTGTAAGAAAGACAGTTCAGGAGAGGATATGAAACTACAAAGTGTCTTAATTCCCACCAGTGTCTAAGAGGAGACTCTCGGTTTGGGACAGTGTGGTTGAAAAGAAGTGTTGTCAAATTCCAAGCAAAGAGATGAACTCCTCAATAATACCAATACTTTCTATACATGTGTTGAATCCCAATGACAAGCACAGTGAGCAGCTAATAAAAACTGACACAAAAAAGGCACTGCAGGTGACTCACATGCCTCCTGACCCAGGTAAGACATATCCATCTGGATTTTCACAAGTAGCTGGCAGAGACAAGATCCTCACTCCACTAGCAGAGAGGTGCAAATACCACACAGTGCCCTAAGCCATGGTTTCTTACCATGGCTTCTCCCCCTCTACAGGCTTCCACCTCTTTTCACAGGAATGTGATCTTTGCTACCACCAAAACAGAAAAAGGGACAGCTTCCAGACACTGTAATGCAGGTACACCATCTTTTGTCCTGCACAGCCTTCTTAGGATGACAAACAGAACTGTGACAGGCTGCAGGTTTTGCCAGCATGAATTCAAACAAAAATCCCTGGCAAACAATCAATCCCTGGCAGCTGCTCAGGCATGAACTAGTACCAGGAATGCTTGGCAAAGCTGACCAATACCCAGAACCAACTAGCCACAGCCCATCCTCTCTGGAAAATCTTCCACATTATCATTTTCAAATACAACCAGGGGAAAAATTAAATGTCTCCAAGCTAACTCCCATCAGGTAAACATTAGTCCCATTTTCCATGTGAGGAACAAAGTCCAAAAAAATCAAGGTAAATAGGACATGTGAGGGCCACATGGAGTTAGAAATCCAGCTTTATTTCCTTCTTGTTCATAATCCAGCCAGAGGAAATACTGCCTCTACTTTTCCCCCTCAGAAGGAAAAAAAAAAGGGTTGACAAAGAAAGGACACCCAAAAGTTTCCAACAAATACACAAAAGGGAGGGAGGGAGGGAGGAAGGAAGGAAAGGAAGGAAAGGAAGGAAAGGAAGGAAGGAAGGAAGGAAAGGAAGGAAGGAAGGAAGGAAGGAAGGAAGGAAAGGAAGGAAAGGAAGGAAAGGAAGGAAAGGAAGGAAA
>QUSF01000077.1:1198155-1216055 GCA_003676055.1 Chloebia gouldiae
AAGGAAGGAAGGAAGGAAGGAAGGAAGGAAGGAAGGAAGGAAGGAAGGAAGGAAGGAAGGAAGGAAGGAAGGAAGGAAGGAAGGAAGGAAGGAAGGAAGGAAGGAAGGAAGGAAGGAAGGAAGGAAGGGCAAAATGGTTGTCAAAAACTTCAGTTCTGCAAGGGGAGAGAGGAAAAATATAAATTTAAGGCCAAAGACACACCAGAATGACAGAATGAGATAACAAACATGAGTAAGACACAGTAAACACCCTGCCTGCCTGGAATGGAGGGCAGAATCCAGTTGCACAGAGCTCAGGCTGAAGGGTCCAAAGTGCAAGGCAGTCCTGTGGAGGTGGCCCACACTGAGATGGAAGCAGAAAAAGCATCCTACCTATGTTAAAGGTGTACTCTCCCCCACGCTCCTGATACATTCGATACACCAAATAGCAGGACACAGGCTTGAGGAGGAGGCTGAAGATGGCCATGCCTATACTGAAACGCTTCGCGTCACTGAGGAAGTCGTGGGGAGGGTAGAAGATAGAGATGTGAATGATGTCTGTGAGGACTGTCAGCAGCAGGCCAGTCAGGAGCTGGAAACAAGGACAGAGAATGGGACACGAACAGAACAGGGGTTTAACCACTGACTGTAACAGTCAGTATCTGCTTCCTCTGAGATCTATGTTGCACAATCATCCTTCACCCCAGTATCACACACCACTCTTGGTACAGCCCCAGGCAGACAGATACTCCTAGATGAATGACCTTGTATTTCATGCCTTTTCCTGTCAGATATCTTCTCATAATATAGTCTAGAATTGTTTCTTTTTGTTTGCCAATCTATTCAATGTTCAGAAAAGGGTTTTACAGAGCCCCTCCAACTGAAGCATATTAAACACTTTGCATCCTCATCTGGCATTACAAGTTACAATTGCAGGTAAAAAAAGGAAGAATCAAGTATGTCTCATCTCTGAGAAGAAAAATAACTGACAGTGAATGCTTCTCACCATGGATTACAGAGTTCATAGATTTATATGCTCTCTCAAAAAACACCCAAACCCACCCAAACACAGAACTTCTGTATTGGGAACAGCTGAAAATCATCACTAGCTCAAAGACTCTGCCCTCCACCCACTTTCTGAGAAGCCTAGGGGAGACCAATACTCTCACACTCACCATCGTTATGGCATCAAGGGAATCTCGCTGCACAATGGCCCAGATCCCCACTGCAAGGACACTGAAATTTCCCCAGGCATAGGAGAGTGGCAACATGTAATTCATGCTTCCCCTGCCAAATGAGACAAAAAATCCAGCTCATATTCACCATAAATTTGCAAAAGTTTGGTTTCATCCCTGTTCCCATACAAACACCTCACTCTTAGATTTAGGATCTTCTTGCACACAGGCACAAACAGGGAGTGCTGATTCCCAGGGAACATCCCATTCCTAGTTTGAAGGAATACCCTCTTTTCCCCCAGGCCAGACACTAATCACTCACCACACTGTGAGCAGCCAATGTACCAGAATGATGGCCTATGGAAAAAAAAACAAAGAAACAGGAAGACAGGTTAGCATGTTGGGAGAACTCTGGGAGGATCAATGTGAAATGGCACCATCTTGTTCCCAAGGGATGGGTGGAAGAGTGGCTTGGACCCATGAACGAGTGCAGAAAGATGGTGAAGCAATTGGGACAGCGAAGACAAAGTTATTTTTCTCCACATCTGTTGCTGAGTATGTCCTGTGGTGCTACACTGCAGTCATTCACTCTTCTTGTCATCTCTGTCAACAGCTGATTCAGGGACCACTTAGCCTTTTCTAAATGGGTTATTAATTTTGGAACTCCAGAAGAGTTTGTACAGAAAGCCAGGCAATCTGATTAACACTGTGCTAGCACAGTTTATACATTACCAATCTGGCATCCCATCACCAAAAAGCCCATGGATAGCCATGCCTACAGCTCCCAGAATTTCCCTCCAGTCCTCAGCAGTGGTCCAAACCTCCTTCCAGTCCGTTCAGAGCAGTGGTCCAAACCCACTGTAGTATTAACAAACCTGAAGGCTTTTTCCAGGACTCTGTGAACCTGATCCTGCCCGAGCACACAGCTCTCTTCACTCCCAGTGAAGCCACTAGGTCCCACTGCCAGCAGTGGCCTGAGTAGCTGTAAGATAATGCTGTCACAATTTCTGTACTTTGCAAGTGTCCTTAATGATCCTTGTGCTTAATGGGACAAACCAAGAAGAAAGGATCATACTGTAATAAGTGATACAAGGATTCTCTTCACCACCACTTACCATTTTTGTAACCAAGGAAACATACCCTACATGTTTATTCCGAGAGCAAATGGGAACAACAATATATCACGTCCGGCTTTTTCTATATTTATAGCCTGCTGGTCACTCCAGCAAAGGGAGATCACTCCTATTTCCTCTCTAAACTTTTCTAAAAGCAAGAATATGGAAGACAGGCTCTATTAACAGCCTCACTAAGGAAAGGCTGAAGCCTGGACATATCAGAGGATCCGTGGGATACAGATGCACTTTCATTTCTTCCTAGCTGTGAGAAAGGCTTCAAATTGGTATTTCTGCTGACCTTGGTATTAAAAAAACCAAACCCACATTACCAAAACTCCTCTGAAGCACCTCCCCCTGCCAAAGGAAAAAAAAAGAAAATTGAGAAGTGAGTACACAGCAAAAGAATAAGTTACTCAGTGGACACAGGAAAGCTGTATGCAGATAGGAGCATTACGACACAAAAAAGAAATTAAGATCTACTGACACCCTGCTAGATTCCTTGACTTAAAACAAGTCTCTATGCTCTAATTTAAAACAACAGTAGTTGCTGGAGAAGAGAGTGAAGCTGTGACATAAGTGAAGCACAATCAGGAAGCACAGTGGTGGCCCAGCTGCCGTGGCTCACACTGCCCTGCCAGGACACCACAGTGCAAATGTTCCTTCACTGCAGTGCCCCACCACAGCTGCTGAGCACTCACTAGACTTTGCTGTAACTTCCAACACCACTTACACAGATTTTTACTAATTCATTTTTTAAATTGTTTATGAAAGCTTGCAAAATGCTTCACTACCCCTCATGCTTCCCCTTCTCCCAAACTGTACCACAGACACACTGGAAAACCTGCTAATCAGTAAAATACAAATGTTCCTGGATAAGAATGGAGACATGCAAATAGCATTTACTCAAGTGACTATCACAACATCAGGAAAATTTTTAATTAGGTAGTATTTAATTGCATGTTACAAACCCACAAGACCCCTCAAGGCTCACCAGTTAACATAATTAGGCAGGGTGGGTTTTTTTTAAAGCTGTCTAGATCAATACTGTGGTTACTAAATTGTGAGGTATGTTTAGTCATCAGCATAAAGTAAGATATACTAGGGCTTACACTATGAATGGCTGCTGAAATAAAACCAAGATATTCCCTTTTTTGTTATTAGTCCAATTTACCTGACAGTTCTTCAGCGCTCTATGGAATGGCTGGTGGTGTTGGTATGCTTTAACACAGAAAACATGGTGTTAATGAAAACTACAAGTTACTATGTGGGATTAGTTAATTTGCAGGCAGTCTCCTGATAAAACAGCAGAAGAATTTAAAATTTTTCCATCTATCCAAGGACTTAAGTCTGTAGCTAAGACAGACATACATTTCTTCTTTTGAGAAAATAACTCCAAACTTATTGGTGAACTAGTGGTGAGAGCAGAAAATAAGAAAGGTGGGTCCTTTGTCTCCATCTCCTCTGGGAAAAGGGATGGCTATGTAATTAAAAGCATCCCATTGGAAACTGGGAAGAGCTAAGGCAAATTCCTACCTCCTTTGCAAATCCCAGCATGTGATGGAACTAATTGCCAAGCATAAAAAGAGCCTAGGTCTGCCAGGGTCTCATTAGATGGGAAACTCTTTGGAACAGGAACTCCTTTAAACATGGTTCAGCACAGAGCTTAGCACAAGACTGAATTTTGAACAAGTTAAAAATGAAACAGTTCCAAATTAAAATTATTTTCTTGTTTAGTATCTAAATTTCTATTTTAGAGTGAGCTCACCTACTCTATGAAATTCACCTGAGAACACAAAAAACCAAAATATGAATCGAGTGGCCACCTGTGAAGATGCTCCTTATTATTATACCAGAGTGATAATAATGAGAGTGCTTAAGCAGTGGGACAGGCTATCCAATGGGGCTGACATGGCTCTGTTCTTATTTTAAAACTCAGCTGATTTTTGAGTTGAGCTATTTGATCTAACTTTGCAGTTTGCCTTGCTCTGAGTAGGAGGTTTAATCACATGGCATACAGACATCTCTATTATTCCTTGATTCGGTGACTTAGCATTTAAAAATGCCTAAGCACAAAATACGTGTTTCCAGGCACATGGATTGTAGGGCATTGTCCAGACTTGATCAAAGTCAAACGCTGTATTTCAAGGCTCTGCATGATTATTTCAATAATCATAGCTGTCAAGCTGTCAGGGCAAAAGTATGGCTGTGCTGCTTCCCCCGTTTGGCTGAGCATGGCTGTTAAAACCGAGCCCGTAGATCCTGTTCAATGAGCATGTTCCCCACCCACTCCAGGGCAAAGCCCACCTTAATTTTATAGCTCTGCAAGGAGCTTAAAGAAAGACCCCAAGGCTAAGATACTGCTACATTCTGGCACAAGCACAGCTCAATCATGCAGCTTTCTTTGAACTATTTCTATCACAAGGCTCATCTTTATAATCTCACAGAACCAGTAAGCAGATCATGCTAATGAATAGCAGCAGTGTGTGTTATTTCTGAGTAAAAACCTTCCCCACCTCTGTGGTATTCTACAGGTAATCAGGCCATAACTCAGGAACAGAATGAAGTGTAGGTACAACCATTAACTCCCGATTCCTGTCTTTGCAGCTCAGAGCAGAAGTGGCAGACTTGAAAACCAGGAATTTCTTAACACTGAAAACAGTTTGCCCAGGACAAACTCACACTTATCTAGCAAGAGATTGGGGAATGGTTGTGTGAAACAAGAGAAGAAAGGCAACATTTTAGTTTTCTTGTCTTTGTGACTCATTCATTGAAAAGTCAGTGTTTTTCAGCTCCCCTATCTCCATTTCCCATGGAGAACATGTATTTCATGTTGGCAAACTTTTTAATTAAAATGTCTTTAGTTTTCACTGTTGTTTTAGCATGGAAAAAAAATCAAACCAAGTTAAAAAACAAAGCAGAAGGCAAGATCTTTTAATCTTCCTAGTGCCCTGGGAACCACACAGTAGTCCAAACTTGTCAGAGCAAAGTATCAGCTAGTTTCCAGAATGTAATATAATCCACAAGCTGGGCCTTGAAAAATCCATTTGCTTACTTGCCTCTAACAAGGGAAGTTGCTTTTCTTGGTGAACTAGTAATAGGGGTGTTCATCATTATATGAACAGCAATCTTTTCTTTAATACAGCCACATGAAAGCTGTCCTGTACAGAGCCGAATTAATAAAGGTAGCTGAGATAATACTATTCTCCCTTCCAACCCATAGGCAGCCTGCTAAAAGGCCACTGCTCACAGCTTAACAAAGCACCAGCAAAAAAAGCCCTGATGTGATCTGTGATGCTTTCAGTCTCTGGGCAAAGCTTTAACCAAAGAAAGCACCTGAACCATTCTGTATTAAATGAAATCACAAAGTAGTAAAGCTGGGAAAGGACACAAACATCTAGAAATCTCAGGGCTCTGAAAATGTGAAAGAAAGAAAACAGAGAAAAATATCACGTGTCTGGTAGCACATAAGACATCAGAATCAAGTATCAACATAAAAAGCAAACAAAGTGTGATTTTAACATCCATTGGCTTGTCACCAAGTAAGCGCTTCTTCCAAAAGTGAAAAATGTTACGTTACTGGTTAAGTCTCTTACATCTCCTTTCCCTGGTTATCAGATATTCACTGAAATTTCCGAAGTGCCCACAAGTGGAGCCTGCCCTCCCCAGCAGAGAAGCAATTGCAGTTATGTATCAGATTATAAGCCCCGAGTAAGTGGACTTATTTTTCTAAGATATTTTGCCTGACAAGCAAATCTTTGTCTCCTCAGGATCTTGTGCAGTGTTTATCTTGCCTTAGTTCTGGTCAGCTGAGCTAGAAACCTCCATGGACACTAGTTAATAGCCAGCTGTCTCGGCACAGTCCTTTAGCGATATCCCTGAAGTAGGGGCTAACTTTGGAGTCACCACCTGGTGGGTTTAACTGAGAATCATAGCATACACTGAGTTGGAAGGGACCCAGCAGGATCACCCCAAGAATTCCAGCTCCTTGAACAGCCTTGGTGCCGTGACCACTGCCCTGGGGAGCCTGTCCAGTGCCTGACCGCCCTCTGGGGAAAACCTTTTCCTGCCAGCCAACCCAAACCTCCCCGCCACTCGGATTCCTGGCGCTCACAACTCCTTCACCCTTTGATTAAAAAAAAAGTAGAAACTTCACTTTTTCCTCCTTAAGAGAGCTCCGCAGCTCCGAGCAGGGCCTCAGCCAGGATCCGGAGCAGGCGTCGGGCCGAAGGAGCGAGAGGAAAGGACACGGGGAGGGCTGCTCGGAGCGCCCGCGGCTCCGCCCGCCCCAGCCGCCCCCCAGCCCTACCTTGAGGCTGACGGCCGGCAGCTCCATGGCAGCGGCCGCGGGGCCGCTCGGCACGGGGGGCGGCTGGGGCCGGGCCGGCAGGGCGGGGGCAGCCGGGACGCCGCCCCCGGGACGCCTCAGGCGGGATGCCTCAGCCGGGACACCTCCCCCGGGACGCCTCAGGCGGGATGCCTCAGCCGGGACACCTCCCCCGGGACGCCTCAGGCGGGATGCCTCAGCCGGGACGCCTCAGGCGGGATGCCTCAGCCGGGACACCGCCGCCGGGACGCCGCCCCCGGCCCGCCCCGGCCCCTCGGAGCTCCCTGCGGCAGGCGTGGCCCGGCGTGAGGGGCGGCCGCCGTGCCGTGCCTGAGGCGAGCTGATGTGAGCGGTCTCCGTAGTGCTGCGCGTAGTGAGCGCAATTCGCGCCGCTCCTTGTGTGGGATGTGTAATATTGGGTACTTGTTAGATTATGCTCGTTTGTAGTAGGAGTCCCGTTCCACCACCCCCCGCAGGTGAAACCTGGTGCGTGTCGAAACACGATTTACAAGTAAAAGGATGTGGCTCGGTCATAAGTCTGGAGAGATACGGGATGCCCAGGCGCTGATCATCATGTAAACGACCCGAGATGGATATCATGGAAATCCTCGGGCAGATACATGTGAATGCAGCCTTCCCGTAAACTTCATCAAGGGGTTCACCAACTCTCAGACACCGACTTGTTCTTCCTCATCACCAAAAAAGAAAATATTATTAACCTGTGGACTCTGAATAGAAGAAAGGGCTGACTGCCGAAATCTTGGCGGAATTTTCCCTATAAAAACCGCTTGTGCCAGGATGGAGGTGTGTGGGCATAGAGGAAAACCTCTGCTGAGGCTGAGACCTCTTTGTTGCACACCCAGGACTCGGCACTGTTCTTTCCTTGTGGCTGGCTAGATAGAATTTGATTGCAAAATAAATATTTTATTTTTTCATTTTAATTTGGCTGGACAAATTTTCATTTGTAACACCTCGAAGGCGGATGCCACGAGGATGGTGCCAGACTTTTCTCAGTGGTAGCCAGTCACAAAACGGTGGGCATAAACTGAAACACCAGAAGTTCCAGCTCAACATGAGAAAGAACTTCTTTACATTGAAGGTGGCAGAGCACTGGGACAGGCTTCCCAAGAAGGACATGGAGTCTCTCTGGAGACAAACCCAACTGGACACGGTCCTTTGTCACCTGCTCCAGGTGGACCTGCCTTGCAGGGAGCTGGACTAGCTGATCTCCAGAGGCCCCTTCCAACCCTAACAATTCTGTGATTTTGTTTCAAAAGCCACCATTAAGCTAAAAATATACATATATACGTTTCTTGGCTGCAAACACCCAGCTAAAGTATGCACAGATCAGTTTGTTGGCTCCTAAAAGCCAGCCAAACTCTTCCTTCTGCTTGCACATGCAATGTAGTGAGACAAGGTTGGACATTACACTTTGATTGTAATCAGTGTCTGGGAAAGCTAAGGTGTGCAAAGGACTTAGCAGCTTTCTGCAGGAAGAGAATTTTTGTGCATATATATCAGTGGTGTGACTAAAAAGTAAGGAGTGACAAAGAAATTGTTGATAGACACCAATTAAAAGGTTATTTTAAGGTGCTAACTGTGCTCTGCTATGTTACCCAACACCTAAGTCAAGTTAAGGTCAGTCTTAGGGGTTGAGGCAGGTAGCTGGGATGGCTGGCAGGTACTTAGTTGATTCCTTTGGCCCTTGATTTTTCCCTAGAACTAGATGACTGAACCCTTTGCCTAAAAACCTGGTGCAAATAACAAGTTCTTCATTTCTTGTTCTGAAAGAAATCTGGTTTCATTTTAGAGCTAGAGAAGTTGCTAAGTGACCAATTCAACCCCACACAGTTCAGCTGTAACTTACCATTTCCTGCAGCAACCTTCTCCCCAAGTCTAGCAAATGAAATAACAGAACCCAGAGGTCAGGATGACATTTCTCAAACCCTCCTATCCTTGCCTAATGTGTGCTGTCTGCAGTGTAAGGCTGCAATGTCTTATTAGGTAAGTTCCTTTCTTGTCATTATTCCTTCTTAAAGAAAAGATGGGGCCTCTAACAAATTAGCTGGGTCAGAGGTTCATTGCAGAAGTTGGATGTGGAAATGTATGAGTCATCCTTCAGTCTCATTTCCAGTTCAAGCAGTGAGAATTGTGACCTACCGTCAGACATTCTCAAACAAGCCACAAATGTAGTGCTATCCAGCCTGTCCTTGACCATGTCCTGAGTGCTACTGACTGCTTAAAGCAGCACACTTCAAGATTTCCCAAGGCAAAGCATTAAATGCCAAAATGAAATTACCTAGAAAATGCTAGGAAGCATCAAGATAAAACTGACTGGCTGTATACCTCAGAACAACAGTAAAAAGCCAAGAAAAGGCTGTGAAAGTCCCCTCAGGAATCTGTGAATTTGTCACTTTCAAATGAAAGATTGAAATATAACTCATCTATTGCCACATGACACATGAGCTGTGCCTTCACTTCCATTATTGTGTCTTGCATGGACACATTACTGGGTTTTGCAGGGAAGTCCTATCTCTTTCTACAGAAGTGGTGGTATCAAATAACATCAATACTAGTGGTTCCAGTAATGCCAAGGATGACTGGATTTCTACATAAATGACAAAAATATGTGACACTTGGGATGGGGGGAAAGGTAGCCTGAATAGCCATACTGCTGGCTCAGTGCTGTGTGTGAAGTGCACTAGGATGCCCTTCTGCCAAGACAGGTATCTATCAAAGGAGAGCTGTTTGTTAGGAAGATAAATTCTGCTGTCCCAGTTGAATAATAAGCACTGTTAGGATGTAGCATCATGTAGGCGTCTTTGCTCCCTTCAGCTTTCTCACTCAGCCTGAGACAGTCTCATTATCATTTATGCAGCGTGAGCCATAATTTGAATTGATGTGTCCACTGTTCAGTGCAAAGCATTTCCCCTTGTACAATAAAAGCACTTGATTTCATTTTGTTCATCAGTGTATCATGCAGTTAATTCATCCCTGTTTATTATATCCTGGGCTTGCATGTCATGGACTCAAGGGATTTAGGAATTATCTCATGGATATGAAAGCAATGAGAGCTATGACTGACATTATGCATTTGTATGTCTCTCACACCTGTGTGATCTGGGGGTTGCTTGTTTTTCATTTCTACGTTGTGCTGCTGTACCTTGTAAATTGCCTCTCTGTGTAACCCACTGTCTCTCTTCCCTTCCCCAGGTTTAATGAAGAAACACAACATGGTGAGGAAGATAAGCAGCAAGTTAAAGAAGGCCTGCAGGGAGAAGCAGGTTACCCAGGAGACTGGATACAGAGATTTTTATGACTAGAAGACTGCTCCAGGTGAGTTCAGCTCACTGCAACCAGTGCCCAGCAATTATCTGCTTTATGCAAAATCTGTTGTTTTTTAAAATCTACTGGTTTGCCTTGTGCAGACTGAGTAAAAGCCTAATACACAGCTGGATCCACCCCCCAGCATAAAAGTGAGCTAATAAAGCAGAAATGCTTTCCTTTGCATTTTCAGGACATTGTATCCTTGGTTTGTAAGACGATAACAATTCCATAGGTTAATTCCATAGAGTTAATAAAATTGCTTATCTGTTAATAAAAGTCCTTATCTGGCCCTTGGAGGTGGAGACAAGCTCACCTCTCATAGTTCTACCCTTCTTCCCCTCTCTAGGGGTTTAGTCTGAAGACAGCTAAAGGCTGCAGCTGACACCAGCATCTCTGAGTTTTGCCCCTGGCTATGGAGTTGAGAGCAGTGCAGGCACCAGCTCAGCAGAAATACATATATATTAGCCACAGAGCCTTTCTGAGTAAGTAGTGAGGAAGGGCATATAGAAGTTGCCTGGCTCTACAAACTCCCTTTTAAATCCCAGTGGGAAATCAGCAAACAGAATCATTATCTGTATTGGAGGGGAAACTGAAGGCATTTTGGATGCTGGTGGAAAGCCTCCTCCTGCCATTGCACTGCAGAACAGATTATGGCAAGGTGATTTGGGGAGTGGAGAGGGTCACATTAATGTGGTGTCTTGACAAATGCACTTGGAAGTCCTTCCCAATCTCAGCAGCAATGAGCTGCTCCTCTGATTTTCTAAGATCTAACTAAAGCTGTGAGATATCATTAAGAGACTCTTCAAGGTTCACTGGCACTCCAGAAAATGAACTGAGACACCAGAAGTGGTTTTATGGAGCACAGATGCTCACTCAGAATGTTCCAAGAAAACAACAGCCCTCGGGTTTTTTTCTGATAAAAAATATGAAAGCAATGTATTTTCCAGGCTTCATGTAGCACAGAATGACTGGCATGGATGTGAACAATTTGATATAGCATGGGTTTCAAATTGAAGCACTTTCACACACTGTGGATTTACAATGGGGTAATTACTGGGGGAGGGAAGGAAGAGAGAGAGTTTCAATAAAACACCCCCAAGCGAAAATGAATGCAG
The DNA here is from genome assembly GCA_003676055.1 of Chloebia gouldiae. Classification (NCBI taxonomy): domain Eukaryota; kingdom Metazoa; phylum Chordata; class Aves; order Passeriformes; family Passeridae; genus Chloebia; species Chloebia gouldiae. The sequence goes on from QUSF01000077.1 coordinate 1,209,191, forward strand.
ACTATTACAGACCTGAGACAGAATAATTCCCAAGTGTTTTAATTTGTGCTTCCACTCCTTGCCTCTCTTGCAGTCATCATTTTGGCAACTACCAGCAACATGCCTGAGATTCAACAGCATTTGCAGAGCAGGCAGCTGCTGAAATGATTATGTCAAATCAGCATGCTCTTCTCTCTTTTCCATGTTTAATGATTCTTACCCTTGGAGAAGCAGTTTAAGGTGATGCATAACCTTTGGACTCTCAGAGGCAACTAATAGCAGTAGCTGTAGAATAGGACTTTGGGTGGGACTTTGTCACTCACCTTTCTTGCATGCATGCTCTGTGATTAACTTTAGAAATTATTGTACAGAGTCCTGCTATGGCTGGTTTGGGCCTAGTCCAAAGTCCTTTCAAGACAATAGACAATCTTGCAAGAGCTCTGACTTAAATTCTCTGGGGGCAGCAGAGAAGCTGAGCTTGTGTGAATTCTTAATTTGAGTTTCTTAAACAATCAGTTGAGAAGAACATATAAATCAAGTCTTGCTTGACATTTGTATCTTTCTCTTGTTCAGACTTAATGCCCTCAAAGGCAAAACTGTTACTGAGTGCCCTGTGACTACCAGAAATTAGGAAGAAAGGGGAAAGCTGCTAAAAGTAACCCGTGATGGTAATGGTCTGCAGCTGCTGTCATGCCTTTGAGACAGCACAGAGTGGCACTAAGAAGCTTTGCTGTGCTCACAAGTGGGCTGGACTTGTACAAATATTGCCCTGGGGTTTTATATCACAGGCTGCTCATTCATTCCACACCTTTGCATGTTATTTACTCACCAGCTTTCCTTTGCAGTGCAGTTGTGAAGCCAGTAGTTGATCTGGCTGACCCATAATTCAGGCTGATTCTTTCCACGCTGCTGTGGCCATGCAGCATGTGCCTGTGCCACTGCTCACCTTGCTGCTCCACCGCTGTGACACCACAGCTTGACTCAGCAGGAATGACACTTGGTCACAGGCTCTCTTTCTCAAACTCCAGTGTGAGCAATCAATTCAGTAATCTGTAAATTGCATCAGTAAACTTGACTGATAATAGTTAACTGAACTTTCACTGACCTTAACTAATCCCACCAGTTAAGGATAATGTTTTCTTTATATTCAGAATTAATAGCAGACTGAAGGCTGAAAAAGCAAGAACTGAAGGAATAACTCTGCTTTTAGAGTGTAAAAGCTCTGACAAAATTCAGACTTGCTTGTATTTCACATGATATGCAACACAGTATTGCTTAAAACACTGTCCATGATCCTACAAGGATCCCATTTGTAGCATGAGAGGCAAGGAATACCTGCATCACCAAGGATAAAGACCCCTACAAAATTTCCTTCTTGCTTTCAGTTGCACTGTTCCCCCAAATCTTGGCTGCTACACTAAAAAGCAGTGTAATATCAAACGTGGTTTTGATAGAGCTTGTGCATGTGGTTTTCATCAGTGTCACACAGACCAGAGGCTGAGAGCTCTGCAATTGAATGTGATCAATTAGGAGCCTTTTTCCCCTTTATGCTCCCGCTGACAATGGCACTGGCAGCACCACCCACTATTCACATCTGGGCTGAGGGAGGGGCTGCATTGCTCTCCCTGGGTTAATAAAGTGAATCCTTGCTGCCGTGGTATCGAGCTGGAGGCAAACCACCTTTCTTTACTTCTGTCTTTTGTGCTAAGACTGTCATGCTGTAAACAGAAATCTGAACAGCTACATCCAACTCTGTGGTAGGTTTTGCCTAAGTGGTCCCATACAAATTCCTCCTTTAGCAGTGTGCACAGGTCAGAAGTGACACTGTATTCAATGTGGCCATGAGTGGGCACTCAGTAGAGATGTAAAGCATAACTCACAGTCTTTGAGTGAATACACAATGCAAAGTGGCACCACAGCACAAACAGAACTGCAAATTGGAGTTTTGACTAACTAAATGGAACATAGGGGGTTTAGGGAAGGTGTGTAAAGAGGATTCTGCCTACAGCACCATGATTAATATTTCTGTTCCTAAAGAAAGTGCTATACCTCTTCAGGCTCTTGGATATAAAAAGCTTCATAGCTGCCACTCCACAGAAGTCAGGGTATTGGGGTGTTAGCAATAGCAAAGATCTTCACCAGCTACCACTACTCCAAGTTAACACAGGTAGCCTTTGTTGCTCCAATATATCACTGAAGCCAGTAATTAAATATTAATATAAAGAAGTTTAAAACATTTGTCTGGCTACACTAGGTAGAAACAGTTATCTCCAGTTTGAGTGAGAATACAGGCAACCTTGGGCAGAGAAATTTTTCTACCAGTGGCACAATTGTTCTGTGTGATTACTTCAAATCATCACTGTTACTTGCTGACCAGCTTCCTTATAGGCTTTTCTGGCTCTTCCACATACTTGGATGTAGTCAAAAAGCAGAAGAGTTGCACAAAGGATATCCATCATATCTTTATTTACATATCACAAAAACACACATGCAACATGTCACAGATTTTACTACAATGGAACAGCCTGTCCCTATCTCCTGTTACCAAAAACTTTATTTTTGGCTCACTAGGAAAACTATCACTTCCCCAGAAAGCTTCTAAAAATAATCATTAAAAATAACAGACCTGGCAGGATAGATAAATGAGTGAGAGCTACAGGCTGGGATGTCTTGCCACATCCTTGCAGAAACGAGGTGGTTCTCTGAAAGCAAGAAAGGAAGAAAGGATGGAGTGGGATTGGATTGTCCCAAAGATAGCAGGTCCCAAGATGAAGTGGAAGTGTGTAACAGCTAAGCAATGTCTGGAGCAGTGAAAAAGTGAGAGAGCAAGAGATCTGCCAGAGGGTCCTCTCTCTCCTCTAGGCAGGCAGCTGATCCATTTGCCATCTTGGATTCCACTTGGATGCTACAAATTTCCTCTCCTCTAGGAACTTCCAGTTCTTAAAGACGATCCGTCTACCCTTATTCTCAAGCAATAATCAAGGGATAAAGTTTAAGCTCATATCCCTGTGGCCCTGAAGGATCTTCACATCTTGCCTCTCTTGAGAGAAGATGAAACTGCAGAGCCTTTTCCAGAGAATGGGAGTCATGATCATTGCTTACTAACTAGGAGAGGGGGACTCAATTCAGAGGCAGGAATGTGCTGAAAGAAGGGGTAGGGAGTGCAGTCCTGCTATGGAAAAGGCTGATGCCACTGTATTTATAATGAACATGAGTTTCAGTCTAGCTGGGACCTGGCATGTTCAGAGCCTGCAGCTTCCATCATTTGCTCAGCTTTTTCCTCTAATTCCCACTGCTAGGTATAAAGAGTTGGACCCCAGCTCCTGACCACAGAGGCAGGAGTGCCACCCTCCTAAACATTAATGAAAGATCCCTGCTCTCCGTTGGCTGATTCAGGCTCCACACAACGCCCCTTCCTCCGGGTCACTCTTCGGTTCCGGTGGAATTTGGCGTAACAGCGTAGCCCTATGGAAAAGACAGAGGTGCAGAAGTGAGGAGGGACCAGGGCTCCCTACAGCTGTAACACCAACTATTTCTCTGCCTCAGATACTGCTGCACTGGGGACAGTCCCAGTGCTCTGTCAAATAGGGTGGCAGAGAAATGCCTCACACAGACAAGGCGTATTGCTCTCTGGGCACTGGTGTTCTGTTTGGCTCGCTGTTCTGGTTTGAGAGTCATTGTTCAGTCAGGTTTCACTGGATTCTTGAAATACCAATGAATTATTCCAATTGTTTCCAGTGATTTTATGGAAGCCCTGCTTGGTTTCCCCCTATTACTTCCCATTACTGTCTAAGTAATCTCTCCATTGGGAAATTACTGTAGACTTAATGTGCAGCAGCAATGACTAGGAACCTCCCCTTGCTATTTATTTCCCTGAAGCTTCAAGAGAGAAGGGAAGAGACATTGAAGTGTTATTACTGGGAGGTCTGATCCAAAGCCCACTGCTCATCTCCTTTAATTTCTCTGTTTTAGATGCTTAATGTGCAGGGTCTGAAGGAAGCTAGCTAATATAGCATGGGCAAGTATGAAGGGGGAAAAAGGCATTTTATTTGCAAAAACCATGAGTACATATTCTCCCAGGGCAGTGGAAGGTAATGGGAGCCTCTGGTCATGGTAACTACTTGGTTTCTGGCTCCAAGAGGTTGATTTTATGGTGTTTCTTGTCTGACTTTGTTACACCAGAATGTGTAGCTACTTGGGCCAGACAGGGTATAGCCTGTGGATAATTAATTCTCATGAAAACCCTGCTTTTCAGTAGTGCAGGATCTTGTCATTGGGGTTGGCAGGAGCTGATTTGATAATTCTAGAAACTGCAGCTCTTTTAACTTCTAGAGCAGGCAGCAGAGGATTTATAGCTTTTGTAATAAGACAGCTCAAAACTTCCCTTGGTTGTACACTGGAGATCCAGATGATGTCACCTAGCAGTCCTTTGGAATTATGTCCCTGGGCTGCATGAAGACCAGCTTCCTTAAAAAGCTGGGTTTGTGCCCCTCATTACCAATCACCCCAGGGCAGACTGGCCTCCTAAAAGGGGAGCATGGAAGATCAGAGCCCTACTCTTATTTAAGCCTCTTGTTTATCTTACCTGGATCTTCCCTCTCTGGGGATCTTTTTTATGCTACACAGGATGCACATTTGCTATCAATTTATAACTAGCTTAAGGATAAAACAGGGCCTGGGGCAGCCTCATTAAGGATTGCAGAAACATGTTTCTAGGCTAATCTATCAGAAGGTCATCTCTGATTAGGACCTTGTGGTGTTACACAACACACCCAAGGTGAAGACTATCGTTTAACATTGCAACTCCAGGAAAGCTGCTCATTTAACTGGGTAAAAAGTAGGCAAACAGCCTGGTCAAATCACTGGGTACCTAATGCAGGTCACAAAACTTTGGCTAACAGAATTTTGTTATGGCAGGCAAGACTCAGTGCCTGGAGCTGATCCTGAACATGTCTGGACTAGAAGAGTGCCTTTTAGCACTTTCATAAAGCACCTGCCTAGGAAAGGCTGCTGTGGATTCTTCAGAAACAGTTTTAAGAAACAAAAGCCTGAGTCCTTCCCACATCTACTAAATTACTACAAGCTCAGTTGAAATTAACTTGGGAAAGTCATGTTAGGCACAAGGTCATACAAAACAGTGTTTTCATAGTTTGTGATACTTGAAAGTTCCACTGAAATGTTAATATATTGTGGCTTCTTCTGTTAAGCTGGTGGACATCAGGATGTTTCTCTCTTGTTTTCAAGAGAGAAAACAAGATATTCTAGAAGACTCAATAGTCACACTGTGAGTCAGTGTCAGAGAGAGGCTAAGAGCAGGAAAGCTTGGCTCCTGCTTTCACATACAAACCACTATTCCAAGTCAACAAAGTTGGGGAATGTCTTGGGAATGGTTTATATCCCATAACCATGTTTGCTATGGACCCACATAAGCCGTTTATTACAATTTCAATTTACAACATAATCCTCACTGCAATTGTACTTATTTTATGCAGTGAAACTGTGTAATTACTGCTTCATTTTTAAATTGTTAATTGTCATAATTCTCTTCATCTTTTTTTTTCTAACAAAAAAAGGGTGAAGTGTGGTGTCGCATTTTAGTTAAATGTTATGCTCTGTCTCACACCTCGAAACTGTATGGTTTATCCACGCCTGTAATCCTCCCCTGAAGTATCATGTGTCTGTAATCCCATTGGCCCAAATTTTATTCTGTGCCAACTTTGAATCTCCCTGTTAAATGTGCCAGTGGGATGAGGCTCTCCCTCGTGGCTGGTGCTCTCTCAGCCCCCCTCTCCCTTCCCAGGGGTAGGGCCCCCAATAAACCCTCCTCTAATTCACACCCTCAGAAGCCGTGTGGAGTCTCCTTGCCTGCCCGCTGCTACCAGCGAACCCACAGCTTGGGAGGCACCCCAGGACACCCCCGAATGCTGCAAGTTAGCTTTTGTTTTTGTTTTGTGTCCAGCATGGTCACTGCCCCCCAACTCCAGGAATATCATGGTGGGTGAGGGGCAGCCCGGGATCCTGTGAGGGTCGAATTTCCAGTGGGGATGATGGGCTCAGCAGCCATGTGGTACGGTGCGCCTGACCTGAGATTCTGTTGCCCTGTGGTTTTTCCCTTTTTCTTCTTTCCCTCTTTGTTTTTTTTTCCCTTCAGCACTGTGACTAGGGCTTGCTGGCCTGCTCCTCTGCCACTCAGGAGCCCAGAGCCGGTGTGTGCTGTGCTAGGAGCCCAACTGGGCACTCCTCACCAGTCATCTGTGCCAAGCAGCTTTCCCTCATACAGCCCCGGCAGTTTCTTGCTACTGCTTCGGGCATTTTGCTACTTTAGCCCAACACCCAGCGTCCACCAAGACACCCCACTTCTTCTGTTCTGCCACTGCTTGGGGCTTAGAGCTCCAATTCAGTTTGCCACTCCCGGGGATCTGCTTGTCTCTGCTGTTCCAGTCTGCTCCGAGGTCCCTGCTGCCGTCCCTTTTGCCACCCAGAGGGGTCTGCAGCCAGCTGCCCACCCTGAGTTTGCAGTGGAGCCCCTTTTCTCTTTCCCTTTTCTCTTTCCCTTCTCTCTCTCCCTTTTGCCTCTCCCTTCTCTCTCTCCCTTCTTTCTCTCGTTTTTCCCTCTCCCTTCTCTCTCTCCACTCTCTCTCTCCCTTTTCTCTCTCAGTTTTCGCTCTCCCTTTTCCCTCTCCCTTCTCTCGCTCCCTTTTCTCTCTCCCTTTTCTTTCTCTCTCCCTTTTCCCTCTCCCTTTCCCCTCTCCCTTTCCCCTCTCCCTCTTCCCTCTCCCTCTTCCCTCTCCCTCTTCCCTCTCCCTCTTCCCTCTCCCTTTTCCCCTCTCCCTTTTCCCCTCTCCCTTTTCCCCTCTCCCTTTTCCCCTCTCCCTTTTCCCCTCTC
>QUSF01000077.1:1221055-1233408 GCA_003676055.1 Chloebia gouldiae
AAGGGAATATTTTCCATTCTAAGGGAGGCTCCCACCTTCCTTAGCAGACGGCTGTCTTTTAAACCAAAACAGGGAGCAAAGAGCTGGACTCACCTTCAGTGCACATACAGTCATCATAACACTTGTTGTTAAGGCCTCGATTGTGTGGTTTGCAGAGGTGTTCACGTAAGTCACAGCAAGAGCCTGCAACACAGGACCAGGGGTCAGCCCAGCTCAGGTATCCCCTTACCTGCAGGGCTGCTGACACCCATGACAGCTCCGATGTACAGACATCACCTGGTCCCACAACACGCCTAGAGAGCTTCTTCCCTTCCCTTGCATACCACTTCCTATCACTAGTAGAAATGGGAATGCATGTCTTAAAACCTGGGCTAGATTTCAAACATCCCATGCTTGGAGAAGTGACTGCCAAGCTGATCCTGACCTGGGAGGCAGTCAAGGTGGTGATCACATGGCTCTCCTTCAGCTGTTATGGTTTCATTTCCACTGTTGAGGCTCTTACTGCGGCGTTTTTCTATGGAAAAAAAAAAGGATGCTGATAGAAAATTTCACACTAGTGTTTTCATGTTGGAGAATATATTTTTCCAGGGTAAAAATAGCCTCAAATTTCAAGAGTTTGAACTCTAAACCTTCATAGTTCAATCTCCTCCTTATTTCTCTACTCTCCATTTATCATTTTTACTCTGCCCTCCACATATGCATCCAAAATGAGAAACATTCTGAAACAGCACAAAACTCAATAAGCATTATGCTGCTTCTCTCCCCCCCACCACTATGAGCTCATGTCCTTCAGCACATCTCTGAATACTAACCATAGACAAACCTTACAGGATGACTTTTGGGAAAGAGGACAGGGAGGTTTAGCACCTTTCTTTTTAGCAGATGGCCATGTTTCTGGTTTGAGATCCTCATAATCAGTCCAGTCAAAGAGTGCCATATCCAAGGTGGGCATCACATCCCCATCTTGCCTGAGGCGGGCCTGCAAACCACAAATAAACCAGACAGACAACGGATTACACTTCTGTAGAGACACTGAAGTCTTTACATATTTTCATGGTGCTTTTACATTAAAAAGGCTTTATGATTCCCCCTCCCCTCCTCCACTCCTGTCTTATCCACTGGGGATTCCTGGCATCTCATTTTCAAAAGCTAAGATCTTTCCCTTGTTGAGGCTGAAGCCAAGAGGGAAGTTTCCACTGCTTCTGTGTGAGAACAAAAAGTGAGCAATGAGCGCTAGGACATGCTGGCTCTTCAATCAAGTGCTCCTACTGTCTCTCTGGTCCTTGAAAGTCAGTTGGATAGCTGAGGGAGAGGCAAGGCTTGGAGGTCCAGAACAGTTCCCAGCTGTCTCTTTACCTGTGACCGTGGTGAAGTGGCTGGAAGAGCAGGAGGCTCTTCTGTGGAAACAGCTGTGCCCAGTGCAGCAATGAGGAGCATGGTGGGAGTCAGACTTGTAGCTTCCTCTGCCTGAAGATTTTGAAACTGTTCTTCAGAGCTTTTGGGTTTCTTGTACAGGGAGCTTGGCCCAGCATCAGGAGTCTTCCCTGCAGAGGGCAACAGGTACGGTGGCATTACCTTTCTCATCCCTTTTCTCTGTGTGACAGATTTGAATCAAAGGAATTCATGCATCATCCAGTCACCAACCACTGTTCCATGCTCCTGAGCTGCTGTTTTAGACCACTCTACAACAGAGTAATGAGCTATTATAGTGTGAAATCAGGTCCCAAGTATATGCAGCTCGATTTTTGCATGCTTAAGACATATGAAATCACACCTCCCTAAAGATATGTCTATCTTTTGTTTAAGAAGCAAAGCATGTTTTTTTTCTGGTCTCAAAAGTACAAAATTTACCTGTTTAACAATTTTTAAACCAACAGATTAAGCTATTGCAAATACCTGTGAATACATTCTTATTTGATTTTAGTAGTGAGTTATTTCAATTTAGCTCAAGTCAGGACTTACCTAACTTGAAATTATCTTCACAGATATGTCCTTCTTCATAAGTATTAATTTAAATATAGACCTTAAGTTAACCTCAAGAAATAAGCCCTGTTTGAAGTCTGCAAATATTGCTTCAAACCAGCTTTCTTGCATACTCTTTTATATTGCTAACACAAGCTGTTTAGTCAGTCCTCTGAAAAAACAATAGAGCTCTTCTTACTGAGGCAGGGAGGAGTGTAGGATGGAACTCAAGGACGTGACACCCAGCTTGTCACATCGTGTAGATTGACACAAATTGCCTCGCTTCAACAGAACTCAAGGTTTACCACACTGAGCTCATACCACAGAAACACACACCCACAACTTGACCTGCAAAGGAAAGCAGTCCCAGTCGAAATCAAGCAACATTTTAAAGTTATCAGTGCAATTTCACATATGCAAAATCTGATTTTTTTTTGTTGCTGTTGTTCAGCATAAACTTAGAAGAGTACAAGCTCTGGTGAGAAGAAACTGGTCTTGAAAGCAAAATAAGGGGGTTGTGTTTTTTCTAAGTCTCATCATTTTTTGAAGTCAGTGGAGAGATTCAGCATGGCTCGGACATACTTGTTCCTAAATTGGGCCATTTGCTAAAAAAGAAAATAAAAAAGCAGACCACCGTAAAACAGCCCGTCAAGTCTTAGGGTCTCTCAGAGCTCCCCCTGTAAGACAAACTAGGTCATTTTCACAAAATTGCAGCCAGCACTAAAATTCTGGTTCTGCAGCTCCCCTTTTTTTCTTGTGCCTCTTTTGTTTGGCAGATTTCTCCCCAGAGCAGGCACACACCCCACACCCTCCACACACCCATGTGGCTCCACCACAGCTGCGTCTCTTGCCCTCACACAAGAGATGCTCATTTCCAGTGACACAACAGCCCAGCTTCCCTTGGAGCTCAGATACCTTGCTGATGTTTGAGTCTGTCCCTGCGGCTATGTCGGCGATGTTCTCGGTTCTGCTTCTTTCCTTTCTCAGAGCCTGGGGATTGGTTTTCCCTCTCAGGATGCGACAATTCAAACCCCAGGAACACGTCCTTATTTTGTTTCAGGGCTGCTGGCTGTCCCTCTGCCACCAGCTCTTCCAAAGCTGAAGCTCCGCTGCCCATCTTGAGGGTCTCTTCCCCAGCCAGCTGCCCTCTTGAAGGCATGGCATGGACCCTCTCCTTCTTGGCCAAGCGTTGCCTGTGGTGGCGCCCAGTTCTGGGCTGCTGCAGCCACATCTCTTGGTTTTGAAGGTGGTTGTTGTTCTCTGGGGCATTTTTGAGCTTTGTGCCAGGGTTCAGGGAGATTGCAAGACTGATGTCAGAAAGAACCAGGACGCACAGGAAAAGGAAGGAAGAGAAGGTGGAAGAAGTTTCCATAATCATGGATGCTCTGTCTCACCTGCAATTAAAAAAGGGGAAAATAAAGCAACCAACACTTAGAACTGTAAAGACCATCAAGATTCAGTCCTAGGATACTTAGATAAAAAACATTATGGTGTCCTGAGGTGGAAGCAAGTTATTCCCTCTTTGCTTATTTCCTCTTCTCCCATCCCTGGTTACAGCAGCTGAGACACATGTGCAGGGCCTGCAGGGCTGAGAGGTCCCAGTTTCATGTGCAAATGAGGCCATCAATCAGTAGGACACTTCCCTTTGATTCCTCACGAGCCCCCCTACCCTCCTATTCACAGCCCACCATCTGAGGGGCTGGGGGGGGGGTCTGTCCCCTGCCCACAGCTCTTAAGCCTGGCACAATACCAGCTGCCAGATTGGCATCCTGGGCTAGGGGCACTGGCCCCTCCTCACAGCTGGTTTTCGTGCAACGAAGATGTCAAAATGAGCAGAAACTGGAGGCAGATGGTGGCCACACAGGACCAGTAACAGCCCTGAGCAGCTCAAGACAGAGACTTCCACATGTGCTTGCATACTGCTTCAGGGTGGTGGAAATTGGTCAAAGAAAGAAAAAACACTGCCGATTTTGTGCTGATACCCCATGGCATAGCAGAGAAATAAAAAGGCTGTCAGCAGAGCAGGGGACGCTGGTCTGAAGGACCAAGGGGCAAAGAGGCAGACTGAAGTTTCTTTAGCTTGTCCCACTTTCCCTCCTTGATCCTGCACAGATCACCAGGAAAGGCTGTCACTGGGAGGGTAATTTAAGTCCCAAGAACATTGAGATGAAGTTTCATTGAGTCCACCAGTGCAGTGGCAGCAGACTGTTACCATGCATTCTGCTTCACTGTCATATTTTTGAGGGTCTTCTTTCATCTTTTTGTTTGTCTTACAAGTCATGGCTTTGGGATGTTGTGGCTTTTTGCTGTGGACAAGTCAGAGCATTCTCAAATTAAGTTATTCAGTCATTCTCTCCTGTCCTTTCCCACAAAATGGGAAGGAATTTGCAGCATTTCTAGTGCAGCTTTTCCAGACTGCCCCTCTCTTTCTGGGAAGCATGAAGACATGCTTAAAAACTGAGTTCCCTGGGATACTGACGGCCAGAAAACCAGGCCTGTTCTTACATTTGAGAAATATTGTCACAGAGTTACAGCTACAGCTTTTCACTCAACCTCATCTCACTCTTTTCTGCTGAGAAAAGACTTGGATATACCTGATTTCTATCTGTTCACCAGGAAATCCACTTTGCTGCTTAATCACAAGGGCTCATACTCCCTCCTCCAGGTGATTTTCTGCTTGACCAGTGTGTTGATTTGGCACAGCCTGGTTTTTGGTACCTGGGGTAGCTTTGGTAAGAAGCTGCTAGAAGCTTCCACCATGTCCGACAGAGCCAATCTCTGGTGGCTCTGAAGATGGACATGCTGCTGTCCCAATTAGAGAGGCTGGTAACACCTCTGTGATGACACATTTATGAAGAAAATCAAAACAGTGCAGGGACAGTTTTTCCAGGGCTGGCGAGGCACCGCAGCCGGGGCCATCTCGGCGCGGCCCGTGGCAAGCCTGGCCTGCCTGGTCACCTCTGGCAGCTGTGTGTTGGTGTCAGATTCAGTCAAAGAGAGAAACGGGGAGTTTCTAACCAGGCAGAACCCTGGGAATCTGTTGGAAAAGAATGTAAATAAGGTTCTTTATCTCTCTTGTTGTTCACATTGTTTATAGTTAAGTTCGACCACTGCATCATGCACTGTGCACCAATGGTGCGGGTTGTTTTCACTTCAGAACCAATGGAATTGGCCCGGACGAAGCTCTGTGTAATGCATTTTGAAATAAATCAGAGTTCTACTCTCGCCTTCTGAGTGGAGTTGTCTCATTCCCTTCCTGCCTCTCCAGCCGTGCACGGGCAGAAGGGCAGGGCCGGCGGCAGCGGCTTCTCCTTCCCGGCCGCGGCACGAGGAGCGGCGTTCACAGCGCCCGCGCCACGGCGGCGGGGAAACACGGCCAGGGACTCCCAGAGACTCCCAGAGTGGAGCCCAGATGAGACCGACTGCTCGGCCCTGAGGGATCCTGCCAGAAGTTTTGAGTCAGCGCAACTTGTTGGCAATGAGCAGCAGTTTTCTTTAGTCAGAGAAGAGGAGGAAATGACATGTGAGGGAAAACAACGTGGAGACACCGAGGACAGTGGGGAAAAGGAAGGGAAGGAGGTGCTCCAAGCGCTGGAACCGAGATTCTCTGCAAGCTGTGGTGAGGACCGTGGTAAAACAAACTGTCCCCCTGTAATGCATGAAGTCCATGGGGCATGCAGAGATCCACTCACAGCCCGTGGGAAAAGTGCTCAGGTAGAGTGGGTGGATGACAGAGAAAGCTGTGATCCAGCAGGAGACCCGAATAGAGATAGAGAGGTCCCTGTTCCCAAACTAGAGCAGCCAAACCTTCAAGGACTGCACCCTGTGGATGAGTGACCCACACCACAACAGTTTTGGGATGACTGTTGCCTGTGGGAGGGAACCCATGGAGATTCAGAGGAGATTCCTCTCCCTGAGCAAACAGAACAAGACCTCGAGTGACAAACTGACCAAACCCCCATGCCCTGTCTCCCTGTCCTGTTGGTGGGAAAGAGGGAAAGGCTGGGGAGTGGAAAAGGTGTTTTAAAGGCTTCTTTTACTTCTCATTATCCTCCTCTGACTCTGTTAATAATAAATTTACCTTATACCTTTAAATTTGAACCTGTTTTGCCCTCAGAGTGTTTTCTTTCCAGTCCTTATCTCAATCTCAATTAAATTTGTTAATTTTTCCCCTCTCCCCTGCCCAGCCATAGCATAAGAGGGTGAGCAAACAAATTCCATGGGTGCCTGGCATTTGGCCAGTATCAAACCACGATACCAGCCACTGTAACCCGTGAAGGGCAGCAGGTAACAGCCTTTCAGGCCAATTCTGACTCCAGTTTTTGTGGAGGTGATAAAAGATACACTAGGAGTAGCTTGGGCTCTTCCTTTCCTCTTTTCTTTCAGCCTAAGAGACAGATATGGAAAATTTTCAGTCAGTGAAAACTTTTCTGTCACAGCAGCCTAGCATTCTGGAGTTAAGAGAGAGATGCCTTCATCCTGTTAATTGAAAAAGCCCTGCTCATGCACTCACCAGCCAATCCTGCCTTTCCAAGATGCCTCTCTGTTGCTGTTCATAGCCTGGGAACATGTTTTCAGTTCAGCCATTCCCTGGAAAGAGGAAGGCAGCACAGGGGCCTTCTTTTCATGCAGTTTTCAAAAAGCAGGTCTTTTTACTGGCCATAAAAGACAATAAACTGCTCCTTGAGGACTGATTTAGGAGGCACTGGGAAGCTCACTTGTGAAGGCAGTAACACTAGAAATGCTATTTTATTGGCAGCTACCTGGAACAAAGGAATACCAGACTGACAGCTAAATCTATTAAAAAAAAACAAAACAAAATGAAAACATTTGAAGATCTTCAAAACTACTAGAACAAATAGCAACACACAGCTCTGCATGGGGTCATTTTATTTTTCCCCAGACCATGGGGTCTTTGCTTTTTTCCTAGGATTTTACTCTTTAAGAACTAGAGCGAACCAGCTGGATTAAGACATCACTCAGAACAACTCAAAGAGCTGTAAAGAGCATCTTACTCTTCATCTGTAGGCAAAATACCAAGAGGAGAGAACAAGTGCAAAGAGAATGCAAGGGTGTCTCCAATCTCACTCTCACAGACACAGCCCTTTGATGGTGAATCTGACAGACACATTCTGATTTTCCGTGGGAGCTGGGAGGCAGCTAAATGCTGCAGGGCAGTTAAACAGAAGGTCTGCTTCAAAGCATAGGGGGCGTTTATTTAAGCTGCCCAGCTGTCTTGTTGGCATGAACCAGGATGAAAATGCAGGTAGAAACACAGATTGCCTCATCTCTGCACTGGCAGAGTTAACGTGCTGTGCTAGTGTCGCTGGGAGTCTTGCATTAATAATGCAAATTACCTGCATTACCTGACAACCTGTGCTACTCTGTTGTCAGGGGAGTTCTGAGCTGTTTGTTAAACCAAACCAGTGCATGGACAAGTTTTGGGTTAATGCAACACTGCTGTGCTAGAGGCAAAGCAGTCCCAGCCTTCTCCTAACCACTTGTTTCCATGTCCTGATCTATCTTTAATTCCAGAAACCTCTTCATACCTCCTTCATTTTTCTTACCCTATAGAATTCACACTTACAAAAGACAGCTAAATAACACAATGGCATCCCTAGTTCTCAGTGCTCAGGTTCCTAAATGGCTGAGCCCCAAAATAAACTTCACCCTCTTTTCTAGCAGGACCAGAGTCCACAAAAGAATCCCATGCTAGCCCTGGGCTCATTGATGTGACAGCAAGGTTCTCACCCTGCTGATGCTGCCTACAAAGGATGAAATTCTGCCTGAGATGCACACCAGGCAGAAAGAAGTCTGGCCTTGTAAGGAGTTGCTTTTTCTAAACTGCTATAAACAAACACACATGTTACAACAAAGCCCAGGATTCATCGTCTTCTTGGGGTTCATATATTAATAAGGGAAATAGATGGAGTATTTGCCATGTTAAGCTGCCCCTGTAGTTCTTCACAACACCAGACCTGCATCCTTATTGCTCCACCCCTCTTCCTGCACTGCCTTATAGACCCTCAGGATTACAAGCCACCTGAGGTAGCAAATCTGCCTCTCACATGAACATATGTACAGCAAAGAGCTGCCCAAGGTATAGACTCTGGGCTGGGAAGTGAATTGCAGTGCTGTTTTCCAGACACAATTTCTGGTCAATTTTGGGTTAGTGTGGATGGTTACGATCCCATAAGTGAAACTGAGGGGTGGGGGTTGCATCTTGGATAACTTTCCCTGTGGGAAGTCTTCTCTGGACTCACTAATATAATTGCTATTTCTCTGCTGTCTGCTCATAATCCTGCAAGGCAGCCATGCACTAAGCAGGTACATGGAAATTCACACTTGTTTTTTTGCTATAATTACACCTGTGTCACCTTGGCTCCAAAATAGACTCTGAAACTGTCCCTGATGTATTTAGTTTGTATTTGACAAAATAGGAACATTAGATCATCTACATTCATTCACATATCTCACTTAAAACATGACATCTGACAGTCCTAGCTTTAACATTTCACATTTCTTCATGTCACAGCCAAGAGGAACAAAACCCTTGAACTGAGAGACTGTCAAGATCTTTGATGCATTTAGTGTGCTCAAGGGCTGAACCAAGCTGCACCCAAGAACATGTGCTGGGCTAGATTTCTTTTTGGCTCTGATAAGCTCAGACTTTGGCAGACGTGTGTAAAGATTTCCTGGACTCCAGACAAGCCCAATCTGCAGCAATACACAAAGTGTATGGGCATCTGCATGGGTGTTGTGTGTATGTGCCTGTGTGGCAGGGATGACAGACAATAAACCCAGCTCTGTGTGCCAGGCCCCCTGTTAATAAGAAGCCATGGGGTGATGGATGGGCTTGAGAAGGCCTGGAGCAGAATGGATGGGGTAGGCTCTGTGGTGGCTGACATGCAGAGAGCTGGCTGGAGCCATGAGGATGGCATTGTGCAGATAAATGAGATTTGACTTCCCTGCTGGGTCTCTTTCCATCTGTTTTTCTGTTTCTGGAGGCAAATGCTGGGAAGGTTCATAAACAATCTGCCAAGAGACTTTCCCATTTCTAAAAGCTCAATCCCAGCTTTCTAGGGTCTCCCAAAGCAGGCAGGTAATATTTGCCCTTTTCTTTTCCTCTCCAGGGCAAAAGTATTAACATTTTTATTCTTTTCAACATTTCCTCTATATTAGATTTGTAAAGAATTTCAATTGTCTGTGCAGTTGTCCCAGACATCCTTGGGATGACAGAACAGCTCCCTGCTCACAGATCTTCAGCCCTTTTGTGTTCTTTTTTAGAGCTGCCCTGCTTTTTAGGTTTCCTGCTTCCATCATCGCCATTCCTCCCTATCTTGCCTTTCATACTTACATGACTCCAAAGTTTCTTTGTCCCTCCTGACTGTCATGCAAGACATTTCCTCTCTCCAGATATTCAGGCTACCTGAACACCCCCACAACTTTGCCCTTTGAAACATCTGGTTCCTTTACCTGTGCTGTTTTCTCTCACTTTTGCTATTCCCAGACAGCACTCCAGAATAGAAAGGGCCAAATTCAGTAATATACCAATTGCCTTATTGTCAGGAGAGACAAGACATAAGGATCCAGGCTTGCAAGGTATTAAGTAGTAGTTAAAGCTACCCCTGTGCCTTCACAAAGCCTCTCCCTGGGGCAATTTGTATCCAGTGACTACCTGAAACTTGATTCATTCAACATTAGTTGAGGGACTAATGGGACTCCCCTCACCCATCAGCTCTGGCTGACAGCCTGTGATCAGGACAGAAATCATCTATTCACACAGCACAACCCAGGGAACTCCTTCTCCTGCAGCCCGGGCTTGTGAGCTGCCTGAGTCCCTGCTGAGCTCCAGCACCCCCATTTTGGTCGACACTGGACACCTTCAAGTCAACACACACCCCTAGCCACAGCTGTGCCACTCTTTCTCCTGAGCTTAGCCCATCCTGCCCTGAGAGCTGCCCAGCACATCTGCCAGGGACCGGTCAGCCCAGCAAGTCCCTGCGCTGAAGGGTAAGAGGAGCCCATGAATGAATATGCAGTACCCTCTGCTCTGCCTCCCTCTGGGACTCCACTGTGGCCGATGCAGCCGTCACTCTGCTATCCAACAGAGTCTGTGCTACCCAATAAAGAGACTAAAACTGCAATGAGCCTGAGATTCGCATCCAGGATATAGCTGCTTGCTGTCAGCATGGCAGACAAGGCTCTTCAGTTCCATGTGCGATGCCAGGTGACAAATGGGACACAATCAATAGGAAAGGTCATTGCTCACCCAGCTGGAAAGTACTCGCCAGTGTTACAGGGAAGAATGGGGCAGATTTGCCCTGATCTTCGCTGGGAGGGAGACATGGATGTGTCTCGACTGGCAAAACGGTTAGACTGTGCTTTCAACATTCTTCCTTACATTACATTCTCACTTTGAACGATTTGTATAGAATTAATGCCTCCTTCTTCAAGGGAGAGGACATGGGAATACAAAACCACTTCCATTAAACCTTCCAGCTGACAGAAAACTTCAGGTGTGAATTGGGTAAGTGTCACTTAAATTCTATGTGATTAATTACTAGCTGCAATAAGCCATTAACTGATGCCAAGCTGATTTAATTCAGAAATGAGACCACACTTTTATCAACAGAGGAAGAACACACAACAAGCCGCGGGTAGCCAGGGGCTCGGTGCACGGCAGCACAATAACTCAGTGGGAAAAGCTTCCGTCACCTCGGCACCTCTGGCTCGGAGCCGGGACGTGCGCGAGGGGCTCAGGCCCTGAGAGAGGGACGGCGCCTCTGTCCGAGGCGACTTTGCTGCCAAGAGCGATCTGGGGAGGAAGCTCGCAGGAGTGACCCGCAGTGGGGCGGTGAGTCCCAGAGCCCGTCCCGCGCATCCCTGCGAGGCACACGGCGCAGGGCACGGAGGGACCTGCGTGGCAGAACCGCGGCGGGAGCGGTAGAGTCCGGAGCCCGGTCCCCAGCACGGGTGACAATAGGTCTGGCCGAAGGCACCGCGCCCCGCCACCGGCGCTGTCCGAGCTCTCTGCTCGCTCGCACCGCCGCGGGAGCTCCGCGCGCATCCCGACGGCGGCAGGACCGGGGATCCCCGTCAGTCCATGTCTTTGTCTCCTCGGGGGCGCACGGAAAGTGGGAAGGTGTTCCCCACTCCTCCCCAGTCCCCGCGACAGCAGAGGGGAATCAGCTCGGCGGAGCATCCCCCGGCCCCGGGGCGCGGTGAGCGCGGCGCGGGCAGCGCTGCCTACCTGTCCGAGGGTCCCGGTGTGGCGGAGGCTGGCAGGCGGGGCAGGGCAAGGCAGAGCTGTGCGAGCGGCGGAGGGGCGGCAGGGCTGCGGGGGGCAAGGGGTGTTCAAACCCGAAAGGAGAGGAGGAGGAGGAGGAGGAGGAGGAAGAGGAGGAGGAGACAGGGGGAAGGCAGTGGGGGAATGTGGAGAGGGATCGGGGACAGGGGGAATCCCGGGGGACTGGGGTGCATGGTGCCGGAGGAGGTGGGGCTGGGAGGGGCCGAGGGGCTCTGGGCGTGCGGGGCTCGCAGGGGGTGTGCAGGGGCATGGCAGGGGAGCGGGGCGCGGGGCTGCCCGGCGCTAAGGAGGAGGTGGGTGCGGGAGCGCAGGGCGCTGGCGGCGGCAGCGGTCCCTGCCCCGCACACAGACGGGACAGACAAAGACCGGAGACAAAGGCGTGGCAGCCCGGAGGGGCGGGGAGCGAGTGAGCCCCGGTGAGCCCCGGTGAGCCCCTGGCAGCCCGGTGGGGCGGGCTCCGCTCTCCCGAGGGGTTCCCCCGCGTTATGGTCATGGGGAGGGAAACCCGCCGGTGGCTCAGCGTGCCCCGCTCCCTGCACCGAGACCCGGCCCCGCCGTGCCGGGTGTGAAAAGTGCATATTTTATGATTGGCTTTTCGCAAATATTACAATGAATATTATATGTGTAATGTTAGAAAGCTATGCTGTATTAATTCTCTTAAGTAGTGTGTTAAATATAGTTTTAGGTTCCAAAATAATGTTAAAAGAGACTATGTATGTGGGGGAAGTTTTTTTTTAGGAATGAGATACTCGCTTCGAGGAACACCTGAATCTTCCAAAGGAGAGGAATTTATGGCTTCTTATCAGAAGAAACTAATTTCTTCAGGCCTGGCTCAGACTCGAATATGCCATGGGGATTAAAGGAAACAGTTGATATCCAATAGACAGAGTTTCTTGTTTTAAATAGAATGTATGCATAACCATGAAGGATATATGAATATGCAACAAGTGCATTGTTTTAGGGGTGCTTCCTTTGTTCACAAGTCATGCTTTTCGTGACTTAGCGTCCGAGACCATCCGGACGTCCGTAATTCTTTACTTTTTCTAGTCTTGTAACTGTCCTAACTCTAAACTTTATCACT
>QUSF01000077.1:1233508-1244321 GCA_003676055.1 Chloebia gouldiae
ATTATTTTATAACCATTTTACTATTATTATTATTATTATTATGAATCGTTTACAATTTTAAAAGCCGAGCGATCGGCGCTGCCGGGACCCCGCGGGGCGGCGGGACCGCGCCCGCTCCTCCCGCCCGCCGGGGGGCGCTCGCGGCGCCGCCATGACGGCAGCGGCGGGCGCGGCGCCGTGAGGGGCGGCGGGCCCGGTAGGGAGCGGCGGGCGCCGGGCGGGCACCGGGCGGGCACCGGGGCCGGGGCGGGCTCGGGGCCTGCAGGAGCCTCCCTGCGGGGTGAGCGGCGTCCAGCGGGCGGGTCCCGGGCTGGCAGTGCCGGGCGCTGGGTGGGAGCGGGGCGCCCCAGGGCTGTGTCCCCCCATCCGCCTCCCCTCAGCTCGGCGGCACCGCGGGGCGCGCCCGGGCGGCCGCTCCGGTGGGAGCCGCGGGGAGGGCGCTGCGCTGCGCTTACATCAAATGCCGCGGCCCCGCCAATGTCCGGGGCCGGCTGGGGTGGGGTTTGTGTCAGCCTGCGGTAGTGGAGGGTGGCCCGGCCTCTGGGTGTTGTAATATAATGAGCTTTAAGGTCCCTGCCGTCCCAGACTGTTCTGTGATTCCACGATCTCCCAGCCTGCCCAGTCCTTGTGTGTGTAGTGCCTGGTTCCTGCTTTGTGGAAGGGTGGATCCCTTGTGTTGCTTGGGCCTCTCTTTAAGAAGGAATCAAGTTTAAGTGAGGATGTGAACCTAAACCTCTAAAAACAGTTATTATACTCTGTAGACTTTTTGTATTCGAGAGCCATTGTGGCTGGGGTGCTAGAGAGATGCTTAACTATCTTAATTTTATTTAGTGTAGCAGATCACTAATATTCCAGGAAGTCCTTGTTGTACTTGTATAACTGTTTTAAAAACTATCTTAATTTTATTTAGTGTAACAGATCACTAATATTCCAGGAAGTCCTTGTATACAGTTGTACTTGTATAACTCTGTTTTAAAAATGTAGCTCCCTGTTTTGTGCAGGTTGAACTAATTCTTCATAGGTCTGAAGAACAGCTTGAAAATCAGTGTCTAAAGAGCTTATTGGAACATCTGTGGTTTGTCAAAAGTCTTTGTAGAACACCTGAGTTATTGGTGGAGCCAGGGTGCTCCAGAGGCATACAAAGACCTCTGCAGTTCAGGAATGGTGCTGCTGTTGGTGGTTAGAGTTTGTTGGCTTGCAGAGAGTGTGGATAAAATAATTAAATAAAATATAGTTTCTAACAGATAATTATGTACACCGTGGCTTAAATTGTGTAAGGCATGGAGTCTGCTAATGCTGGGAAAGCTGTGGGGAAGCTGAACTCCAGCATCTGCTGTTCAACTGTTGGCACATGAAACTCAGTTTGTCACAATAACGTGCTGCCCTTTGTTGCTCACAAATTTCAGGCTCCCCAGGGATGTAGTCACAGCCCAAGCCTGTCACAGTTCAAGGAGCAGCTGAATGATGCTCTAAGTCACACAGTTTGGTCCTGTGAGGAGCAGGAAGTTGAACTCCATGATCCTTATAGGTGCCTTCCAACCTGAGGAATTCCACAATCCTGTGTCACAAAGTTGACTTAATTATGCAGCTCTGCAGGGTTTGGCTTCCTTGCAGACTGCAGAAAGAAACTCAGAAGTTGTTGGCAGTGGCAGCAGATGAAAACCTGTGTGATGGTGTGTCAGTGGAAGATGTAGCTCCAAGCTTGGACAAGCAATGGTTTGTGGTGGTGTCAGAGTAAACCCAAAACCCTGAGAAATTCTTGTGTTATAGTAAGAGATAGGGCTTAGAAAAGGCAAGTACTATGAAGCTTTAAAAAACCCAGTGTTTCTTGTGTTACTAAAAAGTATTTGTCTGAACTTTCCTGTAAAAGTTCAGAAAAGGAGAGAGACTGGAAACCCCAGGAATTAAATTATTAATAATGTCTCATCCTGAAGTGTGAGCACTGGTTTGTGCACTGCTGGTAATCCCTGAGGACGTGCTGTGCTTATGGGGGGTGCTCACACCTTTCACTGTGGGCTTGCAGGGTCTTCTGGTGTACAGCTCCATGAACTGATTAGATGAATACTACAGGAGCCAGAGGATAACCATTCCTTTTGTGGTTACTTCCAGGGTCTGGGGAAGATGACCACTCTCACACGGCAGGACCTTAACTTTGGGCAAGGTAATGTGTTGTACTAAGCTGCAACTGGTGTCCTTGTGAGGCTCCTCTTGGGTACTGAGTTTGGGGGAGTGTTTTAGGGTTGCTCTGTCCCTAAACTTTATGCAGAAAAAAAGCAGGTGAAACTTATGCAGAAAAAAACCTGTAAGAAAAGGTCCCCTGAGTCTATGGTATTGCTCTACTTTCCCACACCCTATTCCAGCATCTTTTACTTCTGTTTTTCAGTTGTTGCAGATGTTCTTTCAGAATTCCTGGAAGTGGCTGTTCACCTCATCTTGTATGTCAGAGAAGTTTACCCAATTGGGATCTTTCAGAAGAGGAAAAAATACAATGTACCTGTCCAGGTAGGAGATTTTCCTGGAAGCTGTCAGCCACATGGACAAGCAAAATAACAAGGATCAATCAACACTCATAGAACAAACTCACACTCTGGAAGTGACTGTTTAATGTAGAGACTTTTGAGGAGAGCTTAGTTCCTGTGATAAGAGGAGCAGCCCCGTAGCTGAGGATACAGCAAGTGCTCATGGGACAAGCAGGTCATGGATAACAGCAGTAGAAGGCTGCCCCAGCTCTGTGCAGTGAGGTAACAGGAAAGCATGTTTACTAGGAAGTAGAGATGCTTGGAATATGCTATTCCCAATATGCTGTTCTGGTATACATTCCAGATATAAAACAACTGTACGAGTGCAGTGATCTGCCTCAGCTGATTAACCCTTCCCTGAAAGAATTGCTGATTTGAATGGGCAAATCAGCATTTTTCAGCACTATTTGAAGCATAACTTAAATGCCTTGGTGCTTCTGTTTAAATCTTCCCTTTTAGCATTGTCCTGGCTCATTCAAACACAGCTCTGACTCTTCCCTGTGTTTGCTACAGATGTCCTGCCACCCAGAGCTGAACCAGTACATCCAGGACACTCTGCACTGTGTAAAGCCGCTGCTGGAGAAGGTGAGCTCAGACCAGGGACCTGGGCAAAAGTACTGCAAGTGGATTTAACAGAAAGGAAGAGAAATAAATATCTTAACTGCAACATGTTTACAAATTTACCATACACAATATACTCGCTGATAGAAGTTCCTGACACAACTAAAACCATCATAACCTTTCCTGGCAGTTAAGACCCTGCCTTGCTTGTCTTGGATACCACACAAGGACACATGTCTGTATATTTCCAGTTACATCATCCTACCATTCTGCTTTACAATCCATCTGAGTTTAAGCAGGTCTTGTGCCAGAACAGCTTGAATGCTTTGCTGTGAACCTGGAAGCAAAGGTAGGCCTGGACTCCAGGTTTTGCGAGAGAAGAGTGTGACCAATGAAACATTCCAGGAGGCTGCTGGCAAGTTTTGTATGCCTTGCTCTTTACAGATAATTATAATGCACATGTAGAAAATGGAATTAGGTCTGTTTTAAATTGCAGTTGTACAAAGCTGCTGTTTGGGCAACAGTCTGAATGTGTCTTAACTTCATCAGTGTCCATCCCAGAATGATGCAGTGAGATGGGTGTGCATTCCCTCCTTTGTTCCAAAACAGGATCTAGAGGAACGTACAGTTTAGCACACTTCATTTTCCTCAGCCTTAGACACAAGCTGGCAGCTTAACACCCAGCAAGAAATGGCTTTGTAAAAGCATTCTTTTCTGATTTCTAAGAGTAATCTGAAGTCAGGTTTTGTACTGTGAGTCCCAACGAGTGAGTGTACTCCACTGCATCAAAGAATGTGGAGTACACTGTGGGCAGCAGACAGCTCATATTAAGGAAGGGATTTTTCTGTCTTGGTTCCTGCAGAACGATGTGGAGAAAGTTGTGGTTGTAATTCTGGATAAAGAGCACCACCCCGTGGAGAGATTTGTCTTTGAGATCACCCAGCCACCTCTTCTTTCCATTAGGTGAGGTTTCCACTCCTGTTTGCCCGTGGTGTCCAACACCCAGCCCTGGGAGCAACTTCAGGCCTTTGCTGCATGCCAGTAACAACAGTAACAATTGCTGTCTCCTCCACAGCTCCGAGTCCCTGCTGTCCCACGTGGAGCAGCTACTGCGTGCCTTCATCCTGAAAATCAGCGTGTGTGATGCTGTGCTGGACAACAACCCCCCAGGTAAATGTCACTTGGATCCAGACAGCCTAATGCCTGGCATTGGTTGGCTTGGCTGATCCTCTGGGAGCTGTGCCCTGAGCTGGAACCTGACACTTCTCTTAGGTTGCACCTTCACAGTTCTGGTTCACACACGGGAGGCTGCCACACGCAACATGGAAAAGATCCAGGTGATAAAGGTGAGTGATATCCTTGGGCACCTGATTGTGTGTGAGAAGCTGCATAGCAAAGACTGGGCAGTGCAGAGTTTTGGCATCTTTAAGGTTAAGGCTGAGAGATACCTTGAATATGCAGGGTGGTGTCACATGAGGCAGATTGTAACTGTATTTGAAATGTGGTGAAATGGTTTATGCTGGTGAGCTGACAGCACCTCTGCCACACACAATAGATTGTTACAATACTCACTGTCCAGTGCTTGCTCAGACACTTAGAAATACTCAGCTGTGTAGAAAAGGTACTTGAATTTAATTAAGCAAAAAAGCAACTC
Organism: Chloebia gouldiae; assembly: GCA_003676055.1. Lineage (NCBI taxonomy): Eukaryota > Metazoa > Chordata > Aves > Passeriformes > Passeridae > Chloebia > Chloebia gouldiae. The sequence continues at coordinate 1,238,243 of QUSF01000077.1, forward strand.
TCACCCACCATCCACTGTGTGGTGGCTGACTTTGTATAAAGATCAAGAAAGACTAAGATGAGTCTAAGACTAAAGCAATGGGGTCACAAATACATTGTATCTTACAGGAAATTGTGTGCAGAACACTTTCTAAAGGAAGATTCTTTTTAAAGATACAGGGAAACTTTTTTCCTGAGTCAAGTTATATTAGGTGTCCGAAAGCACAACAAATAAAGCTAGCAAAGTATAAACTTGTTTAAAAATGAAAGTCTGTTCTGCACTGCCTAGTAATGGAAACTTGTGGTGTAGTAGACCCACTTTTAGACTTCCAAGGCAGGATGGGAACCCATGCCCAAAGCATGCTGGAGTTGCAGTTAAGAACTGGGTATGGTAGCTCAGGACAGCTGAGGGTGTATCTTTTAAAGAAGTGAGATGTCACCTTTGCAGTAAGGGAAGTGGGTTGACCTCACAGTTTGACACTGTAACTGAAGACAATTATGCTGAGCATCAGGGAGAAGCATGTAAGTGTTACATTTTGTTGTTGTGGAAGGTTTGAATTGCCTGTTCCTTTCCTCAGCCACTCTGTCTCTTTCAACTTAACACAAAATAAATGCTGAGGACTAGCTCACCTTACAGCACTGCTGGGTTCTGCCAGTAACCCTTTGTGTTCCTGCCCCCAGGATTTCCCTTGGATCCTCGCTGATGAGCAAGATGTGCATATGCACGACCCCCGGCTCATTCCCCTGAAAACCATGACATCTGACATCTTAAAGGTGAGCAGAGCATTCTGACCAACAGGTGCTGAACCTGCTGTAGTTCTGAACTTAAATGCTCTGACATCAGCTCTGCAGTTTTCTGGGGTGTAACAACTTCAAAACATAGTGCTGAGCAGTAGCTTAAGTCTTGCAGATGTCTGTGCCAGTAATCAAAGCAGGGCAAGACTCCTCATAGTAAAATAGGAAACCTGGTTATGGGGGAAGGTATAAGCACTTCCTATTCAGCCTGTTGCAGGCTTTTTTTTTCCATTCACCTACCTGCATACCAACAGGACTCTTGCTTGTTTCTCTCTCCAGATGCAGCTCTATGTAGAGGAGCGAGCTCACAAAGGCACCTGATTTCAAATCTTCCTTGCCTTCAAGCTTCATCTCATCTTCCAGTGGAGTAAGATCTGTCACAAACTGTATCTTGATAACCATCTCTTCAGCTGGTCTTCTGGGTGAATGTAGAGCAGCTGCTGCCTCTTTATTTCAAGTGCTCTTACCACTATATAAATAACTGACTTGGAATGGGGAGCCAGAGCCTGTTCCCATCTTGACTTGTGTGAGAGTACAGGTGTTGATACAGTGCATCTCTGGGAGTCAGTGCTTTATTGCCAGTTCAGTTCCCACCTGAAAAGGGCAGCTCCATTGCCCACAGGCAGTGATAGACAGCTAGGAGCTGTCACACAATCCATGAGAGCAACATCTGTGCTAAGGGGGAGCGAGGCCTTATGTACTGTCTGTCCACTGTGACCATCCCAAGTAGTCTTCAATAAATACCAAGTTTTACCCCAGCTGAACTGGGCTGAGTTCTGTCAAAACCAGGCTCCCTTCTTCAGTGAGGAAGTATTTTTATTTTTTGTGAAGCTTCCACCACTTTTCCACCACTCTGTCAATTCCCATGAAAGGCTCTACAACCTTGGTTTCTCCCCTTTCATTCAGAGGTGGCATTAGCCATGTGGAATTTGTCTGTCCAGCAAGGACACCTGCCAAGTATCCTACTCCTAGCTGAGAATAGGCAAGGAAAGCACTCTTTATCCTACACCTGTCAGAGGAGATGGAACATGGCCTTAACATTAGTTCTGGGTATATAAGGGTGGGAGACAGAGTTCAAACAAGCTGAGCTTGTTTGTCAGAGAATTTGGTACACTAGCCTGTCCAGCACATCCTGCTTCCTCCAAGTAACAAGTGTAGGAACATGACAGATCAAGTCTGGGTACTGCTTTAACATTTTATATTGGGTTACACTGCTCATGATAAACCAAAGGTGATGTGGGGAAAGCCCAGCACAATCAAAAGGCACTTGTGTTATCAGGCAGCTGCCTGAAGGGACTTCTTACCTCCTCTTTCTCTACCCGTTTATTCAATCACCCAGGGACTGTTTTGATCATTTTGATCATACACACTTAAGAGAAAGGGTAAGGAATTCACTACCAGTGACACAGCACTTAGGAACAAGGGGTGACAGATTCCTGATCCTATGAAGGGTCTGATGCAGATCATGATTCTTAACTGAATCTTAAAACTGAAACAGGAAAGAAAATACTGTGGCAGAGTCCTTGTAGATACCATTGGTAATCTGAAATTATGCATTTTAGCCTTATCTTTCCTACATTCCATAAACAAGAAAATGTCTTTAAGACCATGTATGTTAGCATAAGAATGTATTAACTAGAAAAGATAGATCTCATATTTAATTGTCCCAGTTTTTCTCTAGAAGAGCATCAGTAATTGGAATAGCATCCATGTAGAAGAGAATGGAAGATGAAGACAGAACACCCTTCCAAAGGGCTGGTTCTGCTGAAGTTCTGCTGTGAACAAGAGCTGCAAGACAAAGCTAGGACACACTGGGACAGTACAGGCAAACAGTGCACCTGCAGCCACTTGGTTCCAGTCCTGAGGTAAAAGCAAGCACAGTGCTTTTCATAGTGCTTCATAGTGACGTCTGGGGCCCAATGGTGACGCTGCTGTTTGTCACACGGATCCCGTACCATCCTGCCCAGAACTGCGTGTCCTGGCCTCCGTGCTGGAACAAGATGTAACGAACTCCCGCTGGGTAATTCTGGAAGGTGTGACAAATCTGGACAGAAAAGATCATTCCTCTTAATTTGCCTAAATAAACCAGTGCTCACCTAGAAGCTCAGAAAACTACAGTATGTGAGTCTTAGAATGAGCTCTTCCTGAGCCTAGATGATTGAAAGTGCACCATACTCTTTTTTTGGGGAGGAGTGGGTGGCAGGGGGAGGAAAGAAGCCTTTCTCACTCAGCCTTTTCCCCAAAATCCTATCTGAGTTAAGCTAACATTAAGCTTGATTTTTAAGTGCATGTATAAGTAACATCTAATGCAGAATGTACAGCAAATCAAACCAGTTAAACACCTGTAACAGTTTAAGAAAAGTTAAGTCTGCAATACTTGGCTATCCATGCAGTAGTTTTAAAACAGTTTTTTTGATCAAAAAAAACTGAAATATTATCTTGTTATTTAATTATTTAAATACAGAATCTTACATAAAACCAAGAAACAATTAAAAAGACTGCAGTAAAACAACACAGAAGCCCACAGGATAGTACCTGTCTCATTCAGGACACTACTGCTTCTTCAGCATCATCAATAGCAAGGACTGACTCACCTTCTCTATAGAGCAGAGGATGCTGAAGAGCAGAGCAAATCCACTGGCACTTTTGGCCAGGTAAGACTTGGAACACACAAGTGCCACAACACTGCTGTGAAACTCCTGCCTCCCTGGCTGCTGCTCACCTCTCTCCACCTGGCATCACTCCACTGCTCAATGACCACTGGCTCAGGATGGAATTCCTCCAGGACGATGTAATCTTTGGAGAGCAGCCTCACGGCGAGCTCGTAGCGGCAGCCGCAATCAAACCTGGCAGCGTACCTGGAGAGGCAGGAGGAATCAAGGAGCAGGGCTGTGTATACAGCATTCAGTTTTCTTTATTTTTCAAAAGCAGTCTCCAAGGGGATCCCTGTCTGCAGAGGAAAAGGAGTGAAGGAGTGTCATCCCCATAGCTATAGAGAAGTTCTAGAATTTACAGCTATCCCACCCTTCACAGGATTGCCACCGTGTAGTCCATTGAGTGAGTTTAGATTTAGTTTATTCTTCACTCAAGAACTACAACTCCCAAAGAATAAAGAACTGATTTTATTGCATGAAAAGCTCCAGAAGCCTAGCTTACCTCTAGACCAATGCCAGAAATTCTAATTTTCAGTGCTTCCACTCACCAGTCCTTGACTGTAATTTCAGGCCGTTTCTCATCCATCAGCTGATTCCAATAGCCTTCTTTCTCCAGGGTAATGAGTTGAGACTTGAAGCATGGCCTGAAACAGACATAGAAATATTCACAGTTCTACAGAACACATTTCCTCCCTCTTGCTGTCCTTTTCCTGACACCTTTAATACCCACCCAGATCCTGAAGGCCCACAAAGCTGACCTGGCTAAACCCTGCCTTATCCATAGCCAGAACCTGACAAGAAAAGGAACTGAATTAGCTTCATCCCAAGATAAAAAGAATAGTTACCTACAAGCTGGATTAAGAAGGGTCTCTGTTATGTATTGGTAACAGGAAATCAGTGCCTAGTGCTTGTAAAAGCTGTTGATCCTCTGGTGACAGCTTTTATTACAAGTTGTTAATGTGACATACCACTGCTGAAGGTTACAGAGCTTTGGCCTTGTCATGCAAGTACAGTTTGATTGAGTTTGCCAGACCCTTAACCTTTTTACCACCTTTGAGAGAGGAGAAGCAGGGGATCCCATGTGGATTATTCTAACTATAAAAATTACAGGAAGTTCCTGGTAGGCAGAGAAATTTAGTACCTGCTGTGATGAATTCTCTCAGCAGTACCCATCTCTTCAGATTAACTGGCATAAAGAGTTAATGAAGCTCCTTCCTTTTCCCACAGATGATCTAAGGTTCAGTAACCTGCCACCAGCCTTCTAACCATGGTGCCTTTTCAGACAGATGCAAGGAAGCAGGTTTCCCAGTTCCAGATTACTGGAATCCAGTTCTTACCCATATGAAGTGACAAAGTATTTGCGTACTGCAGGGTCTGGCATATCATTTCCATGAGCTCCAGGCAGATCCTCAATTTTCCACTCATCTCCTTCATTCTTCTCAAGTGTCCAATGCTGGAAGTTCTCTAAAAACACAGGTGTACAGGTGAGGGTTAGGACCTCACTTCAGCTACCACCAGGATCTCAGCTTTTGTTAGAATCAGCAACAGGAGAATTCTAGGAAGCTACTTGATGTTTTCAGTTCCACTGTATTTTTCCTACAGCTGACTCTTGTCATTATGCTGCCATTACCTTTATGTGGCTGCCAGCATCTAGGACAGCAGGTAGCAGATTTCTGACCTCACCAGAAAATCAGCAGCAGCAATAAAGTACGATTACTGTAGTTCTATTAGTCAAGTCTTTGCTAACAAAAGTTCTCCAGCTGCCCAAATGTTTAATCCAAATACCTCATTTCACTACCACGTTGTAGTTGCAGTGCAAATTAATTGTCACTGCCTGCTGTACTGGGGCCTTTTGACTCCAGGTTTTTCTGGAGTATGTAGGTAGATAGGTAAGTATTTACCAATACTTTGTGGGTTTAGCCACAAAGTATTGGTAAATACATACCTATCTACCTACAGCAGTTTTATTGCAGGAGTTGACATACGAATCTGACCTAGCAGAACTACAGCCAATAGCTGGGTGGTCCCACAGCACTGGCAGTAGCTGAGGCATGCAGGACTCATTCGGCTGCTGGGAAACTCTTAGTCCTTTATTATAAATAACGAAACAAACCTTCAGCACAAGGGTTTTTGATTAAGTTTCTCTTCAAGCGGCAGAGCATATAGAAGATCTTCCAGTCAGAGATGCTTCTGTCCAAGCTCTGACGATAAAACCCATCGCGCTGGCACTTGCGCTTCCACAGGGTGGTCAGGTCCACCACGTACCGCCACTGCGTGCACACCAGCCGGCAGGTGCGGAGCAGGTCCCGGGCGGGCAGCAGCGACAGCAGCTCCACCAGCACGTCCTCGGGGAGGTCGCCGATGCTCGCCATGGCAGTCCGCGGGCAGCGGGAGCGCGACGGGAGAGCCCCGGCACGACGGGCCGAGCTGCCGGAAGCGAAGGCAGTTTGGCCTCGTGACTAACAGACCCCGGGACAGCCTCGGGACAGCCCCGGGACAGCCTCGGGACAGCCACAGCCACGGCCACGGCCACAGCCCCGGCCCCGGCCCCGGCCCCGGCCCCGCCTGCCTCCGCCCACCTCCGGATGTGCGGGGCCGCGGCCCTTCCGCGGGGCGGGATCGGCTCGGTCCCTCCCCTCCCCTCCCCTCCCC
>QUSF01000077.1:1244421-1315843 GCA_003676055.1 Chloebia gouldiae
CCTCCCCTCCCCCCCCACTCCCCTCCCCTCCCCTCCGCTCCCCTCCCCTCCCCTCCCCCCGGAGCGGCTCCGGCCCGCCCGCGCAGCAGCGGCTCAGGTAAGAGCGCTTGGTGCCTCCCCCGAGCCCCCGCGGGTTCTCCGGGGTGTCTCCAGGGCCAGAGGAGGGACACGCGTGTGCCCCGAGCACGTCAAGGGATGGGAGCGTCCCTTCTGGAGTAAGGGACACGCGTGATGCAAAGCTTCGTCGCGCTTTGGGTTCTTCACTGGGGTGGGAAGGGGAAGGGGAAGGTACCTCCGCCGGGCTAACCGCGCTCTAGCAGCAGGCAGGGAGCAGCAGAGGCTTCTGAAACTCCCGTACGACATGAAACCAGCACGACCCCTCCCGCCTACTCCTAAAAAAATTACATTTTGGCCTTCGGGACTATGGTTGAGGGTTGGAAGTGTGGGGAGAATGAGAAATCACTAATGCTGTCTCCATAAAAGCCAAGGAGTTTTAAATTACAGTTTGCCCCTGCTGGGTGCAGTGCAGATAGGGGACACATCTGAACGTCTAGATTTAGGATGCTGCTACAGCACTGACTCCCAGTTTCTTCCCTTCCTTGCCAGGTTTGGCACCGCTGTATTTTGTTAGTTGCATGCCAGGGTATTTCACCTCTGTATTTTGTTTAGTTGCATGCCAGGGTATTTCACCTCTCTTCTCAACTCTGTAATTTGTTTAGTTGCATGCCAGGTTTGGCACCTCTGTATTTTGTTTAGTTGCATGCCAGGGTATTTCACCTCTATTCTCACCTCTGTATTTTGTTTAGTTGCATGCCAGGGTATTTCACCTCTGTTCTCACCTCTCCCAGGCTTAATGAGTCATTCGTGAGGAGTTTGGCTGCATCCATTCCGTTTGCTGCAGTCTCAGCAGCTTCCCAGCACCAGGACCCAGCTGACATAAAAGCAGTGTCATGGTGCATCCCTCACGGATGATGTGGGCTCTGAATCTGCACACTCATCTTTCCACAGTCCTGCAGGACCTGCACCTGGACCTCAGGGCAGCAGAGAGCTGTTTGGAGTTCAGAATTAGCACATGAAGTTAGAGCAAACACTTCTGACTTAATTCCTCCACTTACGAGGCCACAGACAATAGAATATTAGAGAATATCAGCTGAGTTATTTTCAGTTATGCTCAGACCTTTACTTTATACAGGCTCCTGACTAAGGCAATTAAGTGCCAGCACTCTGAGGGAAAGACTGTCAGATATAGAATGAACCACTGCAAAGGTGGCTGGCAAGAAGCTTAACACTGATATTTGAGCACTGCTTTGCAGCATTTGTTATCAGGGATGTTCTTAAAGGCAGAACAAACACCCATGTACCTTCCTCTGCAGAGGAAATCATTATTAGGAAGCTGATTTTTGCAGCAGCAGAGATTCTGGAAGGACTGATTCCAGCATGGAAAATGAACAAACTCAGTGGTCAAATACATACATTTTGTGGGCAGATTTAATTCATGGCTTTTACTTAGAATATAAAAATAGTAATCTGCATCAGGATATTAATGTAATAAGGAATAGGAGACCTTGAGGCTAGCAATCAAAATCATGCCTTCAGAGAACATATTTATTTTCCCTTTTTTTCTACTGTATCAGTGTCTTACATTGCTGAGGGTGAGAAACCCTCACCATCCCTTTCCACCCTCTCTCTCAGACAGCTCTGCCCAGCCAGCCTCAGGATGGAGTCCCTCCCTGAGGCAGTCCTGATCCGAATCCTGGCTTCCCTCCCCGCGGTGGATCTGGTGCTGGTGTGCCGCCTGGTCTGCTGCCAGTGGAAGAACCTGGTCGATGGAGCTGCACTCTGGATCCTGAAGTGTCAGCAGGAAGGCCTCACCAGAGCAGAGTCAGATACAGAGAACTGGCAAAGCTTCTACTTCCTGAGTAAGAAAAGGAAGAATCTCATCAAGAACCCATGTGGTGAAGGTGAGAGACATCACAACAAGCTTCAAGGTGTTAGAGAGATGACCAGTCACTGAGAATTGTGTATGTCTAGTCTTTGAAAATAGATCTTAGGTGCTGTCAGATTGCAGAATTTTCTCCCAAGAGTCAAGTCAGATTGCAGAATTTTCTCCCAAGAGTCAAGTCACTCAATCCATGCAGCCCAATAATTTAATGAGCACAAAGGCCCTTGATAATCAGCCTTTGCAAAGGGCTTTACATAAAATTATCTTTATCGAACCTCTGCAAGGATCTAAATCATGTTTGAGACACAAAGATGTCCTTTGTAGAAACCATCCAACACAGTAATGGCTGTGGCATTTGTTTCTGTATTGCTTCTTGCTAAGCCATGACAGGAGAGATGGGGCCTTTCCCAGCTCAGGGGTGATTCTGCCCTCAGCTCACCAAGCCCTTCAGGCTTCTTTCCTTGGAGCAGCTCAGGCCAATCATTTTTTATCCTCCTCACCACAGCCCATGTTAGAGACTGGGCACACACCCCATGTGCCATTATTCTGAATCTATGACCTTTGCTTGCCAGAGCTACAAGCTGCACAGCAATAAGTAGCAGTAACCAAGCCTCACAATCCAAGCAGCAACAATTTCACACATCACAGACCAAAACAGTATCAACACAGCTTCCCCATTTTGTTTAAAAGTGACCTTATGCAAGCTTTTCCAGCATCCAGGTTTCCCTCTCGAAAACCCCTATGTTTAAGGTCTTACTGCTTCAGAAAATACCACTTAGTGCTTTAGAAATAAAGCAATCAGCATATGTCCCCAGAGTCTTTGTGTGCTGTGACACTGAAAATGGTGACAACTGTTCAGAATACCTAAATTCTTTCCCTGGAGTACTTTCTTAAACCCACATGTACACAGTCACTTTGCTGGGGAATGCTGAAGTTCAGTGTTAAATGTTAATGTTAAAGTTAGGCTCAGTCAGACTAAAGGTTTTGCCTGACCTCTCCTTAACAAACATATCCATAGTCTACATATGAAATCAGTGTGTTGTGTCTCATATCAAACTTTGACAAGCCAGAGGAAGGTTCCAGTGGGAGATGGTCAAGTTCCCCACATGCACAGGACTCATCCAAGTCTCTTTTCTGCCCTTTGCAGAAGACTTGGAGCACTGGGGAGAGGTAGAGAATGGAGGTGATGGCTGGAAAATTGAAGAGCTCCCAGGGGACTTTGGAAAAGAATTTCCTAGTGAAGAAGTCCATAAATACTTTGTTACATCTTATGAGTAAGGCTGCTTTCTTCTCTCACTCAGGAAAGGGGGCATTTCTGGTTCTCCCAGTCCAGGAGAGACTGTGATACCAATTAGCATCTTGTGTTTCAGGTGGTGTCGAAAGGCTCAGGTCATTGACCTTAGGGCTGAGGGCTACTGGGAAGAGCTGATGGATACAACCCAACCTAAAATCATGGTAAGAGACTGGTAAGTATTAAGGAAGGCTCTGAGGACAGGCAGAGGGTTAAGAAAGATAAGGAAGAGCAGGGAGGGCATAGGCCTTATATATATATTGGGCCTTAAAACCTCAGCTGCTGGGATCCTGGATGTGGGACAGGGCTCACAGGCAGCTCCAACAGGCTTTAAACTGTCAGAGCCATGAACTTCACAGCCCAGATTCCTGTGGTCAGTGAGGGGAGGTGGTGGGCTGGGCTAGGAACCATTGCAGATTTCCATCTCAGAGCAAGGCTACAGTAACTTGGTGAGCATGGTGGAGCCTTTGCAGAGCTCTTACAGGTAATGCCAACAGCTTGGACCTCCTTGTAGGTATGCAGGACGCAGGGATGCTGGCTGCCTCTATGAGCTGTGTGTGAAGCTGCTCTCTGAGAATGAGGATGTGCTGGCTGAGTACAAAAGTGAGACTATCACCATCCCACAGGAAAATGATGCCAACTGGACTGAGGTGAGTTGCAGGTGTGGGCTCAGCAGGTGACACCCAACCTACGTGAATCAGGAATATTTTTAAGCAGAAGAATACTCCAAGGGGAGGAGAAGGCTCTGTCATGTGTCCTCTGGAGCCCTGATGCTATGATTGAAAAAGGAACAGGCAGGCTGCTTTACAGGAAACTTGCTGAGTCCCCACTAGCAGGTGTAAGGTGCAGGAGATGTCCAACTGGGAGTGATTAAACATCAGAACAAGGGGATCAAAGCTTCTCCCAGTGTAAATGTCCCCACTGTTACCCAGCCTGGTGGGTCTGACTGTGGCCAGGGGGCTGAAGGCTCTGTGCACTGAACAGTGGTAGGTTTGTGGTGGTTTGACACTTACTAACAACTATTTTGTCTCTTGTCCCAAAGATCTCCCACACCTTTTCCAACTACGGGCCTGGGGTCCGTTTTGTCCGCTTTGAGCACGGTGGCCAGGACACACTGTTCTGGAAGGGGTGGTATGGTGTCCGTGTCACCAACAGCAGTGTGACAGTAGAGCCATAGCTGTGCTGAACCACCGTCTGCATGCTGGACTTCACTTCCCTCAGGGCATCCCCTAGCCTTTGGATGGTTTCTGCATGGTGCTGCTTCTGGCTATATGGCCTTTCTGCATAGGATCATGTGTGCAAGATGCCAGGAGCCACCACCCATCCTTCCTCAAGAGGACTATGCAAAGAATGTGAATGGATTTGTGAATGCACCACAAGACTCAGCCTCACCACTTGCACTGATGTTCTCTGTCAGACAGGAGATCACCTAAAAATCCTGCAGACCTCCTCTCTTAAGTCTCTAATCCCTAGCACCCAGCCTGAGTCAGCTCTGCTGCCTGCTTCCCTGACTTGGGCACTCCTTACCTTGAAGGGGTACTTTAAGTATATCTTCTGGAAGTTAGAGTGGGAAGAGAAGAATAAGGAGAACCACAGACCATGTGTGTCAAAACATACCAGAGCCCTGTCCCCAGCTGTTTCCATGACCTGCACTGAGAACTTTGGCTTCTTCCATTTATAAAAAGGTAACATTGTTTGCCTTTTGTTTACCCATCGTTTACAGAGGGACTCTAGCTTGGCTGTCAATACAATTAGTTTAGTTTTTAGTGATAATGCAAAGCAGGAGAGGTTGAATCCTTTTCTCTTACATTGTTCCAAGCATCCATTTATCAAGGGAAGTATTGGAAAGAGAAACCTGTCTGGTGTCCAGCCCTGGGGCTTCATTTGGCTCCCTCAGAGAGATGACATCTGAGAGTAATTGCTGGTGGAGAGAGAGGTGATAACAACTTGGGGAACTGGGTTAGAAAAAATTAGGGATAGGGTTCAGAAACAAATGAAAACAAACTCATTTACCCCTTCCTGGCCTCTGCATGCTTCATGCAACAAGCATCCTGGTCACCCAGTGTGACTGCTAGCAGGACACAGAAAGCTGTTGACCTCACTCCACCTCTACTGACCATGTCTGCAAGAAGTACAGATCTGCCTCTGCCATGTGCTCGCTGACAAGACAGCACTTCAGTCTTCCCACCTGAGCTTCTTGGTATCACTCAGGGCTGTGTGCCCCATCCTGAGCAGACCTCCTAAACTTTCCTGAACCAAGACTGTCCCTGCTAGTTACTCCACCCAGAAGAGCATCCCCTAACAGAGCTGGTGTTGCTTAGAGAAAGTATTTATATTTTTGTGTCCATGTGTTTGTCTTCCCTCCCTGGGCTGCCATTTAAGTGCCCCCTTACACATGCAGTGACTGCTACTGCCTGCAGCCAAAGGAAGGAGCTTCCCACCTGGACACTGCATGCTGCTTCCTCAGGCTTTCTGCAAACTGCACCTGGGTGCCACACACACGCCAGAGTCCAGGCAAACATAATAAAGTGACACAACTGTGTGTGGATTTCTTCTTTTGTACTGGGTATTTCTCCCCTGTGCTCAAGCATCCATCTTCTGATGATGTGGAGTGTGTCAGGCAGTTCTCTCCAAAAGCAGGAGTCACTGTACTGTGTGTAACACCACGGGTGTCCCTGAAAGAGGCACGTGCTCTGTTCCCCAGCACCCTGGACCCATGGGAAGCACTTAATGTGCAATGGGTCTGCAGTGTAACAGCAAGCTGAAGTGCACTTTGAACATAGTGGGAATTCATTCAAGGCACAGAGAAAGTACAGGAAGGCTTCTACAGAGCCCAGCCCTGCTGCACACCTTCCAGGCCATTTGTCACCAGCTCTGCTGTGAGTTCAACCTTAGTTCTGACTCGGCAGGCTCCAGAATCAGTTCAGAATGTAATTGTTTCCCTTCTCTTACCCCTGCACACACTCTCATGCAGTGCTGCTTTACCCACTCTTAGCCTTTAGTGCAGCTTTTAGTTAATATTCAGCTCGCTGCCAACTCCCTGCCCCACAGAAGAAACAATCCCTCCGTTTGTCCCTAAGGAATCATTATAGTGAGGGGATCAATATTTCACACCTCAGTGCAATTGTTAAACTGAACCTCTCCTAAGCCACCATCTTACAGTCAGGATAAACCTCAGGATTAAGCCTTCAGGTACTGTGGCCCTTGTACATAAGAGGTAGGACCATGGTCCCCACTTTGGGTTTATCTAGGCTGAAGCACTGAGCTCACACAGCCTCCCCAGCAGCTCTGTTAAAATGGACGCAGCTGCCTGGGGGCTTTTTTCCTGGCACTCCCTATGCTGGCACACCCCTGTTCCTCTCTGCTGTCAGGGGCAGCCTGCAAAGCTTGTCCTGACCTTCCACTTTTCCCAGACACTCAGTGCCTGCAGCCTCACTGCAGAGAATTGCCACCTCTGCTTCACAGAGCTGCTCACAAAAGCCACTGCTGACCTCAGGGGAGCAATTACTCCTCACATTCAGCCATGTCAGGCCTAGATTCCAAAGCAAGTGTCAGGGTACATGGGGAAAAAAAAGTCTTGCTCACATTATATTATTATATTTTGTTCCAAATGCCTTTTGAATTTTGATCAAACCCTGGAAGTGTGAACACACTGCACCACACATGTACACCCAGTTCCAAGGTGATGTCAATTCACCCATCAGAGACAAATGGAGTGCAGGAGGGGAATGGCTTCTCACACCTTACAAACTTGATGGAAATTGAGATGGTGCAATTTCATAGGATTACAGAAACTAAGTGTAACTGTGGCAAAAGGCCTTACATGTGTTAAATCTCCCAGCTGCTGCAGGGCTCTGTCACCCAGCACTTCAATGTGACTTCCTTCTACTTTCTGCTGTGCCAACACCAGCAAGCAGATGTGTGGTAGCTTCTGGAAACACTGGTGACCAATGCAGATGTGTGCTGTACACACAGAAAGAGGTCACCCCAAATGATTTATATCAGATATTTGCATCCCCCAGACACAGAGTATTTAGAAATCTGAGCATTAAAACACAGAGATTGAATCTTGCTGAAATATTCATGATAAAGAAAGAAAAAAAAATACCAAAAAAGCCAAAACTACGTAAAAGAATCCCCTCCCAATCTTGATCATGGCAACAAGAGCTGCAGAAAGGGCTCTTGTTCTTTTGCACATCATGCCCAGGAGGCACCCCAGCAGTGCTGAGCTCCACTGAACACAGAAGTGTTCTCCAAACACCCACAGTGGGATGCAACAGGTGGATAATGGGACTGGAGAGTTTAAGGAGCCTTTCACTCTTTGCCAAGACACCACATGAACACCTCTTACCCCTTTAATAGTCAGAGGCACCAAGAGAAGCTCTACTACAGCACAACAACCCTGTCCTGCTCTTTCCAGCTGGCACCTGATGTCCTGGGTAGCTGATTGTACTTGGTGTCTGCTGTTGTACAAAATACCACCATAATTTTCTTTTCTACAAAGTGCACCACAGTTAATCTTGGATAGAAATGTCATTATAGTTAAAAGGAGTCTGTTAGTTTGTTTTCTGCTTTGGGCTTTTTCTCTCCTTGGGGTTTTTTAGGTGGGTTTTTTTTGTTGTTGTTGTTGGTTTTGGTTGGGGTTTTTTGTGTTGGTTTTGTGGTGGGTTTCTCTTTTTTTTTTTTGTTTGTTTGGTTTTTGCATTTGTTTTGGAGGATTTTTGGTGTTTTGATTTTTGGTTGGTTTGGCTGGTTGATTTTTTACATATTAACTTCTACAGCAAGTCTCTTGCAGAGGGACAGAACAGAACAATAAGGGGTCCTGGCAAGGAAGCGCTATCATGCATCTCCTCTAAAGTCTAACAGAATTTTTCAATATGAAGCATCCATTATTACCCACCTGGGAGATTGTGGACAGATTGAGGAGTTTTCTCCCCCACTAGGCAATTTAGGACTGGGGATGGGGCACTTGGGGGAGAAAATAAAAGTAATCTATTTGACAATTTCCCATTCCTTGCAGCCCAGCTGTTCTAGCCAGTTGTAAAAGGGAGGGTAGTTTATGAACTTGATTCCTTCCAAATCAGCTTACAGAGGCTGGGAATAGCACTTCTGAAAGACAGGACAGCAGACCATCAACTACTGCAGCAGAGAAATTCACCTGAAGGCTGTAGCAGAGATTAACAGATTGACAGATTATTCTGTGTTGGAAGGGACCCAAAATGATCACTGAGTCCAACTCTTAAATCAATGTCTCATACAGGGCTTGAACCCACAACCCATGTGGTGTTGTCTGTTATTGGCACTGTGCTCTCTAACCAAATGAGATCATCTCAGGGTCAGATATCACAGGTAGTGGGATGGAAAACCAGGGATTTATCCCTGCCTGTCAAGAGCAGAAACTCTCCCAAGAACTGGAAAGCACCGAACAGGTGAAGAAACACTCCCTGAGGCACACATCTCCCTTTGCAGCCACTCCCACGCCTCCTTCACTGCTGTCCCACATCATACAGGTACCTTAGGGGACAAAGCAGTCCACGTGTCAGCAGCCTTGGCACTAAGCTAACCTGATTGCTGCTTCTCCTTCCATCCAGTAAATTCCTTCTGATGTCCTCAGAGCAGTGACTCCCCTGGCCTCAGTCTCCTTACCTAGTAGGGAAATAAGGACCTAAAGATAAAGTAAAAATGCAGCAAACCCCAGCTCAGGGTAGCAATGATGATGTCTGGCTCCAGATCAGAAGGCTGAAGGATAGCTTTATTAAAACTATAATACATTAATATACTATTTAAAGAGCTACTCTATCATTCTACAAACTTACTTCTTACTTCCCTGACTAATAAACTCGTGACTCTGCTGAGAGCCTGAGCCACAGCTGGAACCATTGGTCACTGAACCCAAACAACTTCACCAGAATCCAACCCAGCAATCACTGCAGGTAAACAATCTCCAACCACATTCCACATGGACAAAACAAAGGAGCAGAGATAAAGATTGTTTTCTTTTCTTCTCTCTGTGCTTCTCCTGGGAGACAGAATTTGGTCTCTCTGTCCAGAGAATGTGAATGCCACATCAAGATGCTTTCCTACTGGAGACACACTTTGGAATTGCAGAGAGAACAGCTACAGTGAGTTCAGCTGGAAAGTCTCACCAAGCACAAGGATTGCTCGGAGAGCTGAGCTCCTCACACAGCAGCCTGTGTGCAGAGCAAAGATTCACAGACAACCAGAACAACATGCTCATGGTCAAGACTGACACTTGAGGAAGAGACGTGGCAGGTAGGGAGAAGCCAGGGGCTGTGTCACCCTCCCCAAGTCCCGTCCCCGGGCGGTGACAGCAGAGGGCACTCGGGCTGCAGGCAGCAGCCAGGAGATGGACCTGTACCGGTCTGGATGCTGCGTTTTGGGTCTGCTCCTGAGCCCCGCACCTTGTTCTTTCTGCCTGAAGCTTCAGATCGAGTGAATGTTTTCCTCTCACCCTCTTGCAGTGCCTGCTGGCATGGTTTGCAGTGCAGCCTTTGCTGCACAGACCCTAATGCTTATCCCTGCCATCCTGGACACCTATGCACATTTTGGAAGGATTGTTGTCTCTTGGGCAGCAGATACAACGCACCTCTATTGGATGCAGGCAGCCTTTTAAACTGCAATGAGTAAACAGAGCAGTGAAAGCTGCCTGAACATAAACCAAGGCCTTTCAAATTGAAGTGGAAGCAGCACAATTTGCTCAACACTACCCTAGAGTGTTGAAGTATCACTCAAATTAGTAACACACCTTTCCTTGCAGAGTATTTTCTAACCTTCATGCAGCCCACAAGACTCAGAAGAGTTTCAGAGCAGCAGGGCTGTGTCTCCTGGTGCACCATGCCCAGGCACTCACATCCCCTCTGCATGCAGAGCTCTGCAGCCCTCCCCAGCCAGGCAGGAGTCCCAGGTACATCACACGTGCCCTTGGCTGACCTCCCTTGCAGGCACTCAGAGCAGCTCATGTGGAGCTGTGTCTGTGCAGAGCCATTAAGCACAGTGCAATCAGTGCTCCCAGCACTGCAATAAAGCCGTGAGAGTGATTGCTGGACTGCTGGAATGTGGGGAAACACATCTCACTGCAGCAGGAACAGGGTGGGCACTGACAGGGCAGGGAGGAAGCTTTGGCAGTGACATGCCTCCCACAGAGCACATTGCAGATGTACCGTGCTCAGAAGCACTGAAATGCAGTGGGATCTATATCTATATCATCTATATCTATATATCTATATCTATATCTATATCTATATCTATATCTATATCTATATCTATATCTATATCTATATCTATATCTATCTATATCTATATCTATATCTAATCTATATCATCTATATCTATATCTATATCTATATCATCTATCTATAATCTACATCTACATCTACATCTACATCATCTCTATCTATATATCTGTATCTATATATAGATATAGATGATACAGATATAGATATCTCCAAGTTTCCCTAAGTATGAAGATTGTTTTGAAGAGCTGAGAGTAGAGAAAGGATGGTATCAGAGCTCTGCTACTTGCAATCCTGGCAGGAGGTCCTGAAGTCAAGCAGTGGTTATTTCTACCTCCCCACATATAATGCAGCTCTTCTCATTAATATTGACACACGAAGCACTGCAAAATGAAGCAGATAAAATCTTGATCCAGATATGAGTAATGACTTCACATTTTATTTGAAAATTAAACCTAATCTTGTGTTGACGGTGCTATACAAGGCAAAATAATGAAACAGATTAAGATGAGATCTTGTTCAGTCACGCTGAACAAAAGCCAATTAATTGTCAGCAGGATCATCATGAAGCCTTTCTTTTCTCAGACAAATACAATCAGAGTCTGTGTGCTGGTGAAGGAGGCTGGCTTATTGGTAACTCTGCCTGGACAGATAAAAACACTGCAGAGACTCAGTTACTTACCCAGACACCCCTACCTTGCTTTCCCCAGTCTCTCCTGCTAACTTGCACATAGAAGAGAGATGCTTTGGGACCAACACACAAAGTTCCAACCATACAACCCAAGCCTGCCTGCTCCAAGTCCCCTTCTCCTGTCTGACTCTTCCCTTCCCACCTGTACATCTCTCCTGGCACAGATTCATCCAGTCTTTTTTCAAAGCTTTCTGGCTAAAAAGGCTTTTCCCTTGCAAATTCTTTGTTGCAGTCCTCCACCATGCTGAGATATTTCCTCTCTTACCCAGACAAAATCCCTGTTGCAGTCTTTCTGCTATTTGCCTGGTCCATAGCAGAGCCATCTTCTACTTGTCTGCCATGATGACAAGCAGGGAAGTAATTCCTGCATCTTCTCACAAGCAGGGAATTAATTCCTGCATCTTCTCACCTGTCATTTTTCCAATATAAAACAGAAATCTGTGAAAAGGCAAGGATTGTGGGAAAAGTTTCTAATGTCACTGGTCTCCCAGAAAAAATGAGGGAAGACTCAGCACAAGGACTGGCTATGAGACCTGATGAAAGACTGCAAGGAATATCACTTGGGAGTCATTCATGCACTGCTGGGTGCATTCAGCACTGTATGGGAGCCCTAAGACATCACTGGAGTGTGGGACACAAGGAAAGGTGCAACAGAGGCTGTGGCACTGAAGGGTGGTGGAACTTCACAAAAAAAGTTGGCATGAAAAAGCAAATGCCAGTTTTAGCTGAGAAGCTTCCAGGTAGGCAGAGAAACTAACACCAGCATACCTGGAAAAAGGAGAACACCTGTGCTGAAGTCACTGCCCCACTCCTATGGCAGAGTGAAGCTAAAACACACCCTTATCTTGCCAAATCATGACAATCCCCCTTTTTTTGACAGTACTGAGAGCTCCACACAGCTCAGTAGGGAAGGAGTCTGCAACAGCTAGAAATGAAAGGCATTGAGAGAACTGGTGAACAATTTACTTGGAGAAAATACTTCCTACTTTCATACCAGGTTAAAATAAAAAAATAAAATTAAACCCTGCCAAAGCCTGCAGCACCAGCATTGATAAACAAAGATGACTTAACAGAAAAAAACACAGGCAGGGAAAGTGATTTTCTTTGCCTGCATTGCCTGGGGAATTAAATCTTGTTTTTTTCCCTGTCACCATCAAGTGGAATAATCCAATATATTAAAGTTAATGTGCTTCTTGTATTTATTGCTGTGTATTTGACCTAACAGAATTTTATTCCTACATCAAGAATAAAACCATTCTGGAAGGCAAACTGCAAAGCTCTAGATCAATTACTACCTTCTCCAACAGCTGAAAAGTGAGTTATTTCTTGTAAGAGAGAAAAACGAAAGTAGAAAATAATAATGAAAACAAAAAAATCCTTTTCCCTGTGCAGCAAGTTCTGCACTGCAGACCTGTTGAAGTCCAGCAATATTGAGTTTGGTTTCTAGGCAACTTTTTAAGAAATCAGGCAGCATTTCCCAATTACCCTTGTCAAATGCTGGTGTCCCCCAGTCCACACAGCACTCAGTCACCCGTGGTCAGTGGGCTGGGCAGAGCAGAGAGCACAGCTCCAGCCCACATTCCCACTGTGCCTTGGGGACCACACTGGACTGGAAGCTTTTAGCTGTGGCAGATGGACAAGGACCTGTCCAAGGCAGCTCCTGCTGCTAAGCAAACACCACCATGGGCACAACAGCATGAAACAGAGCCCTCGGGTGTGTGTGAGACAGGGGGATGACTCACTGACCCAAAATCACTGAAATAAATATGAAAACTGAAATAAATATGAAAATAAATATGTGTCCTGTCTTGGGCCAGGCCTGCAGGATGCCAGCCTGTCTGGGAGGGGTCTGGACCAGCACACACCAGCTCACCCTTCTCTCTTACCATCAGGCTCTGACACTGCCTGGGGGAGGGAGTTACCTGGGTCTGGGGATCCCCAGGGGCAACACCTCAGGGGGCTGTGTGCTGGAATTTCTGATGTAAGACCCTTCAGATCAGCCTTTTGCAGGTAGACATCAAGGACAGCTTCAATACAAGAGCAGACACCATCAATCACATCATGAATCAATTGACTTAGAGTCCACTGAGGCATTTATTTGCCACTTGGAAATCTTTTAACCACAGCTCTGAAGACTATTTAATCACAGGGATGTTTCTTTACACTGATTTTCTTAGGAATTAATTCTAGCAGGTTCATTATAAAGAATAAATAACAAAGGTGCATGAAAAAGGACCCCTTGAAAGTCCAGGGGCCCAAACTTCTCCTGCTCCTAGAGAGACTCCAGGTTAAAAAAAAAAAAAAAGGAAGGAAAAGAAAATATATAATGTTCCTGAAGAGATCGGTACATAATGAACAGGAAATCTTTTCCCCCCACACTGAGTCAGTGGAGCTCCATGAATAATTCACACTTGTTATGAGGTAAAAAATTAATGGAAATGCCTCCTGCACCCTCCCCTGTGCCTCCACCACCCCACCCTCCAGGAATAGTGTAGCTGAGCATAGGGTTTTCTCTCCTAGAAGTAAGTAAGTAAGTAAATAAATAAATAACTATTAAAAATAATAATAAAAAAGATGTTCTGCATGGTTTCCTTGCATGGCTCTTGCACAAGTCATTTCATTTTCAAGGTCTTGAATGCCCACTTACAGACTTTGAAACAACTCTGCCACCTGATCCTATCCAAATCCAGCACTGGAGGAAATAAATCTATTTAAAGGCATAGTCATGGAGTACAGTCAGAGGACTCAGGCAGATGACTGCCTGCTGACACCTTTCTCCCACCTTTCACCTGCTCTCTCCAGCTCAGCTAGCCAGGTCTTTCTGACCTGAGTGAGAGCTCCAACCCAGCCAGAAAGGTCTGAAACTCCATAGGGCTGAGCTGCATCACTCTGGGGTTCATTCTCAACAAATAACAAGTTACCAAAGATGAAGAAATGGATGAGGTACTTAATACCTTCTTTGCCTCAGTTTTTAACAGTAAGATAGGTTGTTCTCTGGCCTCCTGAGCTGGGAGATGGGGACAGGGAGCAGAACAGCCCCCTGTAACCCAGGAGGAAGCACTCAGATGCTCACAGGTGGATGGGATGGGATGGGATCCATCCTTGGGGGATGAGGGAGCTGGTGGATGAGCTCCCCAAGCTGCTCCCCATCATTTACCATCAGTCCTGGCTCACCAGGGAGGTGCCAGAGCTCTGGAGGTGCCAGTGTGAGCCCATCCCCAAGAAGGGCTGGCAGGAGGATCTGGGGAGCTCCAGGCCTGTCAGCCTGACCTCAGAGCCCAGCAAGGTTATGGAACAGATCACCTTGAGAGCCACCACAGGGCACCCACAGGATGGCTGAGGGGTCAGAGACAGCCAACGTGGATTTCAGAGGGGCAGGTCCTGCCTGAGCCACCTGATCTCCTTTTATAACCAGGTGACCTTCCTGGGAGATGCAGGGAAGGCTGTGGATGTGTCTGCCTGGACTTCAGCAAAGCCTTTGACAGAGTCTCTCATGGCATACTCCTGGAAAAGCTGGCAGCCCACAGCTTGGGCAGGTACATCTTCACTGGGTGGAGATGCACTGGCTGACAGCCAGGCCCAGAGAGTGGTGGTGAGTGGTGCTGCTCCCCGTTGGTGCCCAGTCACTAATGGTGTCCCCAGGGATCAGTGCTGGGCCCAGTCCTCATTACTGATGATCTGCATGAGGGATTGAGTCCACCATCAGCAAATTTGCCAGTGACACCAAGCTGGGAGTGAGTGTGGATGTGCTGGAGGGTCAGGGGCTCTGCAGAGGGACCTGGGCAGGCTGGATCCAGGAGCAGAATCCAACAGCATGAGGTTTAGCAAGTCCAAGTGCTGGGTCCTGCACATTGGCCACAGCAACCCCTGCAGCGACACAGGCTGGGGACAGTGGCTGGACAGCGGCCAGGCAGAGAGGGACCAGCAGGGATGGATGGACAGCAGGCTGGACATGAGCCAGCCGTGTGCCCAGGTGGCCAAGAAGGCCGATGGCTCCTGGCCTGGATCAGGAATGCTGTGGCCAGCAGGAGCAGGGCAGGGATTCTTCCCCTGTGCTGGGCACTGGTTGGGCAGCACCTTGTATTGTAAAAAAGGCAACCCTGACTGGAAAGAAATGATGATGTCTGGATCCAGATCAGAAGGCTGAAGGATAGCTTTATTAAAACTATACTATATTACTTTAATATATAATTTAAAGAGATACTCTACTGTTCTACATACTTCTTACTTACCTATCTAACTCAAACTCGTGACTCTGCTGAGAGCTAAG
Organism: Chloebia gouldiae; assembly: GCA_003676055.1. Classification (NCBI taxonomy): domain Eukaryota; kingdom Metazoa; phylum Chordata; class Aves; order Passeriformes; family Passeridae; genus Chloebia; species Chloebia gouldiae. Next base: position 1,259,869 of record QUSF01000077.1, read on the forward strand.
CCACAGCTGGATCCATTGGTCACTGAACCCAAACAACTTCACCAGAATCCAACCCAGCAATCACTGTAGGTAAACAATCTCCAGCCACATTCCACATGGACAAAATAAAGGAGCAGAGATAAAGATTGTTTTCTCTTCTTCTCTCTGTGCTTCTCCTGAGAGACAGAATTGTGTCTCTCTGTTCAGAGAATGTGAATGCCACAACCTTGTGTGCTGTGTCCAGTTCTGGGCCCCCCAATTTAGGAAGGACATGGAGGGGGTGGAGCGTGTCCAGAGAAGGGCAACAAGGCTGGTGAAGGGTTTGGGACACAAGTCCTGTGAGGAGCAGCTGAGGAAGCTGGGGTTGTTGAGCCTGGAAGAAAGAAGGCTCAGGGGAGATCTTATCACTCTCTAAAGCTCTCTGCCAGGAGGGTGCAGCCATGTGGGGGTGGGTCTCTGCTCCCAAAGAGGACACAGCCTTAAGCTGCACCAGGGGAGATTTAAGTTGGACATTAAGAAGAAATTCTTCACAGAAAGGATGATGGGGCATTGGAATGGGCTGCCCAGGGAGGTGGTGGAGTCACTGTCCCTGCAGGAGTTTAAGAAAAGCCTGGACGTGGCACTCAGTGCCATGGTCTGGGTGACAAGGAGGTGTTAGGTCATAGGTTGGACTTGATCTCAAAGGTCTTTTCCTTTCCACAGTTGGTTCTGTGATTCTGTGTGAAATTATTCTCCATAGTCCCTTTCATTCCCACAGCCCAGAACACTTTATGCTTCCCAACAAGCATAAATAAGGTAATTAAATGACATTGCTCCATTGAGGTAAGAGAAGGGTATTAAAAGATCTCCTCAGACCCCATTAAAATACATTCACCTCTAGATGGAATTAGGAGCTGGGAGTACAACAAAACAAGTTATGCAGACATATTTTTCTTCCTAAGACTTGTCTAAGTTTTGACTCAGTCACAACTTTCTCCAATTATGGTATTTGAAATTAAGTTTCCACCATAAATACTATGGACAATTTTTGTAATGTGGCTGCAGGAATTACAGCTCCTTGCTATTTTGATGACATGTAGGAAGAGACTTTCTAAGTCCTGGGACTTATATTCACCACAGCTCACAGATGTTAGTAGAGCTGGTATTCTCATCCTGATTTTCTATTGTCACTTCATTTCATGTCCCTACACGTTAGCTCATCCCCCCACAAAGTTAGAAATCAAAGCAGAACTGGACATATTAAAATTCACCACTATCAAAGTTGTTCACATGTTTTTCTACACCAAGCTAGTTGCACAGGAACACACCTCATAGGGGATAACTTCACAGTTTTCTCCTCTTCCTCATGGCCCCCTTGCTCACTCCCAGCACACACCTGCACATGGGACTGGGACTCTCAGGCAGGCAGCGCCTGCCCTCCCCTCATCCCTCTCTCCCCTTTCTTCTGGAACAACTGCAGGCAAATTTGGCACAGCATTTGCCACAGATCAGGGAGCCAGGACAGACAGCAGCAATAGGGATGTTCTGGAGCCCAGCTGTTAGGGCCAGCCCAGCCCCTGTGCCGTGGTAAGCATCAGCCTTTCAACACAAATGATCAACTGTGCAAAGCAGCTTCCACAGAGAAGGGGGAAATTAATTCCTCCCTGATTCCCCTCCTGAGCTCAGCTTATCCCTGAAGCATGAGATTAAATTACCCTTATCATTATGGTAGCTTGCCTTGCTAGAAATGTTATTAGCAGTGATGAAATTATCCAGCTCTGTTTTACATTGGAAAGAAATGCAGGAGGCTCCTCACGACAGCTACAAGGAGCAGGCACTCTTCTTGAGGGGAAAGGCTCTTCTCCAAGTGCCATAATAGCCCCCCCAAAGGAAGGACCAGGACCTTGGCCCCAGTTCATGCAACACACTTCTGTTACTGAAGTCACCAGCTGAGGACCACAAGCAAATGATGGCCAAGTCTTCCATGGCCAAGAGTTGCACACCCTCAGAGAGCTGTGACATCCAGGCCTTTCACACAGACCCAGGTCTGATATTGCAGTTCCTGATCCCATTCCCTTCTTGAGCTCTAGCCCAGGCAGGACATTCTCTCTCAGGGTCTGGGTGTCGAGGTGACCCCGGGAGTGTAAAAGTCCTCGTTTCCCAGCCCACACAGCCAAAGAAGGCGTCTGAATGCATAGGGTTGGCTTCTCAAGGGTGTTCATTTTCTCTTATCTAGAACATTCTTTCTCTGCCCTGCTGAGCTGTGTCCAGCAGGTCGGCCATGGCATTCTGTCTTCTAGGGTGGTGTTTACATTTTATATCAGAAATTACATGTATTATATTTACAATAATGTGCCAATACCTATCATCTATGCTAGACAGTGTGTCTCTACCTTAAACCAATAGAAAAGTGTCACCATCACACCAAGATATGGAGGACAAGAAGAAGGAGAAGAAGGCTAGGATGCACCCAAATCCCTCCATCTTGTCCCCTTGGACTACATTCTAAAAAGTCCCAAAATTCTACTTTTTCACCCTGTGTCAATTCAACTACCACACTACTCAAACCCTTGTGGCTTGTAATTCCTCATACAAAGTTGGCAGTTTTTCCACAGGCTAAAATCGAAGCCACAGGTGTTTTTGACTTCATGCCAAGGTCTCTGAGCCCCCTGCCAGGGCCTTGAGACAGCCAGGGCAGCCAGAGGGATGTGCTGGGTTCCGACAGTTCCCAAACTGTATTGTTGAATTGGGCTTTGCAACACTTCAGTATCACAAGTGGTAGCTGACCTGAAGTTGTGCTGGGCAGAGCCCCAGCTGTTTCACCTGGGTATGGAGGTAACAGGAGAAGTTTCTGACCTAAGGGACTGTGAGCTCTGCCACAGAGGACTGGAATCACACACATCTCAAGAAAATTCAGGCAGGGTTTCATTCGTGGAGATCAGGAAGTGAATTGGAAGATGCAGCCCTGTGGCTTTGTTTTGGGTTATCATTGTGCCCACAGGCCACTGCAATTCAGAGGGCCAGACAACACAGGCTTTGGAGAGCAGCACTTCTCCCAGCTGTACAACACAACTGGGGCACTGCTTCCCTTCCTCTACTGCTGTCTTGGAGAGAGACCTGGAAGCAGGACACTCCTCAGCACAGGTAGCCCCTAGCAACAGCAGCTCCCAGGGCCCAAAAGGACATGCAAGCCAAGCTCAGTGTATCAGCAACCAGCACATCCAGTAACTAATGGGGAAAGCAAGGCAGAGGCAGCAGGGACACGATTTTGAACCAAATCAGTAATTCCCACTACTGTTCTTTATGGTCTCATTAAGTTTGTTTTTAAATAGAGGTGCAATCAGCCTTGGCCTTGCTTGGAAAAAGCAAGCAACAAACAGTGAGAGCTCATGAACTTAAGGGGATTTGGGGTGCCCTGGTAAAGTGGGAACATAGATGTTTAAAGGGATAGAAAGGGCAAGTGTGGGTCTGTGTGGAGCGAGGGAGTGCAGGCAGGCATGCATGGTCAGCCACAGAACAATCCAGCAGTCACTGCATTTGGAAGACCAAGCTGTGACTGCATGTGCACACATGTAGGCACACAGGATGACACCTGAGAGCAGCAACATGACGGGCACCCTGTGCACAGATCTGTGCTGAGGGAGTTTAACTCAGTCTCTGGCTTCCCCCTGCACACTCAGCAATCCCCAAAGGGGCTTCCCCTTTTCCAGTCAGCTCTAATGCCTGATTGGTTTCTTCTCCCTTTGGAGCAAGTTTTAAATCCATCACTGTTTTTAAGGAAATACTTAAAAAACAAAGCAGAACTGATAGCTAAATTAAACCTGCTGAGAGTGCTTGTTTAATTGAAAATGCCATCTGTAACTTAAATGTCAGGGCTGGGATGATTATTAAAACTCTCCTTGATTACTGCACCTCACTTCACAGTTTCAAAACAGACAAGAAAAAGTTTCAAGTGGATCACATAAGACAGACCCACCAAGCAATGAATAAGCCCCAGTGCAACCAATGGGGGCCAGGCCAGCTTGTCCCCATGGCGAGGCTGGCTCTTGCCTCTGTCCAGCACCAAGCTGCTGGGAGATCATCTCCCAGCTGCAGCAGGTCGTCTTTTCTCTTGGAGGATGCACAGGAGAGCCAGGCAGAGCAGGCAGTTCAACTCTTTCCGGCCCAGCAGGCAGGCAGCTGCTCTTGGAACACTGGGCAGAGTGGAGTTCCCCTCCAGAGGTGCAGCTGGAGAGGCTGAAGAGGCTGGAGAGGCTGGAGAGGCAGCTCTGTGTCCCTGCACTGGTTTGCTGCCTGCTGCCTGCTGCCCATTATGGCACTCATGGGGTTCTACCCAGCTGTCACTTACCCAGAGTTTTCCTGCTTCTCTGTGCAGCGCTCTCTTCTCTGCCTTGTATCCAGCTTTTCCCAAGGCAAGGGGGAAAGCAGGTAGCTGGTGGGCATGGGAGGAAAAGGAGCAAGCTCATGCTGAGATCAAGGTCAGAGAAATCGCTGCCTTGTCCTGATTCCAGCCAGATCTGATGCAGGGGAGGGAAGAAAACAAATCAGCAGCTGCTGAGGTAGCAGCACCAAAGGCAGGCTTGCCATCCATCATTCCAAGACTACAGTTTATAAACCATTGGGCCTCAGTAAACTGCAGGAGGCTCCAGAGGAGCATGCAGGGCACCATGAGCACCAGCTCCAAGCCATCTCCTTCCTGCTCTCCTGGGGCAGAAGAGCTGTCAGCATCCCCCAGTGCTTGGTGCCAGGGAGGAAACTTGTCCCAGCAGAGCTGGATTCACAGACCCCCAAACCCATCACCAACCTTGGGTACAGCAGTGTTGTACTTTGGACCTGATTAGCATAAAAGATTTGATAATCAGGATGCCTGGCAAGAACAAACAGAGCTTTGAGGATCGAGTCAAGACTAGTTGAAGATTTAATCAGACTGACTGGAAAAGAAGACTGGAAGAAGATTGAATCAATTTCAACAAGCAAGAGATGTTGCAAAATGTAAAAGTTTGTTTATGTGATGATTAACCCAATCATTGTAGTAAAAAAATTACAAGCCTTCCTAGAATAGTATATAAGCACATGTAGTCCATAATAAAATCAGATTCTGACCACCACCTCTCAGTCTCCCTGCCTCTCTCCATTGCTGATACAGCAGCACACCTGATTCCTTGGCCACTGGTCAGGCTGGGGGCACCTTGTGCCAACAGGGCACCTGCATGCCAGGTAGACCCCCCCTTGTCTGTGTGGGTACCATGTGCACTGACAAGGCTGGTTAAATTCATCAGTACTGCAGTGGGGGCACTGGGAGCCATTAATTAGTCATTAATGGGCATTGTGAGAATTGCAGGAGACTTCAATGAGTACCTGGCCACAGGAACTCTAGCCAGGTGCCTCTTACCATCTCCTCTACTCTCACTTTACCACTAGGTTTAGTCAGTGGTTGAGGTTAAGGCATGAAATCCATCACTCCTTTGACATTAAGAGCAGGAAGAACACAGGGATGAGGTGAACCAGTGAAGAGTTCTGTGCCCCAGCCCTGGATTCCTTGCTGCAGCAGCACAGACAACAGTAAGGATCACAGCTGATGAAATTTTGCACACAGCTCCCCTCACCCCAAACCTTGATCTTCCTGGTTGTTTTTAATTTATGCATTCACTTCACAATGCAAAGAATGTAAAAAGAAATAATTGAGAAATTACAAAATGTATCAAGAGATGAGCTAGGACAAAGGGTAATTAATATTGTCCCTCAGCTACCTCTATGAAGTGCACTGTAATATGATGGTAAAGCACTCTGCTGTATGTAGGAAAAAAGGGGAGCACAAAAAGATTCACATTGCAGAAGGCTCATCCCACATTAAAAATTACAGTAATCAGAGCCATAACGAGCTGCAACATTTAATGAAACTTTTCAACAATATCTTTAGGCTGCAACATTAGAAATGGTAATGTTTAAAGAATAACATAAAAAAGGACACTATAGGAGAAAGATCACTGGGGAAGGATCTGCTGGCTGTCAGTGCCAAGGAGCTGATCTGATCTATCAACAACGTGCCAGTGCCCACGGGCAGTCTTGGCAGTCTCCCAGGAGCAAAAGGTGGGAAGGGGTTGGACCTCCACAGGTGCTTTGCACCCCAGTCTCACCAAAACAGGCACAGGGCCCTTGGGAAGGCCACACCTGAACAGCTGGAATACCTCCACCTAGCACTGCCCCAGCTTTAGTATCCCCAATACACCACCCCACAACTGCTTCCAGTACAAGCAATCTGGGTGTAGGAAGGCATTTAAAAGTAATTCTCTGTATCAGAGCTCACTGGGGGAGTATCAGAGCCTTAAAGGAGAAACACAGAACCATCAAGCTGGCTTAAAACAAAGAACCAAGAGACAGGCCTATTGTTTAGGAGAAAAAGTATGCCAGCAAGAAAGGAGGTGTCTCATCTGCATGCTGATTTCTGTTCTGACCAGCAGTCTCATGCTCAGCTGTGTCACCAGGTATTTTAATTTTTAAGCCTTTGGGACCTATGGCTAATGGAGACTGGTAACATGGCAGCACCTACCCCATTGCTTGTGGATTTCATGAGAGGACCATTAACACGAGCTCAGTCTGGACCAGAATATGCAAAGTTTTTCTAAGGCATGCACAACTTTTTGTCTGCAGCATCTCTAGGTTTGTAGCAAATGACATCATGGCACAGAGGTAACTCAGCATCACAAAGGCAACCACACACACAGGATTCACCTGGAAATATCTGGGCTGAGGGTACAATTTTCCCCCTGCTAGTATGAAAAGGACCAGCTGCTGTCCTCTGGCACACAGCAATTAATGAATCTGTGGAAGAAGAGTCATGGGGGAAAAAATGTTTTGCCCCTTATCTATTTCTTGACTCTTTCCTCCCTTTGTTCAAGGTAAAAACTTATTTTCCTTTTGGGTAGGCAGACTCTGGAGAGTTGTAGCCATAGTTGTCAGATTTCTTTCTGCATCAGCTACTCCATGCAATATTAAATTAGGATAGTTGTTAATGCTCCAAAATAATTGTCTTCTCCTTTCTAAGGAGTTAAGTAGTGTCATGCAATGAAAGTAAAATAGATTCTATCAATCAGGAGCAGGATAAGAGTTTGCAGGTTTTCCTAACTTGAGATGAGAAAGGCTCCCTTCCAGCTGTAATATTGAGATTTCCCTCCCCTGGGACACAGCAACCTGGAGGAAGTGTATTCTTCTGCCCACAGCAGAAGGACTTGAGAGGCAAGCTTGACTCTGAGTGTGCTTGAGTGCCCTGGCATCAATCCAATGAAGCACTTGCAGGCCTGATTAACTGTAATCACAGGTACGTCCCAGAGACATGCCCTGGTGTTATTTTAAGATTCATTACTATATATTTGTGAGTAGAAAAATGCTAAACTAAATACTCAAAACTGTAATAAAGGCTGATTCTGCAGACAGAGAAATTGTAGTGCAAGGAAGGAAGACAGACACGGTTGTTTAAGGGTACCCAGGAGTCACCACCACTTTGTGTGACAATGATGGGCTCACAAATCAAAATGATAGAAAGGCTTGGGCTGGAAGGGCACTTAAACACCATTAAGTTCCAAGCTCCCTGCCATGGCCAGGGACATCTTCCACTAGATCAGATTGCTCAGGGCCTCATTCAGCCTGGTCATAAACATTTCCAGGGATGGGGCAGCCACAGCTTCTCTGGGCAACCTGTACCAGGGCCTTTACCATGCTCTGAATAAAGAACTTCTTAACATTTAATCTAAATATCTCTCCTAGTTTAGTTTAAAAATATTCCTCCTTGTCCTATACTATCTGCCCATGTATAAAGCCACACTCCCTCCTTTTTTATAAGCCCTTTTGAAGTTCTGGAAGGCTGCAATGACATCTTCCCAGAGCCTTCTCCTCAGCCTGCTCCCACTCTCCTGCCAGACCCAGCCCCTGCCTTAGGAGAGGTGTCACCTCCCTCAGCAGAGCTCAGAAGTGCTGACATGGAGGAAGAAAGAAAAGTCTGACTGGCCAGGGGAACAGTAACAAAACCCAACCCTCACTGCAAGCACCTCCCTTTACAGCAAAAACTACAAACTCTCCTGAGTCTCAGCCCTCTCAAGTACCTCCTTCCTCAAAGACAGAAACAACACAGAGCCACTGGGCCAGTGGCACACATCAGACACCAGGAGACTACTGGGAGGTCTAAAATGTTGGCAAGAGAGCACTTATCAGAGCCCAGTGAGGCTCAGCAATTCCACAGCCAATATTCCTGTGTAGCTCACAGAGCTGGGTTTCTACCAGAGAAACCAGGGCACAAAGAAGCTGCAGTTTCCCCCCAGCCACGCTGTATGTGACTTGTGGAGCTCAGATGAGTAAAAGTGCTCTGGATTCACGTCTCCTCTTCAGCCCCACCAGGCCACAGCTGCTACCATGCACCAGATTACATTCCTCCTCTCACCCTGCCACCACCAAACTGCCTCTGCTGCTCAGCAGGCTCCTGAATACACCTGCCTTTACCTGCCATGCCTCAACCATTTCCTCAGACAAAGAAAACACTGGCTTCAGGTATTCCTGTCCCTACTCAGAGCACTGGGATTACTTCTGCCAGTCCAGCATCCTCAGAAAGTCTTTACTACATGTCCCATGGAAAATTAGAAATGCAAAACTGGTTAAAACTGCTTACTAGAGCAGAAAAGGGATTAGATAGTAAGAAATTTCAGATGCACATATACCAAACACCATTTCTTGTATCAATAACTGGGTTTTTTTTTTTTGCTGTTTTATAATGGGAAGATGCACTTTTCAGAGTCTGATCTCAGCAGCATAGGTGAGTTATTCCTTAAGCTCTTTTAACTTACTTCTGTGCACTGTATATAGTTAAATCACTTGTTATTATCACTTTTAAAAGAAGCCAAGCAACTCAAAGAACATCCTTCTATTAATCCTAAAAAATACCCTAAGGATTTTTCCATTCTGCACCTGAGCATGTATTTACATGATGGATTCATTACACCTCATTGAGTGAAGGATGGTGCATTTTTAAGCACACTTATAAATATGTATTCATTTGATAGACTGGAGGAACTAATCTAGGTTTGAGAAGGTCCACAATGATGAATTTAAAAGCTCTTCCCTAATTGCCCCTAAGGGATAGGGTATGAATGGAAGAAAAGATGAGCATCTGGAGCTACAGGGAGATTGTACACATTAGTGATGCTTCAGAACTCAGCAGCTCAGTAGATGCACCCAGTTTTCAGAGAGTGTGGAAAGAACTTCCTAAGTACAGGAAAATGGGAATCAGGCTGATAACTTGGCACAGAGGCAATCCACACACACACAAGGGATACAAATAATCCCAGTTTCCAAGGCTCTTCTTTCCCTTTCCTCAGCATCTCTGAGCAATGCCACCTTCTCTTAGAAAGGACAGGAACAAAACCACAGCCCAGCTCTCCTGCTAAACAAGCCAAATAATTAGCAGAACTCTGCTATACTTCTAGGTCTTCTTGTCCTAATTTGTTTTTATTAGAGCTTCTGCTGCTGGTAGGTGATGGCAGACTGACCATGTGAGAAAGAAAAAAACCAGTTATACCTAAAAATATTCCAAGTTTCTCCCACCATGGCCCCCTTTCTGAAGGAGAGAGGAGATTTTGGCCCAGTCATCTCAGCTTTGTGAGTCCAAGGGCAGTTGCCCAGTTCTTCTCCTGTTTCTTTCAAGCACCTCTCTCACATCTCCCAGGCAGCTCAGCTAAAGGCAGACCAAGCAGGTCAGTGCCAGGAGAGCTCCAGAGCTGCATGGCTGGATGAGCAAAAGTGACTTATCTTTCAGCTCAGAAGCTGATTAGACTGATCCCTTTCCTCCTTGGAGCATACCCCTCTATCTTCCTCGCCTGAGAGTAGCCAGGAGTTGGGGAAATGCTCCTTACAGGGGGCAGCTGTACCTCTGCTGTGCTTCATGCTCCCTGCACAGACTGCTAGACCCTTAGGATCATGCATTTAAAATTTTCTGCAGAAACTACATTACCCTTCCATTTGATTTGTGCTTTATATTTGTGCGCCTCAGTCAAATCCAGATTTTATTCCCTTCCTCATTTCCCTGAGATGCTGAAGTTTCTAATTAACCAGAAAGGCTTTTTATTCCTTAAAACTCTTCAGTTATGAATAATTATACTAGCTCATAAATGAAAATTGTCTTTCTACTTAAATTCTGTAATTCTGGGGGGGTGCATGGGGAAAAAAGCAAGCATGAAGCAGTGGCCCTTAGGTCATTTGCAACTTATTAATTTCAAGCAGAGCTCTTAGCTAGCTTATTAACACTAAGTATACTGCAGTGGAATTTAATGGCTAGGATATTAATTACCTTGCAGACTTTCACATACAGATAATGGTTTATTTTTATTTTATGTTACAAAGCAGCTGTACCAAAGGAATCATTCACACTCTCAGATCTGGGCAGTGCAGATCTGGTTCTAGCAAGGATGAGATGGGTGCTCTGAGCCCTCAGCCTGGCACTGTGCCTATGCAGGACGCACTGTGACAGCACCTTTGCAGGGCTGGTACCTGGTGCTTTTTCCACAAATAGAGGCAGCCTGGAAGTAAGGTGCAGCTCCACTCTTCACAAATGAAGCTGGAAAGGGCATAAACCACATTTAATGTGTCTGTGGCGATGCTTTGTACCCCTGGAATAGTCCCTCTGGAATCACTCCACGACAGATCACTGTGTATGCACAAGATGTTTTGGTACAGGAACAGCACAAACCTAAGCAGCTGCCTCCTACCTGTGCCAGGACACCACTGCCCACTGAGCCCCCAGGACACAAACACCAGCCCCAGAGGGGCTACAGGGGCCCTGTCTGGGTGACCATTAACAGCCACGGAGCACTTTTAAATGCCAATGGACTTTGGATGTTCTCTGCTCCCATTGATTTTAACATAATTCATGAGACATATAAATGGGCCTTTCACCCATGCTCAGAGGAGACACCAGTCTCTGTCCCCCTTGCAACCGACTCATTAAATTCTAATCCCACAGTTGTTCCTGGAGAGGGCAGGTCAGCCAATCGACTGTAAATGGAAGCAAATAAAATGCAGCAGCAATTTACAGTCACTGCTCAGTGCTCTGCAGTAATAATAAAGCTATGATGTGACTTTTCTTTCGTGGCATTTTCTCTTGAGGAAGGATTCCACCTGCTTTAGGATTCAACACAAGAACAACAGTAATTTGCATCTCTGTTAAAACAATCTGACCCCTTGCAAGCCCTGTAGCAGCCAAGTGGCCACTTCCATGGCTGCAGATACTATAAAAGCTACTCACCCTCCTACACTGTCATCAAAAGAACAGAAAAACAAAAACAGAATTCCCCAACAAATCTTGATGGAGAAAATTGGACTAAAAGTTATATGTACAATCAAACCACAATCAAAGAAAAATGTAGTCTCACTGCTAGACCAGCCACTATTATCACAAGTTCATAGATGCCTCCAAACCTAAGCACAGTTGTCCCTCTTCACCCATCAAAAGCTGTGGTTATTTGCTTGGGACTGTAATGTATATTTTTCAGATGACATAAACATCTGTTAAAGGATGGAGAGACATACATAATCCCAAACACCTTTATCTGACACACAACCTGGGGCTTTCAGCAAAGGAAAGGAGCAGACAGCTACATGTTAAAAAAATGATTTCCCTCCCCTCTACCTCTTTCTTGTATTTTTAAACCTTGTTAATTTCCTTCCTCCCCCCTTTAAAAAAGTTTCTCAAAGGATCTGGCACTTTCTCTCCGCTTTGTTCCTTCACAGGTGCACCTGTGTCCTAGGTTACAATATAAAGATTTGTTCTATCCCCATCTTCAAGAGCTGTTGAAACCAAGAGGGGCATTTTTTTTTTCCTTATCTCCTGTTAATGCACCCATCAATGCCTTGCCCATAACTCAGAGATAACTCAGTCCATTCTGGGAGCCATTTCTGTTTAATGGGCAATCAAGGACCCACCCATGACTCAGAATGACATCAGCCCACTGTGAAACACTCCAGCCAGCAGGGAGAAGCTAAGCATTCCCACCTGGATATAATCTGGGGTTTGGGACAGCACAAGCAGCCCTTACCCACTGGTTTCCAGAGGACAAGAGTTACCAGATCTTTTCTATGGGATCACTACTTCAACAAGACTACTTCATATGCACTGCTGCCACCACCCTAACTAGCAGGGTGTCAGGTTGTATTCTGACTCTGTTGGTGTTGTTTGTTGTTTGTTTTTTTTGTTTTGTATTATTGCATATGTTTTGGGTTTTTTCTTCCTTTTCCTAGTAAATTGTATTTCTGACTTGGAGTCTCTCACTGGTTTTGCTTTCAAACCAGAACAATCTGTTGAATAAGGAAGAGCATTCCTTTTACATTCCCAGCTCAAAAGGATCAAAACAAGGATTTGGAGTCTGCATTGTTACTAGGACAGAAACTCAAATGTATTGATGCTAATATATATATCCTGCCTCTAATCTCTCAGCTACTCCCCAGTTCCTTCAGCCCTGTGCATCTGTCCTTATCTCTCCATTGCTTAATTTGGGATGAGGAAGAACCCATGGCCAACGAGGCAAGATATTTGTCTTCATCATATTTTTCCTGTGAAAATGTAACTTCACCTAAGCCAAAGTCTCAGAGGTGAGTGAGGATTTTATTTTTACAAAACACAAATTTGTTAGAGGTGGAGATGTGGCTAGACATCAAAGTTGTTCCAGTGAAAAGATTGTGTTTCAATTGTTAGTGCTCCAAAGTTTCTCATCCCACCTTTGCTAGTGTCCCTGACTATATGTGGATCTCTGCAAGCTCCTTTTCCCCAGCTTTGCTGGAGCTTGCCCCTCTCAGGCTCTGGGTCACATCAGCCTTTGTCTGACCAGCCCACATTTGTATTCAGGGAGGTGGGGACAGGTCAGGGAAGCAAGGGAAACACAGCACATCCCATAGTCCTGCCCTCATCCTCCTCCGCACAGCTGGCTGGGAGATGAGGTGACTATTATCTTGATATAATGATGGTTCATTAATTCCTCTAGGCAGATGTCCCCCAGCAAGGACAGCCCAAAGGTCAAAGTACTTTTTGCACTGAAATCAAAGCAAGATCATGTGGCTGAGTCTTCTCCAGTTTTAATAGCTGCTCACAGGGTATTGCAGGAGTCTCTTGTTTTGTGACAGCTGGAATTATGGGCATGCCTAATAAAAGGACCTTTTAATGATGCAGATAGATGCACTAATCTGTTTTAATGGCTTTTCCAGCAAAGCCTTTGACACATTTTCATTATGGCAATGCTTTAATGCAGAAAGCATCCATACAATTAGGATAAAGTTTGCAAGATCTCCTTATTAACATCTCTTAATTTCAACACGTTGTCAATTCACATAGAAGGACCAGCTTTAAAAAGCTGCTTTGTACAGCCCAAACTGGACCAATTCCATCCTTTAACAACAAAAAAAAATCCCCCACTAAACCCCCTACTTCCTAGTTACAGGTTAGCAGCCACATCTTAAATACAAGGGTGATAATAATGGGAAAGGAACACCCATTGACCAATGGGGGGATTTAGGGGAGTGGAGGAAAAGGATAGAAAGGAAAGACAGATATAAAAACCAATGGGGGAAACTTAAGGGAGGGACCCTGGCCCTCATCCAGTCTCTCGATGCCCAGGGTAGAAGATTCTGGAAGGGTGGGATGGGGAGACAAGTGATGGAGAGGTACCAAGGAGAGGACAGGGGAGTGACCAAGCATTTTCAGGGAGATTGGCACTGAGGGAACGGTGGGAAAACTCGGGGTGGAACTTTGGGAGAAAATGGGGAGTAGAGGGGCAAACCATTACAGAACAGTTACAGAAATATAAAAAGACAATACAACACCTTACAAACCCCCGGTGGCAGCTGATCCCAGTGTCCCTCTGGATAGTGAATTGTGAGAAAGGAATCAAACACCACAGCTTTGTAAAAGTTGTAAAGCCGGTATGTGTGGGGATCGTTTCCCTTCAAAGGACGTGCACACCCCTGGGAACTCCCACTCCAGAGCAGAGGTTTTGCTGTGGAAAAGAAATGCTAAGAGTCATATAATCACTCTTCAGGCCCTATTCCTCCCTTTGTTCAATTATAAAACAGACCCAGTCAGATGAAGCAAGTAGCTCCCTGTTTACAGTGGCTTGGAAGATGCTTTCATCTCATTGCCACAGCATGTTAAAAATAATCCTCAGGAATAAGTTATTTAAAATAAACTCAAAGATTCATAAGTTTCTCTCAAAAGAGCCCTACATTCCAAACCCAAACTCGTCACAGTGCAGAGGAGATGGATGAGGAGTGTTTTACTGTCCTGCAGCTTGTCCCATGCAGGTGCCCCTATGTCAGATCTCATACTGCCAGCTCCCTCTGCCTCAGCTAATGCACTAAGTCCAACCCATAGGTCTCAGACCCCTGAGTTAAATTAGCAGAATAACTTCCTTCACTAAAACAACAATTCTTTCTGAAGTCTCAGCATTATGTCCTGGCACCATCTGCCTCCCCCAGCCAAACCAAACTCCCAGTGGCAGCAGCAGGGCTGAAATAGTGCCAGTCCCAGGGAGGGAGTACCAGCAGCCCTACAAGCAGGAGGAGCAGTGTGACAGGATGGTGCTCAGCAAGCACGACTCAGCATGCAGAGCAGGCCATGATCCTGCTTCAGACAGGGGGGTTTATTTAAGGCTGTAAGCAGGCTGTCACAGAGGGCAGGTTTATTCTCAATGGGAAAAACAAGGAAACCCTTTGCCTCTTCATTTCACACTGATGGTGTGAATTAATTTTGTATTGGCTTGAAATTATATTTCAATGGGAGATGACTGCCAGCAGAGGGGGGTCATGGGTTTTCCATCTGCTGTGCTGAGAAGAAAGGGCTCTTTTGAAAGACAGAGCTGGCAGCAACCCACTGTCAGCAACTGCTGCTCCAGGCCCAGGACAAGCTGGCAACTTTTCATCTCCCCTGGAGCAATGGAGACTTCTCCTCAGCAGCCAAGGGAACAGTGCACAGTGACAGTGTCAAAAATAGGACTGAGCCTCACAGAGGCAGCCCCAAGTCAGAGGGAAATATCCCTGATGAGGAGAAACAAGCAACAGCTCCCTATCCAGATGATATAACAAGGGCAACACATGTCCTTATGGGGAGAATCACAATGCTTCAAACCCATTTTGCTGTGATGGGAGATGGAGAAGTGTGGTTTCCTGGACACCCCCACACTCTGGAGCCTGCTGTAGTCTTAGCCACAGACTTCACTGCCTTGGCAGGAGACCCAGCACTGCAGAATAACTACTAACTCTGCAGAACTTTCTCCTGCCTCCAAGTACAAATCAACCCCAACCTGAACAGCGTTTCTGCCAGAACTGAGATGCAATTGGACAGGTCAGAGCTATCACACACAGGAAATACACTGAATTCTGACCAACCTGTAAATAAGACAAGTGTCTCACAGTGCACAAGGCTTCTGAAAAACGTGAGCAAGGGAGAAAGTTCACTTATCCTTCCATGTCTTTACAACTCCCATTGTGCCTATAGGCTGCACCCTCTGTAAGTGGTGGCCTTTTCTCAGAAGCAAGGAGAGTTCTTCCCTCACCTTTGGGGGTGCATGGCAGCATTGCTGTTACTCGCTGAGGTCAAAGGCCCATCTTTGCCCCAGCCTCCCACCAGCAGGGCAGAGCATTCTGATCTGCAGTCTCTGCAATTTCCTGGCAGAAAACAGCTGTTACTCTGTTAATTAATTGCTGCCAAACATTATTAAGTGTGCAGCATGACAGTGGGATGTAGGTATGGAGCCAGCAGCATGTCTGCTGAGGCAGGAGCAGAATCCCAACCTGGAGTCTCACTCTTTTTCCCCATCACTGCTCAGCTCCCTCACAAACAGCAGCATCAGTGCAGGGCTTTGTCTCCAAACATCAGCTGATCAGAGGGCACTGCAGAAACAAGCTGAGCAGGGTATCCCAGGTTAATGGGGAATCTGTCATTTGAAATGTCACCAGTGATGTTGCAATGATTAAATTCCAGTCTGAAGTCCCCAGCTCATTTTTTACTGATTAAATCAAGTGCATTATATTGACAGAGTTTCTGTAAACCGTGCCAAGGCACAGAGAAATCAATTCATTATTAGACTAGCCAGGCCACAAAGGCAAATGTGAACATAAGATTCCAAATAAACCCCAAGAAATCTGGTGGGTTTCCTGCCATAATTCAATCCTGCCCTTCACATCTTACCTCTACCCTCAAAAGTCTCATGGATGCTATGACTGACAGGCACCAAGGAAATGAGACACATCAAGGCAGCTCCATCCCTACCCACCATCCCCATTGTGTCACCTCTCAACCTGCCAGGGCTCTGCTCTCTGCACCCTCTCTCCAGACAGTGTCCACAAAGCCTCTCGTCCAAGCTGGGAAAGGCTGGGAATATAGCAATTGTATTGTGTATTAGTTTTCCTGGGGTTTATTTCTCTCTTTTGTATTTTTTTTCTCTTTTCACTTCAATTATTATGGTATTTTGCCTTATTTCAATTATTAAACTGTTCTTATCTCAACCTACAGGTTTTACCTTTTCCAATTCTTCCCCCATCCCACTGAGGGGATGATGCTACAGTGAGTGGCTGTGTGGAGCTTATGTGCCAGCTGGGGTTAAACTATGGCAGCATCCTATTGATAAAGAGGGAAAGAGCTGAGACAGAAGGAGCCAACTCTACAGCTCATCAGCCTAAGCTGGGCAAATATCCCTTTTCCTTAGACATGGTATTTAGTGCCCAGCTGCAGGTAACCAGTGGAGCAACTACCACATGCTCTAAGCCCCTGCATCTTCTGACAAGGGCTGAGCTGTCTAAAGGCTCACTACTGCCATTTCTATGCCACCTCCATCTCCTCTAGAAATGGGATCACTCAAAATGAGCATTTCTGGAGTGTGGGGCTGGACTAACTAGCCAGGCATTTCTCATGTTAAATGGGACAGAAAAACAAAACCTCTCAGGAGCAACAACCTTCTGAGGCAGTCTGCAAAAACATGGAAGGACACAGCTACATGGCTGTGCACAGGAACAAACTATGGACCTGCCCCGCGGTCTTTTGTTTAAAAAAATTAAAAAAGAAAGAAAATAAATTACTGTGATCCAACATACCATGATAGCAAAATCAACTCCTTTGCACCAAATTACCTGTATTTAAATAGATTTATTTTATGCCACTTGCCAGAGAAATGGATGTTCTATTGACAGTAAAGTAAGGCTTTTTACTCCTTTTTAAAGGAAAGGAAGGTTTTCACAATGTGTTACTGGCAGGGAAGATATTGGAGGGGTTCTTATTTTCTACTTAGTACACTCAGTAATAGGACTGCTTATGGAGCTTCAAAAGGAGCAGAGTTTAATTTACAGTTCAGAGGTACACAGAGCTCTGCAACATCGGACAGCCACCCCAACCCTACTTGCACATCCTACTAAATTGAGCAAATCTTGCTCCTTGCCTTCCCTGAACTGTCTGGGAGCACTGAGCTCTGGGGAAAATGGGCTGGAAAGAAATGCTTGCCTGCAGCACTGTCAGTGACTGAGACCTGCATTCCCTGGCTACCAGAGACACAGCAGCCCCTACATCCACGTCAGTCACAGTTACATTCACCCTTTGGAGGACAGTCAGGAGCTCGAGCTTCTCCTCATTGACAGAGCTTCTCCTCATGGTTTCCTCATCCCCTTCACTGCTCTCCCAGACGCAGAACAAAAGAAGAGATGCTGTTTGGCAGGGACACTGCCATACAAGCCCTGGAGCCAGTCTGAGGGATTGTTATTGAATCCCTGTACCATTAACTGCTTGTTAATGGGTGGAAGGAGCATTTGCAGCAATAACCTCTATTCATCATCTCATACTCAACTGAAGGCAGAGCCAGGAGTGCTCAGCAGCACTCTAGAGCCTTTCTTCTGCCAGGATCCAACCAGGCAGGGCCTCCACCAAACATTATT
The DNA here is from genome assembly GCA_003676055.1 of Chloebia gouldiae. Taxonomy (NCBI): domain Eukaryota; kingdom Metazoa; phylum Chordata; class Aves; order Passeriformes; family Passeridae; genus Chloebia; species Chloebia gouldiae. The sequence goes on from QUSF01000077.1 coordinate 1,277,776, forward strand.
GATGATCTAACACCCCTCCCCATGACACCCCAAAGAGCCAAGCTGCAGGGGCCTACTCAGCCCATCACATTTCTCAGCACAGCCACTCTGCCCAGGACTGGTACCAATCCAGAGACTCAGAAACCCTCCATGGCATCAGCAAGGCAGCAGAGAAGGAAGCAGAGGAGACCATAACCTTGAGAGAGGAGGACAGGCCAAAATTTAACAAGGTTCCTACCCTGAGTCTACCAGGAGTGTGGAGGAGACAGGCAGATAATCCATTTACTCTAGCAGGATGAGTATCACTGTTTTTCCCAATTAAACTTCAATTAAACATTCATCTAGAGGAATGAGAGAGCCCAATTAAGAAAAATGCTAGGACAAAAATTCAGTTAGGGCCAAGTCAAGAGTACTTAAGTATCCAGAAATAAACATGCCTTACATCTGGATAGACAATTTACACTTTCCAATCCATTGTTCACAAGAGCAAGTACTGAGCACTTGGCCACCCCATTCTTTCCTGCACTGAGCAAGTGCAAGCCAGGCAATTCCCTGCCCATCAGCCAGGAGGTTTCCTCCCCAGTGAAGACACAAGAAGGTCAAACCAGACCACAGGAAGAGGGAGGAAACCTGGGCAACAGCACCTGAGCAAGTCACACATATTTTAGGTGCTTTTGCAATTGTTCATAGCCCAGCCATGTCTTAAAGGCCCTGTTTCAGCCCCTGCTCCTGCAGAGTGGGGCTGAAAAGTGCTCCTTGCGTGAAGCAGCTCAGACCATGAGCACACACCAGCAGGCAGAGAGCTTGTTGTCATCACTCACCCACCCCACAGCCAGCACAGATCTGCACAGAGCACATGGAACCATGGAAGACCCCAGCTGGATCAGTCTGGCTTGCAGAGACACCTGTCCCAAAACGTCCATTAGCCAGTGCCCTAGGAATGAGTACACCAGAAGGGACAGACTGAGCAGTGCAGACATGGAGACAAGGAAGCACAGTCTGACTGCAGTCAGACCAACAGTCCCTCAGGTTTCCTAGCAGAGCTGCAGGAGTACTGGCTTACTTCACAGAGACAGTGAGGCAGATGCAAGAAAGCTTTTTCCAGTCCTGTAAACAGTGACTTCCAAAACATGCCCTTGATTGCCCAGGCTGAGTAGGGTGGGAAAATACTGTGTCCAAGGACATCTCAGAAGAAGAGCCAAACAGGTTTATGTCATCCAGCTCTCACAACCTGCCAGGGAAGTTCACTAAAGGCAGCAGGCAGTAACTCAGCCCAGCAAACAGGAGCAATGTCATTCTGCTGATCTCAGGCTGGGCAAAGCAGAAAATCAATGAGGTGCTTGGGATTTGTGTCAGCGACAGGGAAAGCATCAAAGACGAACACAATGCAGTTTTACTTTTTTTCAGCTATTTGCTCAAATCAAGCTGAGACAATGCTCAGTTTATATCCCACCAAGAAACGAGCCTGAAGATTGAAATACCCCTTCATATCCTCAAAATTCCTCCTCCTGCACTTTCTAGTGCATGCCAGTGTCTGGCCTTTTGTGAATTTCCTTAACAAGTATCCTCTCCAGCACACAGAACAGCTGCTCCTCAACTGCATAGTAACAGGGCAAATTGCAGGGCCCATAGGTCCCAGCAGCTTACAGGACAATGGAGAAAAAGAACAGATCACTCAACTGGCAGGTAAAGAACTAATCCTGGCAGAAAATCGGTTTTCCATAATATTGTGCATTCTTGTCCCAGATTGCAAAGCAAGATGTATTCCATTTGCCATCTGTATGGCAGTTGTCTTAAGTGGGCAGTTTTCTTATCTCTTTCACAACCAATTATCTGCTGATAATGGGCTATTGAGTGCCACTGCATGACTGATAAGAACTAGAACATCCCATTGTGAGATGCTCTGTCCAGAGGGAGGAGCCAAGCATTCCTACCTGGATATAATCTGGGTTTTGGGGACACCAGACTCAGGCTTTTCCACTGGCTTTCCAGGAGGGCTGCAGCCATTCCAATTTGGACTGCTACCAACACCCTGACCAAAAAGGGCGTCAGGATGTATTCTGACTCTGTCAGTGGTTTTTCTTTTCCCCTTTTCGTAATAAATGGTATTTCTGACTTGGAGTCTCTCACTGGTTTTGCTTTCAAACCAGAACAATTCTGCAAAAGGAAAATGAAAAAGGCTGGATGGGGCTCAGATTGCACACAACAATTGTGGCATACTGTCAGCCACAAAGCACATCTTGTCTGCAAGGAGCTGATCTGTGAGCTTGGCCATACAGGATCCCTGGACCTATTAGAGAAAGCCAGACCTCATCCAGGTGAAGGGACACCTCAGGACCCTGGGACCTGGCTGGCTGGAACAGAGCACTGGTTTGTCTTCTCCAGCACCAGCACTAGCCAAAAACAAGAGCAAAGAAGAAAAAACTGCAGCTAGAAATAGCTGACGTAAGGATTATCCCTCACTGAGGACCATTTCACCCTAACCTCATTAAAACAAGACTGGTATTTATAATAATTTATAAATAAAATTTACATAAATTTTGTTTTCTCTGCAACATTTATTTTTACAGCCTTTCTCTCAGGACTTCAACCACACACCCACACACCATAAGGGGCACTGATTTGCTGTGATGTATTTCAGGGGCAAGTTGCATAGGATAACTTGTCCTTTGACATTTACACAAGAGGTATGGTAGGGAGGAAAGAGAGAAAGTATTTCCTTCTTGTCACAGTTGAATCACCAACAGCAGCTGTGGGATTAAAAAGCCTGGCTCCCCTCCCCTGAATACAGGGTCAGGTCCCTTGGTCCTGTAAGCAAACAGTTGAGCCATGGACCTGACAATTAACATGCGAGACAGGAGAGAACCAGGGTTCATTTTCAACTTGTCAGGGTTCACAAAATAAATTACAGAATAAAATCCCAGAATGACAAAATAATGAGCAATTCATTTGAAATGTAAAATAAATAGGTAAATCTCTAGTGAGCTGGCAGAATAAATGGGATTCAGATGACATGTGGTGATTAAATTAAAGAGTAATGACCTCATGAATAATGGGCTACAGGATTGAATTCTGAGGGCAATATTTTCTTAAGTGGGGGCAGAGGAGCAGCACATCCCGTAAGAGCCAAGTTATATTTTTTGCACTATTTTCAATGCTCTGCACAAACTCCCCACTTCTGAAAAGCTGCAATGCCAGAGGACACAGCCCTCCTCTGCAAAGGAGGAGCCTCACCACAGCCCTCTCATCCCAAGGTCTTCAAGTATGGAGATCCCCAGCTCCAAAGGGGAACCCTCCTCTCCCAGCAGGCATCTGCAGTGTTAATTCAGGGCATGAACAAGAGCACAAATCCTACTGCTCCCCTTGGAGTGGGGAAAAAGTTAAAACCAGCAGTGATTAAAAAATCACGGAGGTATGCATCCTTCCTAGCAAAGATCAGAGACCTAGCTTCACATTTACTGTGCCCCAGCCACCTGGGCACACACTGTCCTCTCCAACGTCAATCCACTTCAAATGCAGGGCTGGCTTTCCCCTCCCTCCCCTTCCCTCAGCTGCTGGTATTATGTTGGTATTATTAGAGGATTATGTTATCAGGGCTTCTATGCTAATGTCAGCTGCTGTTTCTTGACCTGCAGTTCTGACCTTGGTCTTTTGAGCTGTTACTGACCCCAGCTGTTACTTTGAGCCTTCCCCAGTCTGCTGCTGGCCACCCTTTGCTCTAAAAACTCAGGATCTCCAAGGATACGGGGCCAATCTCTCCTTCTTCAGCCAAAACCTTGGCAGCCTAGGGAAGGACTTGATTCAATGAGTTAATTTCTTTGTTTTCTTTAACTTAGTAATTGACCAAGAAAGAGGTGAAAAGTGAAATTTCCTCTTGGTTCAAGTCCAGAAAATCCTGGTTTGTATCAAACAGAACAAAAATAATGACTTTGTTTTAAAACATAATTAAACTTTTCAGAAAAACACAAATTTTGAAATGTAAAATATTTATCTTTCTCTCTCACTTCACCCTCCCGTCATCAACTTTGGCTCAAAACTTCATTTCACAGGTAAGCTTGAAAAAGGTCTTTTTTCCTCAGACTGAGATATGCAATATTGAGGGACAGAGGTCATCCCAAGATGGGAAAGGAGAATAATTGACTCATCAAGATAACATCAGTGCATCCAGTGTGGTAAGTATTGCCATAGTTTTGTTTAACCTACATCACAGAACATAGACAATTTGGTTAAGAACAGTTCCCCTTACTAATGCAGAACAAACTTTCTGGTCTAATAACTTTTCCCCCAATACAAATAAAAGCTAAGCAGAAGTGTTGCCACAGGCCAATCGACTGAGAGCAGAGAAATAAATCAAGACCTACAGAGATATAAAACCTAATAATTCTATTAAGACCAAGTTAAGACAATTAAATACTGGTGAGACATCAGAAAGCTAAATAGCCTGAAGCAGTTGATTTTATAAATTAACCAATTCATTTAAATCTATGTCCTCATAAATTGCATTTAATTCTTGGTACACATCTCAAGCTCCAAACCTTTCCCACTGAAAGTCACAGTCCCACGCACACCCTGCTAAGAGAGTCACTGGGGGAGAAGTGCTGCTCTCAGTTACCCTTCACCTTGGGTCAGTAAGGAGTGAACATGGTTGAGGAGCCTCAAAGGTATTTTTCCACATACCTACCTAGCACACAGCCTCTGCACCTGCCAGGAACTGGAGATCAGCTCTCCCAGTTCAGATCCAGACCACTACCACTGCTGGTAGGTGTGCCCACAGCCCATTTCATCCTGCAAGCCAAATGCCTTCAGAACAACCAGCAGAGGCAGCTGCCTTGGCTCTCAGCACCCTGTGAAGCTATGAGCATTCCTCTCCTCTAACACAAGCACCAGAGCGATCAGAAAAGACAGGAACTTACATGAGCAGCAGTAATCATAAAACAGCTGAAGAGGATTTAACTACACAGCTCTTCACAAAGCAAAACCCCTGCAATACACTTGAAAAGCCTGAAAGAGTGGTACAGCTGATCCCAGCACAGTTCCCGTGCACTCTGGGTAATGCTACGGCTGTTGCCTTGTACATCTCTCAGAAAAGCTATTCCAAGCTAAATTCTTGTACACCACCTCCTGATGCTTCTGCTGAGAGACCAAATTTCTACTGACTCTGTTCCAATTCACAATATCTTGGAATAATAGGACAAGTAATACAAAATGTGACACAGCTTACCCTCTCCTAACCTCTCTCTCCCTCCCCAGTTCCCTCCCATTGCTCCTTTTTCAGTATCCTACTCTCTCCCTGACTATCCACATCCTCCTTCTTGCCTATTTTTCCAAGTCTGTAGTTTTATCTGCACAGATTTAGGGATTAAGAAACCCAACAAAGAACATCTCTCCTTGAGACAAGAATGGAATGTTTGGAAAGAGATGATTTGGGTGGGAAGGTTTGGGAAGGGAATGCTTGGGTGAGGATGGTTTGGGAAAGGAAGATGTGGGAAGGAATGATTTGGGAGGGCATGATCTCAGAAGAAATGCTTTGGGAAGGGAGGATTGGGGAAAAGAAGGTTCGTGAGAAGTTTTGGGAGGGGAGGATTTGGGAAAGAAAGTTTTGGGAGGGGAATATTTTGGAAAGGATTATTTGACCACCTTGCTGGGTTTGCTTGTATTCACCCACACACTGCCTGCAAAGCATGGTGCTCTACTTGAAAACTTTTGCCAAGAAATCTAAACAGGTTACAGCTGAGATTTCAGCTGCAGAGGTACTGCAGGGAAGTCTGAGGGGCCCCAATACAACAGCAAGAGCAACTATATACAAACTTAGCTGAGCACACTCACCGTGACAAAGTAAGTTGACACTAAGACCAGGAATAAAAACTGACTGTCTTGGGGTGATTTTGATGGTGCTCTATTCCCTAATCATCTGCTTGAAGCCCAGAAATGGCTGCTTTAAGGAGAATGTGCAGGAGGGGCAGGGAGCCTTGAGGGTTCTTACGTGGGCTCTGTTCAAAGATTCTCCCTGAACTGTGATGGCTCTGGTGCATCAGATGTTACCGTTGCTTCGGCTAGATTATTATTTTGCTAGTTTAAGCAGGAAGTTTTGGCTTTTTCCTTCCCCTGGTCTGGAGGGTGCACCAGCAATCCTTTTGGCGGCCTCTGTTTGGTTTCTCTTGCACTGTTTGGCTTGGTTTTTTAGTCCAAAGTTGGGTGGTCATCTGAGACATTAATTTTGAAGAATTAAGGATTTTAGGAAAGTTAAGATGATAGTTAAATTAGATGTTGCTGAAGTAGATAATTAGGCTTTGTTCATAGTTAAGAGTAGCCAGATCCATTAAGTCATTGCTTGTCAACTTTATGTTTGGGTAGCTGTGCTTATCATGAAAAACAGAATGTGATAAACAGATTTCAGGGACAAAAAAACAGTTGCAGGCTTCCCATACTTAAAGAACCCATTGAACACAGGAAAACCACAAGGGTTCATTTGTCACGTATGCATGAGAAAGGTAGAAAGGTCAGAATGAGGAAGACATTTTTCTTTTCCTTTTGGAGACCCCTCCCCAAAATGGATCCCTGACTCATTTCAGGGAACAGAACTATGAATGCTTAATTGCCTTTTTGCCAATTAGCATATGGAGCACAGCAGAAAAAGTGACAGGGATATGAATATGCATTCATATTTTGTATATTCAAGACTTCTGTAAATAAAAGACCTTTGTAACACCTGTGATTTTTGCAGTGCACATTAGGGAGTCATCCCACATGCTGCCCTGCTGTTGCAATAAACATACACTTTCTAACTTTAAACTGTTAAAGAGTTTTTGTCTGTCTCAGTTGAATATCGATATTAGATCGATATTCATATTTTAATAAATCACACTGAGGTGGTCGATCCAGGACCTGTAGGTCATTTCTCTCATTGGCAGAAAAGGGGAGATTACTGAAGCCCTTCATTTTTAGAGAAAACATTCACTACAGTGTTTTCTCCTAAATTTGTCTCTAAACCGAGATTCTGGCTTCTTTAAATAATGGTGTGCATTGGAGTGGATGAAGATCTTTCTCTCCTTTGGGTCATTCTGACTGACTGCCAAGAGCCAGCATTCCAATTTTTGCACTAACACATGCTGTAGCCTGGCAATCAGCATAGCACCAGTTGAAGCCTTTGCCTCTTTCCCTCTGTGCCAGAGCAACCCTCGATTCAGCAGCAGAACTGAGGTGCTCCAGCTCAGCCCCTCCAAGAGGAAATCAGGCCCCAGGTCCTCCAGCTGCAGAGCCAAGCCTGCACTGGAAAGCACTGCTGTGCTCCACTGTTGTTCTCATCCCTCTCTGCTCCTGCTCCTCCTGAAGCTGGATCAGACTCCAGCAGCAGCAGCGAGACAGCACTGCACCTCCTGGGGAGATTTCCCCACCATCAGCTCTGCCAGGTCTGGCAGCCAAGCAGGCACTCCACACAAGCCTCTGCACACTGAAGGGAAAAGGCACATACATGGAAGCCTGGCTCAACCCTTGCATTTAAAATTCTTGTGATCACTTCTCCCCTTTAAACAAGTAGTGTGACAATAGGAGTCCCTCTGGTGATAAGAGACTGATAAAGCTGATTGTGTGCTTAAAGTCTGATTCCCACTTGGCATGGTATCAGATCTTAGACCAGCTACACAGCAACACTCACTGTAGCACTAGACATGTGCCAACCTTGGCAGTTGCACCAAAGCTCCTCACAGCATCCAAGTCCTTTTCTGGAACTGGACTTGGGAAAAGACAGCACTTTCAGTACAGCTCCCAGTGCTGTCTCCATGCACTGGAGAAAAAACTTCCCTGTCCTTAAATGCTTAACTTCAGCACTACAAGGAGGGCACAAAAGCATTTTGATTATAAAGAGCATTTTCAAAGCTCAAAGCACAGTTATGACTTGTAATTACAGTGCCCCAGTGCAGCGTAAGGACATCCTCTTAAGTAGGTCTAACCAGTTAAAGTGTTGTTTTTAGATATATCTTTTACCTTACCAAATAAGGACCTTAAAAAAGCTGTTATTTGCTGAATTTTGCATTAGCACATAATCTTCTGAAGTCTCCTTACAGCCTCCTGGAGCAAAACAAAGCCCAGTCCAGACAGTGTCTCAAGATGTATCACAAACAACATTTCCACCTATTATATTGCAGGTTTACATTCTGCACATTCAGCAGAAACTGTGCTTGCTGTAAAGGTTAGTTATTAAAATACACACACATTGGCTCTTTAGAGCCCCAGGAACTACAGCCTTGACAATTTACATGCACTGATTCTCATCTCTGCTACACCCACACCTCGCTGTTGCTACCATAAATTTTAGTGAAAAGCTTTCCAGGTTTGTCCTGGTGCAATGAAGATCAAGCCCTGGGTGTGAAGAGAGATGGAACAGATGCAGGGTTTTTATTTATAAAGCCTCCCACTCTGCCTCCTGGCAAATCATATATCCTGCCAAGTCAGTACACACAGAAACCAAAATTAAAATACAATAAACTATCATAAGAAAAAAGGGCTGAAAACTCACCTGCGTAACATTTCCACAGATGAAGACAGTTGAGTATATAAGATCCAATTAGGAATAGAGAGAAGGGCTCAGCAATTGGCCTTTTTAAAAGGCTACATTTGCATGCAGAACACGGTACTGGCAGGATGGGGAGCAGTGTGTGAGAGTGGGACTGTCACCACAAGAACTGGCAGGTTTTGGCTGACCTACAAGTGTTAGGGTCTGAATGTAGGGAGCTGAAACATAACTAGGGTCATTCCAGCAGTGGAAACCTTGAAAACTCCCGAGCAAATGGGGGGTGGCTGCTTCACCACCGATTTGCCCATGTGCAGGATGAGGCCACTGAAGAGCAGGGCTCTGGGCCAAGTCTCCAGAGCAGCTCATTTCTGGCTCTTCCATCAGTCTTCAGGACAGGCTCAAGATAGATGGAGAGCAGAAACCCTCTCATGGCACCTCCTAATGGTGACAAATGCCACACAACAGTATCTTGGTAAACAAAGCAGACTCTGCCCAGCACCTCACTTCCCCTGCAGAATGATCTGGGTACCTCTGTCCCCTGCTAGTCACATCCACTTCAGGTGTAATCCTTCAAACCAACTGCATCCTTCCCCTTCACAAGGGCAGTGGGTGGCACAGGGGAGCCCTGATCTCAGCCAGGCCAGATGAGTCTCCAGAAAAGGTAATAACACTGTAATCACAAGGCACATTACTCTATCAGCAGGTGAAATCCCACATTAAAAATAAAAAAAAACCTTTTGCAGATCACACTTGCCCAGAACCATGTCAGGGGAATGCGAGTGCCCTTGAAATGTCTGACCCACCTCACATTTCTCTGGAAGGCTATTCCTCACCCAAGATAAATAGCCCTCTGCTCAGCAGGGCATCAGACTGCTTACAGATTTTTTGTTTCCCCCCAAAAGAATATCTACTCTGTAAAACAACAATTAGCTGCATTCTAAATTTATGAGTGTAATTTGCAATGCTGTTAAAGCATGGGCAGCCATGGCTTTCGTGCAGTGGTAATTGCATTGCTGTGAAGGAGCCTGAATAAGGCACACTGCTGGCTTTTGGGGATTGCTGGAAAAATGAGAGGTTGTTGTTATCCATGGAAAGGAATAGCTGCCACCTTCACAAGGATATAGGGCACACACTGGTACCATTATTACCCAAAATGATGCAGTGACCACCCCAAAAACATTTGATTAGATTCCCACTAGAGAGTGGTGGGAAGAATTATATTGTGAGTTTTGACTACCAGATTATTCAGCTTGGTTGCATCAGCAAGAAACAGATGAGGCAAAGAAGACCAAGGAAAGCTGGAAGCTAAGCTTTTCAGAAAGGCAATAGTAAAGAAAAGACTTTGCATAATTTAGACATGAAGGAAAAACATTAGGAGTGGTGTCTCCCCTGTCAAGCTACTTTCCTAAGTAAAAACACCAGTCTGGTAAATTAGTTTATGGGAGAGTCTTCTTCAGGGAAAACATAGGTATTAACAGCTGAGCCTGGGTGGAGTTTTCATATAGCCAAGATCACAGAAACACTAGGTTGGAAGAGGCTTTTAAGATCATTGAATCCAACCCATACCCTAATATCTCAACTATATCATGGCACTGAGTGCCACATCCAGTCTTTGTTTAAACACATCCAGGGATGGTGATTCCACCACCTCCCCAGGCAGACAATTCCAGTACTTATCATTCTTTCCTAATATCCAACCTGTATTTTCCTTGGCACAGTTTAAGACCCCCAGTGAAAGTCAATTCATTCACATATCCAGCCACTCAGCACTAGCCATGCCAACTAACCAGCAATCTCCTCAAACAAGGGGTAAAATGGGCATAAGCACAAAGTTTCCTTTCAATTTCCCCCCTGTTCCTCCAACTCTCCCAGCCATGGCAGCAGCACCTGTTGAGGTGATCACACAGTGCTCAGGGCCAGCTCAGGCTTCCAGCAGATTGGCTCAGCAGTGGCAGATGAAACAGGCAGTTCTAACTTTTTAGCTGGAGAGCCTGCAAAGCCAAGAAGCTGTTTTTAAAAGGATGGCTTTCTAGTTCATGGATGTATTTTACCTAAATGTTAAATGACAATTGCTTGCAAAACAATGCTATAGACTAAAATATTATTGAATAAAATAATGGAAGTTGTTGGTTCTGCTCCCTATTTTTTGTTATATATGGTTTGCATTTATTCTGGTTAATCTGTTGGGGGTTGTTGAGAACTGGGAGAGGTGTGGGGTTGAAGACAGGACCAAAAAAGGAAGAAGGATGAGAGAGGAAGTGTAGTAAAAATGCAGCAAACACCGGAGGCGGGAAGAAATGATGACTGGCTCCAGATCAGAAGGCTGAAGGATAGCTTTATTAAAACTATACTATATTACATTAATATACTATTTAAAGACATACTATACTGTTCTATATACCTACTTCTTACTTTCCTAACTCAGACTCATGACTCTGCTGAGAGCCGAGCCACAGCTGGATCCATTGGTCACTGAACCCAAACAACTTCACCAGAATCCAACCCAGCAATCACTTCAGGTAACCAATCTCCAGCCACATTCCACATGGACAAAACAAAGGAGCAGAAATAAAGATTGTTTTATCTTCTTCTCTCTGTGCTTCTCCTGAGAGACAGAATTGTGTCTCTCTGTCCACAGAATGTGAATGTCACAGGGAGGGGACAGAAATGTAGGCAGTCAGGAGAGAGTGTGAGTTTCTGAGTACTGATCTGTTACCTGGAGTAGGTGGTTGGAGAGAGAGACAACATGGCTTTGGAGTTATGTGTGGCACTAGAGAGAGCTTTATTGCTTGAACCCAGCTTTATATAGGGGGCTTGAAATGTCCTGGTCTCAGTCATTGGTCTGATCTTAACACCTCCCAGTTCTCTGACCAGTGAATGTCTGCAGCTTAGGATGGATGATTGGTTGGAGTCCCTCTGTGTCAACCCAGGGGTTGGTTTATGGAACCAGGCTGGGTTTCTTATTTATAACCAACTTAATTGCTCAGTACAAGCCAACTTGTACTATAGGACCAATCCAATAGGAAAGGGACCCCTGGCCTCAAAAGGGTATAAAAATTTGCCATTTTGTTGAATGTATGCATGTTCAACTCTCGGGAGAGAGACACATAGCCAATGCAGCTGACTTGTTACAAATAAAGTTTTCTTTTGCTTCAAAGACTTTGTCCCCACTTAATGGTATCCAAAAGTGAGTTTATTTCTGTAATATGTAATATATGTTATAAAATAATTAGTGCTAAATGAAATGAAAACCCACAGCATCTTGTGTACTAAAACCAGTGTCGGGCAACAAGCAAGCTAAGTGATAGAAATTCAAAATGCCAGGAAGACACTGTCACCACAGATGTATATTCCAAGGGATTTCTCATCTGACAAGACCCCAGCTGGAGACATTTTTGAAAGGCATCAACAGCAGCAACAGAAGTGATAAAGATTCAAACACCAAGAAGACACTGTCTCCAGAAATGTATATTCCAAGGGATTTCTCATCTGACAAGATCCCAGCTGGAGAAATTCTGATAGGCATCATCAGAAGCTTATCCCGGAGATTTTCACCCAACAGGATTCCAGCAATTTTCCACCAGTCCTGGGAAAAGCATGATAATATGCTAAAGAAGACCCCCTTCCAAGGCCTGAGAGACTGCATAAAAATGGACCCCCTTAGAACTGACCCTTGGAGACCCACGGGGACTTTGGTGTGATAGAGACCAAGTCCTAAATCTCCCTGACACTGATTGCCTGGCTCAGAGTCAAATTGCTTATGGCTTCCTTTTTTCCCAAATTTATATTTTGATCATTTAATAAATTTCTTTAATTATTAAATCAGAGCATTCATTTATACCAGAGGTCACAAATTGTCACTGATGTTGGAGTCAGGCACGCAACAGAACTCACCAAAGTTCATGCAGCAGCAGCCAAAGTTTATTGCTGAGTGCTCCCTTTTATATTGGCTCCAAATTTCCTGAGTTTACCCACGTGATTGGTTAGATGCCTGCATTCCTGATTCCATGGGACTGGCTGGGCTGCCCTGTTTGAATTTGAATCTGACCTGTCATTATCATACCTGGGGACTTGTTTACTTCTATTCTCCAGTGAGCTTAGGCTGGTCGAGTTGGTGTCCCTTAGGGTTAATTTATCTGTGCAGCTACAGGCTGTAGCTGTCACAGGGAAGGGTGCACGAGTGAAGGTACTGGAGAGGAGAGTCACACATCATCATTAGCCAGCCCACACTCCTCTGTCTGCAGCTCCTTCAGAGCTGGACCAAGAACCCATGGGTGATTGAGCTGCACGTAACATACCTGCACATAACACAGAACATACCTGCACATAACACGGAACATACCTGCACATAACACGTAACATACCTGCACATAACACGGAACATACCTGCACATAACATGTAACATACCTGCACATATCAGGTAACATACCTGGGGCTGAGCCCTGCTGCTGCAGCTGTACAGATGCAGAGGTGGCTGATCAGACTAACTCACCTCCTTTCCATCAAATGTGTTTCCTCCAATTTTGTGCTGGCATTAAACAAGTATTTCATTTGCTCTGGCTTTCTGCTCAGAGAGGCTGTGTTTTGGAGTCCTCCATGCAAGTCACTTGAAGCAGCAGGATGATTTGCCTGGCCCTCAGGAGAGGGATGATAAGCCTTGTCCTCACAAAAATAATTTCCCTCCATGGCCTCCTGTAGTACCTTGCTCCCACTCCACCCCTGACCTGAATTTGAGCTCTAAACTCCCACAACCACACAGCTCTGCTTCAGGCTGGATCAAAACAGCAGTTTGGCCACACTGTCTTAGAATCAGAAACATTACCCAGGACAAGACTTCTGCAGTGTTCCCATGGAAGAAGAAGTTCTTGGCTAGCAACTCCTCCTCTCCCCAAAATTTTCTTTCCCAGCTAACACATCTACCTTGAGAGGAGGTAGCATAACCAATAGCCTGATGCAAAGACTGTGGCAGATAAGACACCAGAGAACCTCCGTGTTGTTTCTTCCCAGGTACAATGCAAGGCCTTGCCTAGCACCCTGGAAACATCTTTGTTTTTATGTTTTTCTTCAGTATGATCATCAAGCCAGACAGCAAACTGACTCATCACCATCCATCATGACCATCACTGTTTAGTAATACAATGTATTGCCCCCTTGCAGCAAAATAACACTCCAGCCACAGCTCCCATTTGTTAGGATCTGGCTGACTAGGACAGCTGTTCATGTCAATGCTGCAAACACTCCATTTGGAGGAGAGACAGCGGGTTTTAACTGCTAATAAATGGGACAGCAGGCTACAAGTGCACACGAGGTTAGCAGCTGGTCATCACCAGCCTTCCCCAGCCAAGTTCCTGGAGCAGCCCTCAGCCAGTGCTGCAATCACTGATGCCCTGCAAACACAGTGCAGGGAGCGTGGCTCTGCCTGCCAAGCCATCCCAGCTCTGTCCCACATGTGCCTCCACACCCAATTTACCCTGCTGGGAGCTGCCACAACAGTTACCATCCCAGAGTGTCCCCAAAATCCAGTTGCCACATGAGCAGATAAAGTTTTATATCAGAGTCAGGTGGGTAAGGCATTTTTCTCAGCTCAGAGGAATGGGCTCAGAGTAGCAGAGCTGGAGAAAAAAAAAATTACTTGCCTCCATACATTGGGAGGAAGCTGAATCTGATTTTATGTAGTTAGCTTTATTAGAAATGGCCTCAGCAAAATAGACAGCAGAGAGAAAATTTTCTGGGAGAGCACTGGCAGACTTCTCCACTAGCACACAATGAAAACCTGTGGAGGACAAAATTAATGCTTAGTTGAGTGTCCCTGATCTGGTGCCCATTGTGCTTTCCAGTGCTAAGCTGTGCTCTTCTCTCAGGGTTATTACCAGCTGCACAGACTGCTCAGCCCTAAAGCTCCAGAGCAGCAAAGGCCCAGCAAACCTGAGCCCCTAGCAGCAGCTGGAAGATGACAACTGCATACTGGAGGGGGAGATCTGTCTCCACAGTAGATGCCTAAACACACAGTGGGGCAGTTGAGAACACGCTTCCTTTCCCCACACAAACTCCACTGTGGCCGGTGTAAGCCAGGCACCAAGGAAACAGCAGCATTCCCATATCCCCTGCTAGTGAAAAGAGCCCGGGGACATGGTGAGGGTGCCTGCACAACAGTCAGCTGAGCAAGGGCAGAGCAGCCTTAGATGATGCATGAGGGTCTTCTGGTAGCATCCATCAGCAGACTTCACTGAAGCCACTGCCTCACACATTAGACACAGATGTCACTTCCATTTTTACATCTGGAAAAATGAAGCTTAAAGACATACAGACACAAAGCATAGGCAGGATATCATGATTTTTCATCACTGTCGTTCCAGACATTTATAACAGCTTTTGGTTCCCTTATGACAGCTCCTTCAAGAGTTACATGAATACAGTTACATGAATCTGTTTATTCACACCTATGTCTCTGACAAACTAGAACCTTCAGGAAAATGGCAAGAGTTAAAATTTAGAGAAAAAAAAAATCAGCCACCATCCTCTGCAGCCAACCTTAAAAACTGCCATCAGGAGCAGTTCACCCCCAAAGGGTACACAGTGTGAGCACTACCCAGAGTTAGCTCAGTAGCAGTTGCAAGAAAAATAAAAAGCTGGTCTAGCCTTCACAGAGTTCAGTCAGACCCTCACTGTTTCAGGCAGTGCTGTGTCTCAGTGCCAGACTGAGTCTAAAGACAGAACAGGTAAAGGCAGCAAACATGACCAAAGCAGCACATCTCCCCTACCTTCCCTTGAGCAGTCTGGCAGCTTAAGAAGGAATTTCTCTAGTGAGGAACTTCCTCCTCTCCAAACAAAGAGCTGGAAAGAAAATCCCACAGGCAGCATTTGTTGGGCTGTGTCTCATTCAGGAAACCACGAGTGCAGGTGGTACTGAAGGTGATGGACCTCCCCTGCTCACTCTCTAGTGACAAAACAATCTTATCCATCAAACACAAACTCCATGAAGCAGGGCAGCCCCCGACAGCAAACTCATCACACTCCTGAATGCCACCAAAGGCCAGCCCCTGTCTCTCATGGCTGTCCATAGCATGGGACCTTTCTGACAGGCAGTGCTCAACACTGAGACAACAAACTTGGGTCCAGCCTCAGACAACCATTTGTGGGCACTTGGTTTAAGCACTGGCTGCTTAAACAACTCCCTCCTATGTCTGCAAAAAAGCACAAGGGAAGCTCAGACCTTTCACCTTAGGAAAGGCTCCCAGGAACCTGCACAAGCTGTTCAGTGGGTTTGGGAACCAGCTCAAGAGAGAACACACAAGTACCTATTGCCTCTTCATAAGCTTCTGTCAACACAGAACAGCTCCAGGAAATGCAGCAGGACAGAAGCTACCAGCTAGAAAGGATTAAAAGCCCTATCACACACCTGCAACCTTCCCTTGCAGTCACATTGTAATTCTCACTCAGCACCAGGAGATTCAACTGAAAAAGTCCCTAAAGTTTAACGAAAAAGCCCAAAAAGGACACCTCTGCACAGCTGTTTGAAAAGCCCACCCTGAGTTTGCCTTGCCCCAGGCTGTGAAAGGTCCCACCCCTTCTGTATCTTCCCTCTCTGTTTAGAGACATCATCTCAGATCACCTCATTTCACACGGGAGCTGGTTCACACTCAACACCCATCACCTCCAACTGGGCTGCAGAGCTCCTTTGTGTTGGACATGAGGCATTAGTGCCCACACCCGCAGCCCAAGATGAGCCCAACACAGAACAAAAGCTGCTTGCTTTCCTGCCAAAACCAGTCAAACCACAATGCTCTCAGTGCCATATTTCAGCTCTGTCCTTCAGCGACTGGGTTTCCTCACACCCACCCTCCCCCTGGGGACTCCAAGAGCGACACTGCAACAGGGAAAGGATATGAACTATCCTCCCTGCCCACACACCCTCAGGTGGGCTACCCAAAAGCAGGAGCAATACAACCCTTCCTCTCAGACGTAAGACTTTTCTTGGCTAGTCCATATACAGGACCTACTCATACCTCCTCCTTCCTGCCCAAATTCACCCCTTGGTGTTGCCACTCAACCTCCATTTCCACAAGGAGAACCTTTAATGTACGAGATAGATTGTGATTTAGGCAGGCAGGAGAAATGTTCTGTATCTTTAATTCACTCTCATCCACATCCCACCACAAGCTGTTTGCTAGCTGCTGCCTTCTGGCCCAGCCAAAATTCCCCTTTACTGCCAGATTGATCCATGGACAACCCCACCTGGCAAAATAGCTTCTCTGCTTCAGATCTGGGTTTGAAACCAAATTTTGGCAATCTTTTTCACCCATGCTCAAGACACTTCAGGCCTTTTTCAGCTGCTTCACTGCTTTTCTCCATGCCAAAGCACCCATGGGAGTGCTAGAAGGCTTCCTGGCCCTGCCTACTGCTTGTTGCATACTGCATTCAATAAACTTGCTCTAACTTGAGAAAAAAAATAAGTAACAAGAAATAGGCATCATGCACCAGCACTTACAAAATCAAGATCCATGTGAAAAATGCATATTTGATTGGCTCTTCACAAATATTAAATTGAATACTGTATGTATTATGGAGGGTTATTTTTTAACACTGTATTAATCCTTTTAAAGCAGTGTGTTAAATATAGTTTTAGGTTGCAACATAATGTTAAAATAGAAACTATGTGATGTAAGATATTTTTTACTAGCTCAAGCAAAGGATAAGGTAATCAAGAAACTCTTTGCACAGAGATAACAGCAACACAAAACCTGAAGTTTCAGCCTCTTTATCAGAAAAGATAAACAGTCTTCTACCTTCTCTCTATCTTTATGGAACCACCAGGATTAAGGGGAAGAAGTTGACAAAACCCAGAAAAATTCTTAATTTGCAAGGAATTTATGCATCATGCATGAGACATATGAGTATTCAACAGGCTGTTGCTTTTAAGGGTTATTCCTTTGTTTGCAAGGCATGTTTTTGGCAGCTTAATGCCCAAAACCATCCAGACATCCATAATTCTTTGCTTGTTATTGTCTCGTAGTGTCCTAATCCTCATTGTCCAAAATTTTATTACTATTTTTCTATAACTTTTTTATTACTAATAAACTTTTAAGATTTTAAAAACCAAGTGACTGGTGTTTTTCACAACCCACAAACCTTCGGAGTTCCCACTGCTTTGGGCTCACTTCAGCTCCTGCACTGGATGAAGGAAAGCCTGGGACCCAGCCTCTCTGACTTTTGCTCATTTCCATCCTCAGGGGTTGGGGAGCACGTAGAGACTGAATAAATGGCCATGAAGATGAAAAAGAGCATCCCAGAGGCACAGCTCCCCAGGGAGCAGCAGAGCTCTCAGAATAGTCACCAGGATGTGTCACTGACAGGGTGACAAATCCCTGGGGAAGAGGGTGTCATCCTCTTTGTCTGCCCTCCGTGTCGGAGGGGGAAGGCTGCTCCCGACCTACTCAGAAATGGAGAATGAACTCAGACATGGATAATGAGCCATGTGGGGCTCTCAGGAGCCAGCCAGGGGCCAAACTCAATGGTGGGCAATGCCCCCTCAGGCACTGAGAGGATGGGGAAGTGGCAGCGAGCACAACATGGGGGACAAAAACACCATGGAGTAAAAGCTAATAAAAAAACCCCAAATTACTACTTTTTTTCCCCTCATCAGCATGACTGAGTCAAGCAAGGGTAAGGTTTAAAAGCTCCCTATTTCTGTGCTTAAGCCACCTGCAGCAGAGGGGAGGAGAACGGCGCTAAGGGAGCGGAGGGGACAGGGAACCCGGTCACCCAGGCTGGCACTGAGAGCCAAGGGATGGTCCTGAGGGCACAGACCCCGACAGGAACCAGTCTGGGCTGGCACCAAGTCATGTCCTGTCAGAAGCAGCCGACTTCCCTCAGCCACGCCTCACATGCGGCCTGATGAGGCACCAGCAGCACGAGCCCACCCGCCTGCTCGTGAAGAGGTGGGATCACACAGCCCCCAGCCCCCTCTTGAAAAGACAGGGAGCCACTCCCTACCCCAGACCCACTTCAGTCCCCTCAGCAGTTTCCTATTGAAGTTAGAGGCACTAATGAGCCCAGCCTACCTCTGTAGCTCCTCAAAAAGCTCCCTGGGACAGGCAGGTGACACAGGCCCAACATCATCATCTGGCAGCTTTGCAGAGGGAAGGAGGCTTTTAAAGCCCCAGAACTGGGGGGTGTTTCTGGGATGGGAAGGAGTTTGCAGGAGAAGGCACACAGGAAGCACAGGCAGAGCCCCTAAATGCTGGTGTGGAAGTATTGGAGACCTTCCTGTGCCAGAGGCCAACAGGAGACATGGGGGAATTCCCTGTGTGTGATGAAGACTTCACACCAGACTCACTCACCTGGGAGGAGAGGTGGGGCTCCTCTAATGGTAGGCAGCAGGTTTTTGAGTGTGGACTGTCAGCATGAGCTCAGGCTGAGCCAGTAGCCTGTGTGGACAGGCTCTCCCAGATGGAAACACAATTCCTTCCCTCCTCTGCGAGTTTGAAATTACCAAGTAGCTGTCACCCTGTGTAATCCCTCCTCCAAGCCCCTTCCCCTGTCCCAAACCCTTCCTCAGTCCAGCAGCTGTTTTCTGAAGAGCTGTGGAGAAACCCTGTCCATCTCTGGCCATGCCTGTCCTACCCCATTCCTCTGCCCTCATTCCCACGTTTGGCAGCCCTGGGCACTCACCACTGCCAGGTGGTCCCACAGTCCACCAAGGACAACCTGTGTCTCCACAGTGGTGCACAGCTCCCTGCCTGTGTCAGGGAGCCCGTCACACCTGCTCTTGGGGCAAGGGACTGAATTTGTAACCAAAACCACCCCATTTCCAGCAGCAAGGTCAAGCATAAACCCTCCCCTACCTGCAATCCCCAACTCCTCGTTAAAGGAAACCCATTCCTCCTTCCTGTGGACACTGTACTTTTTGTATGTGTCAGGCTGTGACCCAGAGCCTTCTGGTATTTAATAACAACGGGTTTCACCAGAAACTTTGGCCTCATCATAGAAATGAGGGCTGGAGATCAGAGGAGGTTCTGCTGCCATGTGCTGTCAGTGTTGCCCTTCCCAGCAGGGCTGTACCTGGGTGCAGTGTGAGCACACCCAGATGAGGACCTGAGGGTTCTTCCTCCTGGCCCAGCTCCTGGGAGGTGCAGAACAACCCTTTGGTGCTGCAGCACAGGACAGACAGACAAAACCTCCACCAGACGTTCGTGCCAGACACTGTGTGATGTGGGAAGCTGCGGTGCTGCAGGAGCAGGCAGGTGAACCCCATCCCATGGGGTCAGCACAGGGCAATCTTCATACACTGGAAGAAACACAGCATGAAATGGAGGAGTAAAAAGCTTCCACAATCCATGGCTAAAGCTCTTGTTCTAGTCAGTCCTCTTGCAGACCTGTGTGGCTTCCTGCACTGCCTTTTCCAGATTGCCAGCTCTCCTGGATGTGGTAAGTTGGCTTCAAGAGGCCCAACTTCAGTAGCAGGAGCAGACAATCCTGTGCACCTTAGGAACTGGCTCTGTGGCCTCATCCCCCCTGCATTCCTCACACAACACAGATCCTGTCAGTGCCACTCTGGCTGTCAGTATGTGTACATGAACAGTCATGTGGTGATGAGTGAGGGATCCAAACGTGCTAATGTCAAAATCTTTTTATTTACAACAGTCTCCAAAAATCAAGGAACACTGAAAATAGTGAGGGTAGGAGACAACTTACAAAAGTGACACGCATACATCAGGAATTATGCTACATCACTCTGAGAACTGACACTCTAAGGTCTGCACACAGCGTGGTGGAATGGCAGTGCCCTCCCTCCCCCTGCCCTTGGGGTGCTCACGCCTCTTCCCCCTTGCATTTTGAACCATCTTCCCTCCCATTTATTCTGCTTTTGCCTCCAAACCTTTCTGCTCATCTGCCCGTTGCTCTGCCTCTGGCCATGGTCACTGCCCCCCACCTCCCTTCAGCAACTGCCCAAAGGAGAAGCAGAGATGAAAAAGCCAAAAACCTCTGTCCTGGATGGAGACAGGCATTGAAAGATGTCTAGCTCTGGGAGCCTGGGTACAAACTCAGGGCTGAGTAGTTAGCAGAAGCCTTTGAAATATCTGTAAACTATGGCTTACACACTATCTAGGGTGAGGAGTGATTTTGGAAGAAGTAACCAAGACATTGAATTTGTCCTGCCTGGCTGCAAATCAGTCTGCACAGCTTCCTTGGCGGATAGTGTGGAGGATAAATATATGTCATGGGATTAAACAAAAAGCCTTTTATAACCTTCCAGAAGGGCAGGCTGCCCTGCTACAGAAATTCAGTGCAGGACAAGCCGAAACACTTGGACACTGCAACATCCCAGTTTGCTCCAGTGGGGGCAAAGCCAGGGTCTCTGGAGACCATTGCCTCCAGACTACTGTATCAATGGTCCCAGTAGCTCTCCAAGTGTCAACATATCCTTCTCCTTGGGATATTTCTCAGGCTACCTTTGCTTTGGCATATTTTCAGATCCAACAGGAATTGAGAAACACAGTGCAGCTCAGCCACTGATTCCTTTCAGAATGTGCAGCCTTAGCAATTGCTGAAGTCAGCAGCCAAATCTGATGCCCCAGTTGCTCAAACCCAGCACCTCAAGAGGCACCACAACATAAAGAAACAGAGCAAGGAACCATTGATCTTTTCCTTCCTCTTATGCTGATCTCTGCACAGCACATCAACTCTGTTCCTCCCTACTCCAAAGCTGATGTGCACAGGGCTGTTTTGAGCAGGGACTCTTTCTCTGAGCATCCACAGTGATGGGGAGCCCTGGACTCACTGAGTAGCTCTACTGAAGGCAAAGAGCAGTCACCACACCAGCTCTGTGCATGAATCTCAGAGCCTCAGCAGCAAGGAGCAGTGTCCTTGTGCTACTGCCCTGCACTGGAAGGGAGAGAACTTCTGGGCAGGACAAGACCCACTCTGCTTTGTAGGAGACTGCATAGTTCCACAATGACCCCCTCCTGAAACACTAAACTAACTTTTCAGAGGTTAAGCCTCAAACCAGGATTTACTAGAAATAAAGGAGTGGGCAGTTTACAGGCACATTCCATTGCCATGTGCTGACTGAAAATTCCTGTGTGCTTTTTAATTGCACAAAGATAATTTTGAAATGGAAAATCAGAGCATTTTCTTCCCAGTAAGGCTGATCTGATGTGTTCTGTTTAGAAACATCAAAACTGAAAGCTTTGTGCAAAACTGTTTTACTCCCTGGCTTCCTCTGCCTAAGGAAATTCTCAAGACTTTTCCAGCCATTTTCAGTCCAGACTCTGTGAGCGCCTTAGGCACAAACACCTACCATGAAGAAGGCTGAACCTTGTTTACCAAGACAACTCTGTGAAACAGAGGAGTCATCAGGGAAAGAAGATAGGCAAAGATATGGGAGGAATCGTTTAAGGTGAACATCTGCTCCTGGAACAGCACCAGATAGGTGAAGCCTTGCTTTTTATTGCTATGAGCATCTGCCTTGGAGCACCAGCTCCCAGCAGGGCTGTCAGCTACACCTCTGCAGTAGCTCAGATAAAGCCATCCATTTTCTTACCTCTATAATTTTATAAGTATTCTGTAATCACAAGGATGACACTGCCTACGTGGACATGTATACATCTGCTATTCACTTGCTGTCTCCACAGATGCCTGGGGAGATGAGGATGTTTTAAATGCTTTGCAGAAGGCTGGGCTCGAATTTTAAGTTTCTGTCACTCCACTGCGTGTGGAGAAAGCACCAGCCACCCTGACAACAGAGCTGTGCAGGGTGAGGCAGTGATGGGACAAATGTCTAGTTAGATCTTAAATGACATGATTGTGTTTAATCAGGGTCTCAGGTTTCAACATTCAGTGAGTCCTTGCAGCATAAAACACCACCTAGGATCCTCTACTGCCTCTTCTGCCATCCTGCTACATCTGGGGTAAGTTCCACCCCCTCTCCTTGCCTCAGTTTCCCTTCTGGAACGGCACAATCTCCTAAGCATGCCTTTGTGAATAATTTGCACTTATCTTGGTCTCCCCTGTTCCTTCTGAATTGTTCTAGCCATTGCATTACCAGTATCACTTTGGGCAACAAAAAACAAGGTGATGCCCTGTTCCTGCTAGTGCCTGCCAGTCCTTGTGCACAGAGGGAGCTTGGGCTGCCAGAAGAGGAGGGGGAGAGAAAATGATAGCTTGTCCTTTTCCCTACCTGCTTCAGAAAACAGGATGGATCCTGTCAGGTGCCAAGAACTCTTGTTATTTTTGTCTGCAGGTCAGAGACACTGCCAGATCAGACTCAAAAAACATACCAAGGTTTCCCTCTACTTTAAAATTAATTTTTGCTTCCTCACAGTGGCTGAATGAATGTTCCCAGCATGGCATGTCCAGAATCACACTGAAGGTGGGGCGTTTGTGTAGCCTCTTTACAGTGAGCACAAACAGGATACCAGGGGCTTACACAGGCTTTCAGCTTCACAGAATTCAAAGCACATCTGTGCCTTTTCTTAAAGGCCTTTAAAGGTTTCTCCATACTTACAGAAGGAAGAACTTCCTCTAAGGGTGCCCTCAGCACCTTACTCTCTTGTCTGCTGACCTGGAAATATCCATCAGCTTTAATCACCCAGAAGAGGTTTGAAGTGTTTGCTAAATTCAAGTCAAGCCACCAGCCAGAGGATCCTTGGCCACAGTGCCAGGGACACTTTGCCCTTCCCTGCAGCACCTGCACAGCCACACAGGTGCCATGGGTCTGTATGCATATCACAAGCACTCCTGCCCTCTCCAGTCACTGCCACTTAGGAGTGCTCAGGACACCACCAAGAGTTAAATCTGGAGCACAGACATAGGTAACAGCATGGCTTACAGATCAGGGATGGGGCTAAACTGTGCACAGCAGCCATCACAGCAGCACAGCTTAAGGATAGTCAAAAATCCTTTCCAGAACCATTTATTCACGGGCACAGGGCTCTTTATGAAGGAGCTGGTGCAGGTTAGAGGTAGGTGCCAAGAAACATTTAACACTTTGCAGAAAGGGCTAACTCAGAAGCACCATGGGATAGCAAGGAGAAACCAGGCTACTCACGTTCTGCTCGACTCACATTCTCATGGCCCTCACTGCCTGCAGCAGGATTACTCTGGAGTCCAGCTGGAAACAATAAGAACTCCTCTCTCCAGCTTGGGGAACTCTGGGGACACCTTGGGGAACCTACTTTAGAAACAAGTATTTGATCCAGTTTCACAGGGATGACACAATGTGAAGGTGTTAGACTGGCAGGGATCAAAGCAGGGATACACTGAGCCAAGTAGAAACAGCTCAGTCTCTCAGCAG
Organism: Chloebia gouldiae; assembly: GCA_003676055.1. Taxonomy (NCBI): domain Eukaryota; kingdom Metazoa; phylum Chordata; class Aves; order Passeriformes; family Passeridae; genus Chloebia; species Chloebia gouldiae. Next base: position 1,301,563 of record QUSF01000077.1, read on the forward strand.
TGCAAGCCCCACAAAATGGCTGGCAATGGGGTTGGACTTCCTGGAAATTTCGTCTTAAAAAGAGGGGTTGATCCAGACAGAGAACACAAAGCCACCAGGACATGAAATCTGCAAAGAAATTGGGTCAGGCTGCTTCCTGGCCACATTACTCTATTGGCATCCTTGTAAATACTGGTCAATGCATCTCCCAGTGGGCCTGACCCTCCCCTTCTGCCAAGGATCAGATCTGCTGTATATTAATGCACACTCAGCTATTTCAATTTTAAAAATACGACAGACTCAGCGATGCTTCAAACGTACTTGTTAATGGCACCAGTTTGTGATTTCATTTTACTTTAATATAAACCATCTGCTCAGAGCAGACAGCAGCTGCAGCTCTGGTGCCCTCAGGTCTCCAGAAAGGAGGGTGTCTCTGAGCTGCCACAGAGGATGCTGTGCATACCACCAGGTATGGGCTCTGCCTGGCCCCAGGGGTTACCTTGTCCTCAGGCTAAAGCTGACTGCTGTGACCAAAGAGCTCTGCAGGAACCTCGGGGCTCTCTTTTCTCTCCACCAGGAAGAGCAGAGACAGTGACTGGTGAAGAGACATGGGGGGACTGTGCATTGAAACTGCCTTGACCTCACTACTGAGATGAGGGAGAGGAGGGCAGGCTGCTGAGGGCACCATCTGTTTCCTGATGGCTGTTCATATGAGATCCTAGTACAAAGTGCACTGTCCCTCCAGAAGGAAGGGGAATGTCTTGTGTCCCAACACCTCTCTGAAGGTGAAAGCAGATCCACTGCAGGTGGTGCCATGCAACAGCTCTAGTTTGGACCCCAAAGTGACACTCATAAGAGCTCCTGTGCAGCAAGTTCACTGCTGGTCTGGCTTGGGTACAGGGCTTGGCAAAGGGATCCAGACAATCCAGGCCTGTCCAACAGCTCACTGCTGTTCTTGAAGGCTCAAATAACGAGGCACAGGCTTGGTGTGGAAGTAGGACATCACCTAAGAGTCATCATTGCAATTCTGACCCTGGACAAGTGGAGGGGAAGGACAGAGGGAAGGATTTTTGAAAGGATCAGATAACCTTCCCAAATTCTCCTGTGTTAGCCTTATGGGTCCGGAAAGGTGTTATTTGTTAAAAATAAATTAGAAGAACAAGAAAAGAAAAATAGAAAGCAGAAAGAAAACTGAGAGAAGGAAACTTCCTCCTCTCCTATTCACGGGCTGAGGTATTCCCTCACTTGGGCAGCCCTCACTTTCTATCATCCATCCATCACTACCGAAAATAAATACAAGTTTAGAGCAAAACTCATTAGAAAATAAAGTGCATCTGGAATTGAAAAACTTCATGAAAAAAGGGACTTTTTTTCCTCTTTGTTTTCTTACAAAAAATATTCTTTAAAAAGAAAAGAAAAAAGAAAAGCAGCAAGAGGACAGACCACGTGGCTCTTGGCCTGGGGTCTACAAGGCTGTCCCATTGGGGAGGGGGATCTTGAATCCGCTCTTCAGCAGGGCAAGGCAGATGCAGAGACCCAGCAGGGCAGCCAGGAGCACCCCCAGCACGGCCTTGAGGCAGGAAGTCCTGCTGCGGGTGAAGGTGCCAGGCCCCATGGTGCTCAGCAGGGCTGTGCTCACAGTTAACGTGTACAGGATGGAGACCCCCGTGTTGAGGGCCACGATCTTCCCAAACTTGGCGAAGGGGGCGATGATGCAGAAGAACAGGGGGACGGTGGCGATCAAGGTGGTGACGGCGCTGGAGACGATGGCCACGCCCACGTGCCGGACTGCTTCCATGGTCCTCCACTGCCGGCACGCCGTGGGGTCCTGCTGCAAGGGACAGCAGCGTCAGTGGGACGGGCACACGGGGCTACACTGATGTTTCAGCCTTGCAGAGGGGGGCTTAGCTGATACAATCCTGGTCCAGGACAAAGAGGCTGCTTGAGTGCAGCTCAGACATTTGTGCACTCCATGAGCATTCTGTGCAAAGAGCCATAGGCTTAGAACTCAGCAGAGGCAAAGGCTGATGGATTTTGTGCCTCCCTTGCACCACATCAGACTGATTGCTGGGCCTACACCACACAGGCACTGCATGCAGACACTACACTGGCATCAGAGATCCCAGGCTTTTTTTAGTCTCCATCTTTCCAATGAGACTAAAGATGTTAACAAGGCCAGAGGTGAGCTGGCGGTCAGTCCAGCAAAGCAATTTTCAGCCTAGAGCTGTTTCAGCACAGACTGTCTTCACTTGGACATGAAAACAGGTTGCTTTGGAAACAGCTGTGGCCAGCAAGAAAGGGACAACCATGTGGGTTGGAAACCCTCATCTGAGTTTACTGTACTCAGGTACACCAGCAAACAGTCTGGAGCAGTCAGATTTGCAACCACACCCCAGGGATGCTCTGAGGCTGCCAAAACACAGCCCCCCTTGCCCATCACACGTCCTACATCACAGCTGAGTGCACAGAGGGCACAAGAGGAAGGAATGCAAGGCTGTAGGAAGAACAGAGCTCACCTCTGCCTGGTGGAGTGGCAGGTTCTCCCCTGCCAGCAGGTAGCCCTCCACCAGGTGCACACAGTAATCAACAGAGGAGCCAACGAGGATGGAGAGGGAAATGGCTTCCACAGCTCCCATCTCCCAGCCAGACCAGTACATGATGGTCACCACAAGGCAGACAACCCCTGTGTGAGAAAGGTGGTGTTAGGCAAATGTAAAGGACTCTGGGACTGCTGCACCAGCCTACTGATACAAGTCAGTCTTTGGGGAGTTTGGGATCATACCCCATAGGTGTGTGTGCCACCCAGTCTGAATCTGGTACGCATTCCCCCTGCCACAGAGACAAACACTTCCCTCCCTTAGCACAGGGACCATTTTGTAAGGTGACCAGACCTGCTGGGCCTAGTGGAACACCAAGCTAAATATCAGGCAAACTGACAGACTGATGCCAGTCTAGACTAACTTTTGCAAAATGAATCCAAGCCCAGACAAGTGTCCATGTGTGCACACAAGGACCACAGGGAAGTGAGCCTGTTGTTTTGCTATAATTACACAGAGGCTGAGCACACTTTCTTGAAGGCAAAGAGTACTTTTAGTTTGTGAGTCATATGTGGGAGATGATGTGGTTTCAAAATGTTAGATTTGATTTTTAAACTAAGAGGTTTAGCAACACATTTAGACCACAGTATTATCACATCACCAGCCCTGGAGAGGAAACAATTTACAATTTTCCTTCAAATGCTAAAACATTGCTAAAATGTAACATTAGCTTTTAACATCTTCCAGTGCTTGGAAACAGCAGCCATGGTACAAGCTCTTGGAAAGTAGTGCAATTGTTATTCAGAGCTTGTAGGACTTAATCACATTATTATACATAACAGGTAGGGATGGCATTTGTGTAGCTAAAACCCTTATTTAAACAAATAGAAGGGATTGTGTAGATAAAACACACTAGGAAGTAGACACACAAATCTACTTTCCCAGTGAGGTTTCTGTGCATTTTTTGAGAGTTCCTTCTGTTCACTTAGCCTGTCTGTTCTCTAGGACTGGCTCCTGGAAAGCCAGAAGAGTTTGCACAGGATACGAGCAATTCAGTTCAAATCACCAGAGAATCAGCAGTGCCACAATCCATCAATTTCAGGAAAAGAGAAAGCCTGACACATTGGAATTGGTGTTTTTACCTAAGATGCTGAGCAGCACTGGCAGCAGGAGGAGGATGTGTGTGGTGAACACTGCCACAGCAGCCACACAGATGACCAGCGAGAGGACAAGACCATACAGGGCACTCTGCACTCCTGGAAGGAAACAGCCAGCTGATATGAATCCTGGAAGGTGACAGCTGCGATGAGAAAGGCACCATGTTCCTGCTGGCAACAAGGCAGGCAGGGACTCACACTGGGGAAGACAGGAGGGGGAGAATGAAAGTGGAAAGAAGGTGATTGGTTTCTTGAATCTCGCATCAGCAGGGCTGAGTCCTTCCCCTTACCTAATTCCTTGGGCTTTGCCTAATTCTGACAACACACATTGCTTAAGGCAGGAACAAGCTTTAGGAGTTTGCACAGCAATGGCAAGGGACTGCAGATATAAACCCATGCCCACCATATGGGATGGAGTGTGCTGTGAAGATGAGAGAGCATGGGTTCCCCAGGGACAGAAAAGTGGCAGTCACTTGCCTATAATCTCCATGAAAATCTGCTTCCAGTGCTCACAGGTCTGGAAACCATGCCGGAGAGCAGAGCCCTCTGGGAAGAGCTGGAGTTGCTGCTGCAGGAATGTCTCCCATTTCAGATAGTCAGCATATGTCTGGAAGGATGATTTCCCCTTGTAGGTTGTCTGTAACAAGGTAAACACATCACTCGTGTCCTGCTCTTTGGGCAGGGTATGCATGGCAAGGGAAAGGGCACAACAACCTAGTTCAAGTGGCAGCACCAGGCAGAACTGGCAGGGGCATTTGGGCAAATCTGCCACCAGTTTTTTGTCTGAGCTAATTGTGGTGTAAGCAGCCCCTTCTACCAACTTGTGAGTGAGTGCAGGCATATGTCTGCAACAAATGCTAATAAACATTAAATTATTTCTGCAAATGGAAGTGGCCAGTGCAGAAAAAGCAGACCTAAACCCCCAGAAGTCACAAGATGAAACTGTCACCAGAATGAGAATGTTACCAGGTGATGCCATGTGCTCACCGATTCAAATGCCATGGAGATCCACTGCACCTTCCCATCCTTCACCCCCACTGCCCCATGAGAGAGCTGTCCAGGCAGCAGGTTTGGCTCAGGGATGTTCTTGCACTCCGGGTGCAACATCTGCAGAAAGGAGGAGATGCTATAACCTGGGGAGAAAGAAAAAGCAAGAGATGGAGGGCAGAATAGGGAAAGGAAGCACATTGGAGCAAAGAGATGAAGAAAACCCAACCAACAACCCAAAATGAGAGCCCCAAGAGAACCACAGGACCCATTTGTCCACAGCTGCTTCCCCTTGCCACTCTGGTTTGCCAAAACCCTCGAGGTCTCAGCATCACAGCTCTCAGCTGCTGTAGCTTCAAATGACACTGTCATCAGCATGGGACAGGACAGTGCCACTGCTGTTTGTCCCCAGCTGTCAGGAAGCAGCACAAAGAGCAAGTCTGCCTGGCCTGGCAAGGGATTTGTTCCAGGCATGAAACTGGCTTTTAGTCTGAAACCAGTGTACACTTCCTAGGCTCAGCACCACAAGCTTGTGACCTCTGAAGCTGGGAGAGATGGTCACTGGTCAGGTATGCAAAGCCACAGAGACAGTGAGTAGCCTCTCTGCAATGAGATCAGGTGTGAGTTCATTGTTATTCAGGAACTACTAAGAGGGTATTTACTGAATCAAAAGATTGTATCTCAGGTAATACCCATGACTAGAAAGAACAAACGCAATTCTATTCTTATCTTTCTGGATTAAATCCCAAAGAATATACCCAGTGTCTTTGGCATTAAAGAGACCATCTTTCTTTCTTTCTGCCCCAAAAAGCACAACCAATGGCATGTCTTCTCGGGAAGAAAAGGAGACAGCAAGAAGCAGTCCCTCTTTCTGGTTTGCTGTTGAGGACCCCAGCTGAAGCAAGCACAGGTAGGGCTGCAGAGGAGTTAGTCTAACCTACCCGAGGGCAGGCACTGAGCCCCTCCGGGCTTCACCAGCTCAGAGTTGCTGGCAATGGCTTTGCAGAGGCGGCACAGGTTGCCAATCTCTTTGAAGAGGTCAAAGCTGTCATCGTAGATAACACTGCCCTTTCACAAGGAGACACAATGACAAGAGCACCACACGTGAGACATACACACAGCAACTGGCACTCCAGCTTCCTGCCCGCTCCACTGCCTGCATTTCTCACTGCTCCTTCAGAGGAAACAGGCAAAGGCTGATCTTGCACACTACCCCCAAATCACAGAGCAGGAAGAACAGCAGAAAGCTGAAGTGCAGCAGCCAAGCTAAGCATAACTTTCTAGGGAAAGACTGTCATGTGTCAAGGTATGAGATCTCACAGATAAGCTGTTTCTAGAAAAGTCACATTTAGTGGATTTCCATAGAGTAATTGATTTTTATTTTTTGTTAATACTTCATAAAAAGATATATGTTATAGAAAAATATCAGTTCCCTCAGTCTTGAATGTGTAGTGAGATTTTACACTGCGCTCAAGACGGGTTTGTTTCAAAAATCCTCAGAAAGCCAGGTTTAGACTCAAAATTAGAAGGTTATATATTGCACTCAGAGGGATTTTCTGAAAAGTCTGAGGTGGTTTTTTTTCAGTAAGGACTTCCTGATCCCCATTATCTGTCAATTTGCTAAAGCAGAACTCATCACAATGCTACAACCCCTGCCCTTCCATCTGTGCAGACCGCTGGACCAGCCTGGGCTGTGGGTATGAAGTAAACACCATGCAGAGAGCCTGCCCCCCACGCTCCAGCCCGTGTGTACCATGTCTCCGATGACGTGGTTGTCCCGGCGCCTCGTGCGATTTACGCCTCTGATTCCAAACACCACGAACACCATGGCCCCCGTGTCCACCAGCGGCCGCACCGCTGGCTTCCCGCAGCCCGTGTTCATGCACGGATTAAATCCTGACGTGGCTGACAGCTTTGCTTTGGGTGCTGCTGTCAAATACAGAATGAAAGTTGGTTATATCAGGTGGCAAAAAAAGGTCTGACTCTCTGGATCTTGGCATGGTTGAACAGGGCCTTATCAGCTCACCTTTCTCGCTGGGAACGTACAGGATGCCTTTGGTGGGTCCGTCTGGGCTGGAGCTGAGCAGACAGCCCGGGGGTGCCACGCACACTCGGCCATGGTAAGGGGGCTTGTGTGACTGAGCAAAATACAGTTTCCTGCACAGCAAAGAAAGTTTGTTATGGGGGAACAGAGGTAGAGAAGATGAAGTGTCCAAAGTATTACATGGAAACAGACATTCTCAGGGACAGAAGCAACGGGATAGGTGAACATCTGCAGACCTGTAGCCCTAGCTACATATTGTATAGCTTGTGTATTCTGTGCTGCCCATTCAGCCCAAGAGTTCAGGTGGTAAGGGCAAGAACCAGATCAGCAACATCTTTTTGCCACTCAAAAAAGCCCCCCAGTCACAGTCTCTCAAGCCTTTTGCATGTTAATAATGCTATGGGCCTGCAAAGTGACTGCAGAGATGGGGCATATATGCAAAGCAAATTCTGGAGCCATGGATGTCACTGATTGAGGGCAGGACTAGCACTGGCCATTAGGCATCTCACAGCAGCCCCTCAGCTGTGCTGTTTCTGTTGCCTTGTCCTGAGGGGGGTTTTGGAAGGTTACCGTGTTCGCTGCTGCTCCTTGGAGGCCACGTAGAAACTGAAATCGAACTTCCAGCCCTTCTTGGTGTCACAGGACAAGGTGGTCATCATCCACTTCCTGGGGCTCATCTGCTTAAGCAGCCCTACTGTGGACACACAAGCTGTCAGCTTCCTGGTGAAGTTACCGAAAGGCACTCTATACACCTAAGCAATGGATTAATGAAAACAGACACTTAACTCCACAGGGTTGCAGCCTGTTGCACGTTAGCATCACACTCTCCCTTCCTCCCTGAGCACTGGTACAGCCACACAGAATGAGCACTGCAGGCACAGTCAGCCCCCAGCCTGCCCCTTCCCAGCAAGGGGCAGTGTGTGACAGGCCCTTTAATACCCTCACTCCCAGTGGCTGAGGCTGAATGGTGGCTGCTCTGCCCAGGGTGAGGGACATCTGCTCTACTGACACCCAGTTTTGCTCCCATCACTGACAGTCACCTCAGAACAGCAACAGGTGAAGTCTTGTGGCACTCCAAGGTGTCATCTTGGATGATGCCAAGCACAATGCCTTCTGTGTTAACTACCCTACTGCAGTGCTCTGAAAATGTCACCCAAAGCTACACAGGACCCCGTGGAGAGACAGGAGGAGGCTCTTGTGCTCACCTGCTGAGTGCTGCCCTCTTGCTAGAAGGGTCCAACATCCTGGACTGACTTACCTGGAATGAAGGCACCTCCCCATCTCCTGGTGACACCATCTGCCAGGGTGCAGGGACACTGGCATTGAGTGAGAATCTGTAGATGGCTGGTCTTCCCTTGCTCCTGGACTTGGAGATGTACACAGTCCCCTGGAGCTCTGAAGAAAACAGAGAGCATGAGGTTTGGTAGTACTTCTCGACCAGCAAATCCTACAGATGCAGCCGGAGCAAAGGAGAGTTCTCGTGGTCTGCTGTCTGCTCAGAGACACCAGGCACAGCCTCTGCCTTCTGGCAGCACAGCACATCTTTCAAAGGCTATCACAAATACATCCTGAGCTGCAGTAATTCCTGATGGCTGATAGATTCATGTCATCTTGGGACCTGGCCCAATAAATCTTTTATCCTCAAAATCCCCTGCAAACTGAATTTACTCTCCTTGTGACCTGCCAACAAGGTTGTGAATAGGACTGGGATGTGAAAGCTTGGAGTTCCTAACCTTGTACTCAGATCAGAGGGATATGACACGAGAAAATACTGCCACCAATGACATAGGACCATGTCCTAGAGAGCAGTAGGTATTCAGGTATTCATATATCCAGCACCAACCTAGGGCTCAGTGGGGCAGGCTCTGAAGAGAATTATTCCCCATCAGCTATTCAGAGAGCACGTGGTTTAGTTTTCACCCCAGTGGACCCTTGGGCCCTGGCTGCAAATGTGGCCAGAGTCATCATGCCTTACTCACCTTGCTGCCCTGCATCACTCATGCTGCCTTTGCTTCCCCAAAGTGAACCTGAGCCCCTCTTCTTTTTTTCCAAGGAAGTTCGGATGTTGTTCTGCAAACTGTGGGGCTTTTCCTGAAACAAACCTGTCCCACAAGGTTAGTCAGGGAGGAAAGAGTGAATGGCATGAGAAAAGACATACCAGGCCTGTGCACAGGCTGCTCACAGACAGACACAGACACCTCTGCTGCTGAATTACCAAACCCTGAGCAGGCAACACAGTGCCACAGTCTCTCTGCTGGGCACTGACATGAGACCAGCACTTACGAGTAAAAATAATCAGTTTTCATGGTCTGTGAAGGGATTGCTCCAGAAGAAATACTCAGGTAGTTCATGGCTAAAGCAGGAAATACTTTTCTAAATACTCCACTCAACAGGCAACTCAACCATCCTATTCCCAACGTGTGCCTCCTTTCCACGGGGTCCATCCAATGTCCAACGAGATATTTGAACATTGTAGGTGTCTGCCTCACATTTCAGCTCCTCCAGTCCAGGGCTTAGGCCAGGATGGATTGCAACCACCATGGTTTGGGAACCAGTGTTCTCACCTGAGCAGGTAATGCAGGAGATACCTTCAGCACTCAGGTTGTATTTCAGATCCAGTAGCACCTGGATGTTTGTGTCTGGCCGGAACAAGACTGGAGCACGGCTGGCTGGATGGAGGCGGCTAGCAAAGAATATGGACAGGAGCAAAACAAGGAGAAAGAGCCCTGCAAGGAGAAACCTGGGTAAGCCTGGCACCCTACATGCACTTCACACTTCAGACATGCTCAGAGAGCAGGCATGTGGTAGAAAGATGGTATTTTCAGCTGGAAAAAGAACAGCCACTAAAGCACCCTGGCAGCTGGGCTTTATTGTAATAAGCCCCATGCCTGGAAAAAAACTCCATCAGGAATTGCCATTTTAGATCTGAGTGAGAAGAAAGGAATGGAAAAGTCCCTTAGGGACTGACTGTTCAGGGAGCATTCTCTCACTCTGTTAGAAGACATTTACCATGTCCCTTTTCCCAGCTCTTGTAACTAATAATCAAGGCTTGGAGACTGATTGAAATGTCAAACCCTCTAAAATCCATGTAAATGCAACCTGCCTCCTTGCTTACCCACAATCACCCATCTGCTCTTCACTGCAGACCACAGCACCCAGTGTTCCAGCAGCTCTTGCAGATGAGTTATCAAGTGACCCTGGTTGCTCTTCTCTGCAGAGAGCTCCAAATTTTCTGGCATCACAGACACCAAGGGGACATCCCCCATTTCCAGGGAGACTAGAATAGAGAGAAATCAAAAGTAGTCTCAGTGTCATGAGTGTGTCAGAGCTCTCTGCTGTCCTTTATGAAATCTTCTGCAAGGTGCTGTACAACTCACTCAAGCTCAAGAGATGGAGTAAGACCCCAGCAGAGGCAGTGACTCCAGGATGTTTTAAGAAGCATCTTTGTCGAGTCACTGCCATGCAACAGCTACGCATGTAAATCCATAGCTCAGTCCAAATCTATGCTTCAGGCCATTCCTTGCTCCAGCAAACCCCACAAACACTGTCCTTAAGGTCACAGGGAGAGTACACACTTTTTGGACCAAGCAGAATTTGTCCCCACTAAATATGTATTACTGCTAATTATACACAGCTGACCTCTTCCTGACTCCTCCTTGATTCTCTTCTCTCCAGATCAGGGATGCCAAGGGAAATGCCCCCTTCTCTATGCATGAGAAGTGGGCACTTGCTGCAGAGGGATGAAGCATGCCTGGCACACTGTACAGCCAACCTACAAACCACGCTTGGGCAGCCACTGGAACAAGCTGCTTTGCTTCTTCACAGCTCCCTCATGCCCAGGGGCCCTGGGGGAAAGCATTCTGCTGTTTGCAGGGAAGAGAGGGATTATTTCCATACATCACCATTGCATGTGGCTCTGGCATACTAAGGAGAATTCTTGCAGCACAGAGCCAGAGCTTCTCTGCCTGCCTGTCAAAGGCATCTCAGAGCCTACTCTGCAGCAAGGGCTCTGCACATGCCATGGAATTGATTCAGTTTTCTCCACTTCCAGTTCGCCTGGAGGCCTGAAAGTTACTCACTGCCCTGACCACTGCTGTTGGGTGGTTTAAAAGAGACTCCAGCAAGTTTTAAAAGCAAAGTACAAAAGAGCATGACCTTGTAAGCATCTTTTTCTTGGGATCAGGACTGGAAGGATTATCTCCTGCTAACAACAGATAGGGAATTTCTGGGTTTTTTTTCTAGATTCCTTATGTGAGCTCTGGCAAGTCACTGCTCTCTTCATACCATGATGAAGGAGCTGCTCTAGGGGGCTGATGCTGGAGAACAACAGTGTTCTTTCTCCTGCTTCCCAAATACAGTGCTCCAAATGACAGGGAAGAGGGGAAAAATTTACTCCACGGTGAGCTGTCCTGGTGTTATGGATTAGATGTTTCATGACTACTTCCATGTCACAATCATTGAGTCCAGGCAGAAAGCACATCACAGTGCACCTAAGAGAATTAGCAAACTAGTTAAGAAAGCATGCATTGACACCCACTGAAGATCTCAAAGCAAACTTACAAAGAATATTGAGTCCTGACTCCTACAACTTCCCATGATGACACCATCTCCAGCTTACAATTCAGGGAACTGAGGCAAGGACCAGTGTCAGGGGTAGGGAGAAGTGCAGGATGAAGAGGGCAGCGTGATCCCCCTAAAGGCACCAAACAGCAGACACATACCAGGCTCCTCCTCCACACTGAGCAGTGGGATGTCATCATCAAGGTAGGGAAGGGTCTCTCTGCCTGCTCTGGAGGTGGCTGCTGAGGCAATGAAGAGATCTTCAGCCAGGTGCAAGGCACTCTTTTTGGTGCACTTCTGACTGCAGCTGGGTTGAAGCAGGAAAGGAGACAAAGGCAAGAGTTTTAAGTCACATACCCTGTGAAGAGTTACCAATGGGCTCCTTCAGTGGCAAGGAGCACAGGAACAACCTGCTCCAATTGCTTGGAAAGACAACAGAGCAGGGCTGAGCTGTGGACACTGGGTGCTGAGTGATAGGAGTTTCAGCAGCTCATCTCCCTGCTAATGAATAAAACCATTCCAGGTCACCTGCAGTGCTAAAGAGCAGGGGAAAAGGAAACGTGCTGACTTTCAAACACAAATCTCCACGTCCTGCCTGTGCTCACAGGCAGGAGCAGTGGGGATCTGTCTGCCTTGCAGGGCTTGCATCTCCACTGCTTGAAGGTTTAGCTGTGCATTAAGTGCTCTGAGGAAACGAATGGTCCAATACTCCATGGGATTCAACCAAGAGGATTGACTGAGAGAATGAGACTGGGACTTGACCCTTCCATTTTGCTTGAATCTGGAATGGCAGAACTTAAATTTCCCTTCTGTCAGAGCCAAAGTCAAGCTCCCCGAGGGGAATGAGGATAAACTGAGACAAAAGGGAAGGAATTTGCAAACCTCCTTGACTGAAAATTCCACAACTTCCCACCCACAGGCTGCAGGGCTCACCTGGCTTGGCAGGAGCTCTCTAATGGGGACACATAAAGGGTCCATATTCCAAGAGCAGCTGGCATGGTGAAGAGCACAGCTACCCAGCAGCAGGACACAATCAGTGACATGAAGAGTCCAAAGTCATGCACAGCTGGGATCTACATGAAAAGAGAGAACGTGGGATTGGGATCTGTAAAGGCTATAGCTGGTCTATAGCTACACAAATAATTTGGCCATGACAGACACTTACTTGACCAGCTTATCTTGTTAGAGAATTGAAGCAAACAAGCCCCTGGATACAATACTGATAGGCTAAATTTAAGTTCAAACAAGGGGACTCCATCCAATCCCTCTGAATCAGGAATGCACCCATATCATTGGCCAGTTAGCTAGGCAGAGTTAAAACCTTTGTCCAGTCCTCTCTCAAAGCACAGGAAATTCAAGGCCCCTATAAAAGAGAGTGTGCTTCAACAAAGGTTGACTGTTGCCATACGAACTCCAGTGTGTGGCATTCCTGTCTCCACCATCAATGACAGGAATCAACTGAGGCAGGATTGCTGAAGAGATAGCAGGCAAGGCAGAGATGTCTGGAGGAACCTGAGAATAGTACATGCTGACCTCAGTCATGAAAATCAGCAAACCTGATAGGTAAAGCACTGAAACAGAGCCTGTTTGATCAGTGGCTCAGTGGGGTCGTTGGTTGGAGACAGAGACAACACAAACTCTCAGAGATCCATGTGACAACAGCAATGGTTGATTATGGAAGCCTCCTTATACAGGGGGTTTAAAACTCCTGGGGTAAGACAACTGATTAGTTTGGGTCTTAACACCACCCCAGCTCCTTGACCAGTGGTGTGTCTGCAGTCTGGAAGGAACATGATTGGATGAGGTCTCTGTTTGAGTTCAAATCTAACCAGTGACTGCTCTCTCAGGGACTTGTTTTACTTATTTTCTAGAATGAACCAGGCTAACTGTATTGGATTTCTGCTATGGCCCGATTTACCTTGCCCAGCTACAGACCAGCTGTACTGTGACAGCACAGAAGTATTTCCTTGGATAATCCACCACCTTCCAGAAGTAAGAGACAGCCCTGTAAGGAGCAGGTCTGGCAGCCCACTGTGCTGACGGAAAGGACAGATGCTGTTGGCAGGTTCCTGATCTATTAGGCCCGTTGGCAGAAATGGAAACCTCAAATTGCAAAGGTACAGGGTACCTGAGAGAAGATGTTGGCAGCATATGCTGCAGCTGTGGTCAGGGAGGTGAAGAAGGTGGCTTTCCCTGCTGTCTGGATAGTGTGGATCATGCGCAGTCGCAGGTCCTTGAGGTGGGTGGCCTGGCGGTAGGTGTTGATGAAAACAAAGACATCATCAACTCCTGGAAAAAGACAGCAGAGATATTGATACTCTGCTCACAGAAGTGACACCTGCTAAAAATCTGATTGCCCCCTTGACATTTCACCTGCAAATATTAAACAGCTAGGTAATGGAAAAGGGCCTGAGAATTCAGTCTGCATTTGCCACCTCCTGCAGACAGAAGGCAGGGCAAGGCAGCACGGGTAAAGCACAGGCTTTGAGTAAAGATGAGCTTACCAATCCCCACGATGACAAAGGCAGCCACACCATTGAGTATACCCAGATACTGGATCCCAAATACGACATGGTACAGGAACAGAGCCACTAGGCAGCTTAGCCCAATGCTGGCAATGCCAAAGAATGACAGAAACACTGCAGCAGAAAAGAAACATGGAAAAAAATAGTATCTCTGGCCACCCCCAGCAGAACAGACACCTCCCACCTGCCCTGTTGGGATAATGGATCCCATAAGTGTGTTGGTAACAGAGAACAGTTCAGGGCTCAGGAGTATTGTTTGCAGACTCCTTCCCATGAGTGTCATGCAAAAAATTACATCCAATTTATGCCAGTGTTACCAAGATGGGCATTTGCATCTTATTCCTGACCTCCTGTGAGTCTTTCCCTCACCCTGCCCATAAATCTCTACTCTGGAGAATCAGACTGGCTTGCCCTCCTGCATGCTGCTGTGCCACATAGCCACACTGGTGCCAGGGCATCAGGGTCTCTCCTCAGCCTTGACACAGAGAGACA
>QUSF01000077.1:1315853-1512439 GCA_003676055.1 Chloebia gouldiae
TTTGTGTTAGAACAGGGCTCATTTGGATTTGTGTTAGAACAGGGCTCGTTTGGATTTATGTTAGAACAGGACACATTTGGATTTGTGTTAGAACAGGACACATTTGAATTTGTTTTAGAACAGGGCACATTTGGATTTGTGTTAGAACAGGGCACATTTGGATTTTTGTTAGAACAGGGCTCGTTTGGATTTGTGTTAGAACAGGATATCTGTGACTCCAGCATACCTGAACAGGAGGTGAGGATGTAGACCAAGACAGCTATGCAGCTACTGCTGATGAAGGCCAGCAACATGTCATTGTTGAAAGTCCTCCTCACTTCATAGTCAAACAAATCTGTCCCTCCATACAGCACCTGGACTTTGCTAGGGTGGGGAGATATGAAAGAAGAGGAATAGCTGAGTACAAAAGGAGCAGAGCCAGGTGGTTTAAAGCACAGTATCTCCTCCACAGCCAAAGGAAGTCAGTGCTCTAATAACCTGGCAGTTCTCTGAGGAAACAGAGTGGTGAGAGCAGGTTGAACAAAACTGTTGCTGGAGGTGAAATTCACACAGGGAAGGAGAAAAATAAAGAGCAGGTATAATATTTTTAAAATTTCTTCACTGCATGGTGGGTCTTAGGCACTAATAGACAGTTCCTGGAGCCTTCAAAGCCAATTCCATCTGGAATACTAATCATTGCTTATTATATTAGCTCTGTGGATGCAGCCAGAGGAAGAGCTTAATCAGAAACTATATGATTTACCACGTTCTGCCTCTGGAAGCAGGCTCAGAGCAAAAATAATCCAACATAATTTAACCAGGACTACAATAATGCTGCACCATAGGAGGCTATCAGGGATCTGAGCTTTGGAACTGAGCCTTGGCCTCAATTCCCTTTTGGCTTGTCAGAATCACAGTCTGCTTTCCCAGCCCATTGCTGAGAATTCTCCGTGGCTGCCTGCATTCCAACCTGCTTTTGAGGTCAGCATCCCTTCCTTCTGGGAAGTGCTAAGACTCAGGGCAGTAGGAAGCTAGAGTCTAAGAAGGTACAGAGACTGGAAAGCACAGCCTACTGTCTGCCTAAGTACTGGGATGCTCTTTTAGATCTATTTTATCATCTCTCTCTCTCACAAGCACTGAGCAAAGCTCTGTTCAACCAAGTCACACAAACCTGGTAGTGAAAAAAGCCTGCACTTCCTGAAACTTATCCTGCCCTGAAACTCCCTTCCCCACCTCTCTGTACAAAAAGCAGAATTGGATCCACGGGTTGAGCAGCCTTGAGTAAAGACTCTCATCCCCCTGCATCAGACCAGTAGTGGCCAAATTCAGAGCAGGAAGGCAGTTCTCTTTGACCCAGTGGAACTGGATTTGAAAGACTGAGGCAAAAAGATCCTATGCCAGACAAAAGCTCAGTGGAAAGACAGGCAGTAGATTCAAACTTTGTCCACTTTTCATTGTCTCTATTGGTGTCTCTGGCATGTGGAAGTGGCAGTAAAGGGGAGCATATGAGTAGTTTTCTGCTGTATACTCCCCACCATCATTCACAGCTCTGTGGTGAGCCCAGTTTCAGTGAAGATGCTTTTTCATCTGGAACATTATGCCATGGCCACTGCTCAAGCCTGACCACTGGCCCAAGCTAGTATCTCAAGCCTTCTGTGCCTGGTGCCTTCCCAGTGAAGCCAAATGGAACGTGGCTATCAGAGTAGAACAGGCACTTCTGCCCTGCTGTGAACTTTAAGGCAGAGCTTTTGCCCTGAAAGGTCTATTCCACCCTGAGCCCTTCCCTGCTCTTCTGCACTCCCACCTGCCTACACACACCCTCACCTCGTGGACTGCTTGGCCAGCATGGCCACGTAGGTGATGACAAAGTTCTGGAACTTGTGGCGCTGCTCCTCCCAGCGATCCTCCACCGAGTAGTAGTTGGGCAGGGGTGCCCCGAAGAGGATCTCACTCCGCAGCAGGGAGCTCTTCATGTTCTCAGCAGACAAACCCTCATCCACATACCAGTAGAACTCGGGGTGGGTCATGGCCAGCTCCAGGGACCCTGCAGGAGAAAGCAGCACCACTCTCGTTAGGCCCTGCTTGATTGTCTTGGCGAGGCACAGGGTCTGGTTTGCCATGGGGAAACTGGGAGTCATCCTGTCCTTCATCAGAGCAATGCTGACTGCTGCTGCCTTCCAGAGAGCAAGGAGGGCCAGGGAAACCTGGATTGCAAAGGCTCACATCCCACTTCTCTCCTGTGACTGCTTGTGTTGCTGCCCCGATGCATTTCCTCATCAGGGACACATCTTCCACCTGACCGACCTGAACCACAGCATCCCCAGCCAACAACAGCCTGAGCAACACTCCCACTGCTGGGTGCTCTTCCTTCTCTTACACTGGGACAGTATTTTCTCCATTACACTTGGAAGCACAAGAACTAAACAATGCCCACGGAAGAGGAATCCTGGCTCTGCTGTGACCTGGTACTTCTGCCACCTGATGGTGTGAGGGATGCAGAGATGGAGGCACTCAGCTAGTTCTGACTAAGAGACACTGCCTATATATTCCAAAACCCAGTTCCCTAGAGTTCGTACCAGAAGGACCAGAAACTGTGCTCTTTCCTGTTTTGGTAGCAGAACTGTTACTGGAGCAGATGGACCAAATCCTTTGCTTGTTCCCTGCATGGCTCCTGGACCCTCTGCAGCCTGGCTTGGGAGACAGATGGGGGTTACATCCCACAGCCACACCACACCCACACATTCCTCATGAGTCACCTCTTTGTCACCACCCAGAGCCTCTGTTCTACTAGAGGTGCACAGTACAGGGTACAGAGCTGGGAGGAGGAGGCAGAGCCCTTTTCCTCCTCTCCTTATAGCAATCTTTCCAGCTGGTGACTCACAAGCTGCCAGAGCAGCCCACGGACCTCTTTAATCTGCTCTGTAGTGCAGGGAAGCTCATCTCTTTTTGTCCTTTCAAGCCCCTGGTATTGCTCTAGTGAACCACAGCCATCTACAGCAGACAAGGGTCAGCAGAAGACATCTGTACCATGCTGGACACCCCCTCTCACTTTTCTATGGGGGTCTGTGAGACCTGTGACTGGAGTTGCGGGGTTTGAAAAGGGGCCCCGGGGCAGAAAAGACAATTCCTCAAGGCACAGCCCAGCAGCATCTTCCTCTCCATACAAGGCAGTCACTCCTCTTGGCTGCACCCCACTAACTGCCTGAACCTGAGGAGAGGCATTCCTTGAGCATGCCAGCCCTTGCCCACAGCCCTCAGCTCACCTTGGATGTCAGCAAGGTCTTGTCCCATACCATCATAGTAAATCTTCCCTCCTCTCTCAGTGGGGAAGAAGTAGGTCATGAGGGAGCTGGGAGGGGAGCAGTAGGAGTAAGAACCCAGGGGCAGGTCCTTCAAGACCTCATGGGGCTTCCAGCAGAACTCCCGGAAGCGAGGGTGGTCCATGATCTTGCGCTCAACCTCGTGGATGGTGACCAGGCGCTCAGTGGTGAAGATGTTGTTCTCAGAGTCCCCCCGAGCCAGAAAAATGAGCTCAATGCGCCAGTGAGCGTGTGTCTGTGTGTTAGCACTGCCCAAGGTGCTGGAGTAGTCCCAGCGTGGGGCTCCCCTCGTGATTCGGGCAGTCTGGTTCCCTGTGCTCAGGCGGGCCTGGGGCTGCGGGGCGCTCAGCCTGCCCGCTGCGGGGCTGCGCTTCGCCCGCGCGCTGACCCCGAGGTGGGACGCATTGAGGTGAAGCTGCTGCAGCTGCTTGAAGATGAGCCTCTGCAGGGTCTCTGAGGTGAAGTCAGCCAGGTCCCGGCGGTTCCTCCCCCATGACCCAAACTGGGATTTGAGGGCCAAGGCGAGGGCATCGAAGCGCTGCGAGGACTCGTGGTTGCGGATCTCAAAAGCGTTGTAGGAGATGTCGATATCCAGGGCAGGGTAGTGGAGGAACATGACAACAGCAAGCACGGCAGGGATGGCACAGCCCAGGAAAAGTATGAAGCCAGCACAGTATGGGTTGGTAAACACCCAGCCAACAATATTCCAGAAGCCAGACATAGGCAGTGTGACACACAGGGGCCTGACTCTGCACGGGCTTTTCCCACACAACAGAGCACCCTCTCGCCTCTTCTGGGAACTGAAGGCTACCTCTTCATCTTCCTCCTCTAGCCAGGCATCCTGTAACAATGGGTCATCCTCTGTGTCCATGTCCAGCACCTGCACACAGATAGAGAAGAGCAGTCAGCAGTGGTGTCACAGGCACAGCCATGAATGCACAGACTCACAGCAACACAGCCGGGACAGAGGCACACTGCAGCTCCCTCAGGAGGAAAGCATCACTCCTTCCTAACCCCACAAATCTGCTACAGCCACTGAAACAACAGCCTTATCATATCCCACACTGCCTGGCAGAGGAACCAGAGAGGGAGAAGTGCAAGTGACAGTCCCAGAGCCCAGTGCTGTGGCAGAGGAAGGCTCTCCATGGCTCCAGGAGCACCAGGCAAGGAGACTGCAGAGATTCACAGCATGTTGCTCACACTGCAGCAGCATGAGCACTTAATTAGCTAACCTGGTTCTCACATCCAGGAATGGCTCATGCTACCAGATACAAAATGCAAGGGAGCATGATCTTCCTCTCCTTAGAACTGACAATAGATTTCCCCAGCTATTTATAGCAGTATTTACCTTTCTCAGAAAGTGTGCATGTGTGTGCACACAGAGCCAGAAAAGCACACACCCACACCCTGCACACATCAACCCCTCTGGGAACTCACTGTGACCGTGCTCTAGCCCCTGATGGGATGTCCACTGACAGGATGGGAAGGGAAAGGGCTGAACAACCTGCCTTCCTTCTACTCCTGCAGAATATTGCTAGTAGAGTGCATTTTTTCCATTCCTATGGAACAACCATGAAGAAAAGTTCCTGCTTTCATGGAATGAAGGAGAAAACCCTTCCTGATCAGCCCAGGCTTGGCCAGGAAAGAAAGGGATAATCCCTGGGAGGTGTTCTCCTTAGCAGGAGCTTCCCAGGTTCACAGACTTACCCTGGTGTCTCATAGTGGCCTCCCAAGCCAGGGATCCACAAGTGGTGGTCCCTCAGAGCAAAGCCCTGACCCTGTAAGTGTCACTCCCTTTTCTGGCTCCAGGCAGAAAGCCAGTAGCCCCTCTCACTGAATGAATGAACCAACAGGTTCCATTTGTTACCTGACCCTGGGAGTTGAAAACAATTTACACACAAGCCAGAAAAAACTTATGAGCTTTGCTCCTAACCAGTCTTTCTATTTTATCAGGCCTTATATCACCAGGAAGATAAATTGACCTGTACCTCTTAACTCTATGTCCTCAGAAGGCCAAGGAGCTGCATGGACTTGGACCGAGAGGAAAAACAATGGGACAAAAATGCTTCCTGGCAGAGGAGCACTGGTGCAAAGCAGCAAAGATCACAGCAACCCCTCTGCCTCTGGACAGTTTGAGCAATGCCAGTGGCTTTGCTCACAGAGAGCCCACGGGATCCACAGCAGCTCCCATGGGATTCAGTCTGGTGTGGAAAGCATCTGTGCATGTCTGGGCAGAGTGTTCCCCTCATCAGAGAACCTGTGGAGAACAGGGAACCTCCAAGCTCCAGCCCCCTGCTCCAGCGCACATCAAGGAAAGCAGGAATGTTCATCAGTGCCTTTAATCTGCAACAGATATGGTCTCAAAACATCCCACCCTTCCTGTCAGTGTGAGAGCAGCAGCTCTCCCAGCTCCTCACCCCCTCAAGCTAGACTGGAGGCTGTGCAGGAGGGCAGAACTGAGCCTCCTGCTCTGCCACCTCAGTACAAAAAGGGACAGGTACCACAGCTCACAGATGGCCACAGTCCCTGTCCTGCCAGACCTTCAACCCTCAGCAGGCTGAGAAATAGGGTGAAGAGAGGACAGTGCACAAAACTCTTCCGTGATGTTTCCCCCTTCACATGAAGGACTGAGATAGCAAGAGGAAAACTAAGTTGGAGGGGGCTGTGTACCTTCAATGCTCTGGAAAGGTTAGGAGTAATCTAGCTGGTTTTAGACTCCATTGAGATTTCTTTAATATTCAGGATGCATAATCCTAAACAACCAAGGAGTGCCTGAGAGTTTCCCTGAATACACATGTATCACTGTGTGAGCCCTTGGCACTGGGGCAAAGCCAAGAGCATAAAAGTGATGCTGCCCAGGACAGGCCCTGGACTGCAGGCCCTGCTCAGCTTCATGGGAACACACACCTACCCTGCTCCTGTGTTTTTGCTTGCAGAGCCTTGTCTGTGTCATGACAGGGAGGAGGCTTTCCCAAGTCTCTGAATCTGCAAATTAAAAATCCTCTCCTGGAGGATTCTTACCACAGTCCTGCCTTCCCTCTCACACTCTGTGCTCCCAAACACAGCCATAATCCCATCCAAGATAACGAAACGTGTCCAAACCCTGCTGGCATACCAGCCCCCCCAAACACAGCACCTTGTCAGCCCCAGCTCATGTCACCCCACACTGCTCACCTTTGCCAGGCATCCTCAGCACCCCCTTGGCTGGGTGTGACCCCCATCCATCACTCAGCTGCCAGGGAATGTTATCCTTTGGCCTCTAAGGGACAGCCAAGCTCGAGCCTCAGTTCACATTAGTGTAGATTGATGCTGCAGGAACTCAGGAGTAAACCTCACTCATCCCACTTGGGCAGGTTGATGTGTACCTGCAGTCACCTCCCCTCCACCCCTGACTTTTCTCCCACTGGCCTGGGTTCTCCTTCAACAGAATGGAGTTACTGTGAGATCTGAAAAAGTATGTGTATTCTCTCTTTAGAGAGGTAAAGAGCCATAATAATTTCACATTTTATTGAGTTACTGAGGAGAAGGAGGGAAAAGATTCTTATCCTGAGACAGAAGAGCCTGCATGTGACAAGAAAGGGAAATGAGAGAGAGCAACATAATAATAAGGCAGCAGAAAAGGGATCACACCATCTTCTTCCTTAACCAAGAGCTAAATCCTCATCTCAAGGATGGGATCAATTCTAAAGCATCTCCCTCGGACTTGCCCATCAATTGTCATGGTCTGGACTGCAAACCCCAATTTGTAACACATGGACACCTATAATGTCTGGTGACCAACACTCTAGCTGCAGACTGGCACAAATTCCGGCACGGGTTGGAATTCCAGCACAGAAATTTCTGGAGAGGCCCCTGTATACACTCACTTGAGAACTGAGTCAGGGAAAGATCAAGGGACAGAGGCAAGGGCAGGGTGGGTGGCACCAGCATTGCCAGCCTCCCTCTGCACGCAGGGGACACATATGCCTGCTCCCACAGAGCTGAACCCCTTCAGGAGAGCTGATTCAGCTCCAAAGCCAGACATGGCACACTTAGCATTGCCCTTGGGACTCATCTGGCTTTGTAACCTTCCTCAGATCCTGCCTGGGTCAGGATGAAAGCCTATCTAACCCAAAACATGGCAAATTGAATTGGTAGAGGAGATAAACCCTCAAATCATCCAGAAAGGGATTTAAATGCATTTTTTCTGCTTGACTTTTACTTGGGGGCTGGCCTGTTTTCCCTCCATCACTTCTCATGCTATCCAGAGACTCTCAGCACTGAATCATGGCCCAATTACTTTTTCAGCTCTAGGATATACACAGAGAACTTAATCCTGCAGCCTTCATTAAAGCTCTGCCTCACTCCTGCACAAGCTTAGCCTGTGCCAGGTTGAAAGAGGCAGAGGATTAGAGTACTCCTTGGAGCCCTGGGTCTGTTGCTTTAGAGAAGAGACACTGATTCAGATGCTTTGGGTAGGCATATAGATTTCTTGGGCTTCCCTCTGCTATTTCCAAAGCAAACAGGCTTCTTGCAAGCGAGATCCAGCTCAAGCCCCAACAGCCCCACAGGGATTGTCATTCACTTGCACCTCAACCAGGAAAAACACCCATGCAGCTCCCACAAGACAGTTCTTTTCCAGGGACATCTAGAAGAAAGTCATTGGCAAGTTGGAGAGAAGCAGTGACAGATGAGGAAGCTAATTACACCCGACCTGACTAATTAATGCTGACTTTCACATTAAAAAATCCTCACTAGTGTTCCATTTCAATTACCCAGTTGTTTCTTCCTACAGGAAAAAGGAAGCCTTGTGCAACACCAAGCTAGAAAGAAAAAAGAAAAGAAAGCTCAAGACTAAAAGGGAGGGAAAGACAATTATAGGAGATTCTCACTGACTAATCAAACTTCACACTGGTTTCTCCCATGTGCAGAGCTTTCACAGCAGAGCCAGCAGTTTTGTGCTCCTGAAATCTCCTGGAGTTTCTACCAAAGGCAGATTTAGGCCACTTTGATAGCTACATGAAGTTCCTATAAGAGGGAGAGAATTAGCCTTTGTGTTTCCAAATTGTCCTAAGAGCATCCGAGCCCTGGCAAAAGCCACATCTCTGTGACACAGAGCTGCACACAGCTCTGGCCGTGTGGAACAATGGAGGGGCATCATTAATGTGCCACACTAAAGCAGCACACCACAGGGACAGCAGGACACAGCACCACAGTCCTGCTCCACACTTCAATCACTGAGACTAATCCAGAAGTCTGATTTTAAAATGCAGCCAAGAAGGGCTCTCTCAGGTCCCTGCTCTCCCTTATCAACACAGCTATCACCGAGTGCATGGAGTCCCTTTCCCAGTGGAGGCTGCTAAAATGAATTGTTAAACAAAACAATAGGGAGAATTAGACATGATTTTTGTCCAGTTGGAGGTCTGACTTTCCTAAGTCTTGCACTCCTGGAAAAGTCAACCAGACCATGGACACCTCACCCTGCATCTCCTATAATACTCAAAACATTGCCTTAATTCAGTCACAGACCCGAAGCTGTGCCTGAGGAAACAACACAGAGAGAATCTGTTTCAGTGGGATACGAGCCCAGAGATGCACATGCTGCTCAAAAGCACTGGTTTGATCTGCTGGCTGAGCTGGCTCCACCATTAGATAAGCAGGTTCACTTTCCCAGCTGCAAGCACAGCACAACAACAGGGCTTTAATCTATTTTCTTTCTATGTGCCTTGTATTTCCCTTTCCACTTGCTTTAAATCCTTTAGTAAGATGCAGAAAAACACTGCCAAACCCCAGGCACTTTGCAGATCAGAATATCAGAATGCTCCAGCAGCACAGAGCTGTTGGACTTACAGTGTAATTACATAAATATGTGTTTGTTGGGAAGAAAGTTCAACAAAATTATTTTAAATATACACACATATATAAAAGCTCTACAATCTATAATTCCATTTGCCCACAAAAAGCAAGACAATAGGCAGAGCTATATATAGGAAAGAGGATTATCTGATCTCAAGCTTTTATGAAATCAAGCACAGGTACATGCACCTTCATCTCTTACTGAGGTGTTTCCTTCCACTGCTGACAGTTCCACCCCTCTTCCACCTTACAGGAACTTTTATGCCCTGGCTAAGATAAGAGCAGCTGGAAACAGAAGGATCAATGATCTTAAGAGATGAGGTTCAACGATTTTTTCCAACCTAAATGATTCTACCATCTCTCAACCAGCTTTCAGACTGGACAAAGGCTGCTTAGAGCACTCTCAGCCTACTGTGTCGAGGACCTTCTGCATGCACCCACCTGCTATCCCAGGCACTGATTAGATTACTCATACACTGATTAGATCTACTCATAATTACATGCCAAAAACAGTGTGGAAAGATTAGCTGCAAAGTCAAGCACTCACCAGTCAGGAAATGCCAAATTCAGGCCCAATGCTTCGTCCTTAATTTGTCCCTCTTTTGTGAATGCTCTGCAGTGTAGTTTTGCTTCCAAGCTCCGTGTCCAAGGCAAGGACTCCGGCTTCCCCCAGGGCGTGCGATGGTTGATGCTCCCCAAACCCAGCAGTTATTCACTGCCCTGTTCTCTCCTCATCATTCAGCATGTGGTCTCATGCCTCATTTCCTGCATGCCGCTCATGCCTGGCTCACAGGCAGAATTATTAATTTCCTCGTGAGCTTTTTAACACTGCCTGTCACGACAGAGTCTGAGGGCTGAAGAAACGGGGCTGAACTGAATCTTCTTCAGCATCTCAGAGAAGGAGGGGGTGGTGTAGCCTGCATCTGACAGATGCTGGAGCTCAGGAGAAGGAAGAAGCAGACATTTATTTTGGGTGCCTAGTTTGACACATAAGATAACAAATCTTTTTTAGGGCAAAAATGGGGGCTGTGTGCAACAAACCACAAACTCTGCTGTGTTCTGCAAGGATAATTCGAGCTGTATCATCAAAGTTAACCATCACTGTGCAATGTAACCTTTATGCTGGTGAGGGATATCTGACCTCCACAATGAGAGCCAAGTTCACACCACATGCACAACCAAAAAGAACCCAACAAATTGCCCCAAAACATATGCTTTAAAGTACTGGAACTGGCACTTTTCAAAGACAAAGGTCACCAAGATTTGCTGACATCAAATCATGCATGTTTAGTGCCCTGACATCCTCGGATTGCTGCAGAGGTATACCTGCATGAGCACTTTGCTAGCATGCTTGTCACTGCCAAAGAAAATTAATTTCCTGATAAAATAATTTGCTTCTGGTTAGTGTAGCTAATGATTGTAGGTGTCAGAAGCAGAGTCTTGGTTATAATCTCACAAAACATGTCTCACAGCCCTGTGACATGTTTACTACTTAAGCTGCTTGTGCTGGTGACAAACTCTGCTGTCACTCAGGTATGTGGCACTTCCAGGTTTCTGCAAACAGGTACCAAGTAAGCTCAGGCTCTGATATGCTTCAGATATGACTCACCTAACCACTACAAAAATTACTTTGATTTTGTCTGAACTCCAGCAAGTTGCAGCTGCTGAGTAAAGAGATCACTTCGGGCTCAGCCTGGCGCCTTTGGGTGCCTTGGCAGATTTCAGAAGCACCCTGGATGCCACCTGCCAGGGCCCAAAGGAACAAGCTTGTCAAAGGTATGTGGATTCCCACAGTCCAGCACCTACCCCTAGGCACCTCTGCTCAGAGCAAAGCCTTTACAGATCATTAAATATAGATGGCTGGCACAAACCAGAGCCTTGCATTACTATCCCAGCAAGTGTCACTCCAGGAAGGAATGTCAGACCACAGAAGGGAATCATCAATTCCCAAGACAATGGAATAAACTGCCAACCCCAAAGCTTGTGTGGTGCTGTTTTACAGACACACTCCAGCTTTACACACCACTGTCACCCTGAAAAGGAAAGCCAGATCCTGCTGGCAGTGACTGCCAGTCATTTCTTATTCTACCCAGTGCTCAGCCCACCCCATTCACATTAACCACCAGGACTGATACCACTCTGTGCTCAGATTCCCATGCAAACTCTGGCCTCTCTGCCCACACCCACCCCTTGCAGTGGGAGGAAGGATACAGCCAAGGCTTGGCCATGCAGCCTCATCCATGTGCAGCTCTCCAGCAACACCCCGCTGGTGTCCTGTCTTGGTTTGAAGGACAGGTGTCTGCTAGGGAAGGCAGGAGCCTCCCTTGGAATGGAAAATGTAAAATCCAACCCAGCTAGCAGCTGCCCCAGCCTATCCTTGTCCTTTACCTGCCCAATTCTCACCTTCGGAGAGAAACTCCCAGATAAGAGAAGTGCAGTCAGATGCTCTCCTCCCCTGAGGCTTGGCCACGTTTTAAGTACCCAGCTGTTAATATTTCCTAGCAACTTAAGGGAAAAAAATTCTATATAAGTAAAAAGGAACAAAAAGAAACCTAAGCCCCAACATGTTCACACTAATTCTGGGACTGATCAAAACACCCTCTCCTAAAGGCTCCTCTCCACATCATTCACATAAGCTGCTAGTTCATCGCTGAGAAGGAGCAGGAAAACTTCTTCCTCACCCTCCATCCGAGCTGCTTCTCTCAGCAGCTCAAGCAGCAGTCTGTGCAGAAGAGGCTTTGCTGGTTGTGGTTCTGTGGGCAGCAATGTAAGAGGCAAGGCAGGAATTCCAACCTGTCCTGCCAGACCTTCTTGCCAACCACAGCACAGACAACTATTGCAGCTCCAGTTCTTGCCACTCCACCTTAAAAAGTACAGCGAGGTTAAAAGAAAATGTTACAAATGCTCCACCTGAAGAGTGTACTTAGCCAGCTCTGCTGATTGTGCTCTGACCTTTCAGAAAGAGGGGGAACAGGCACAAAGTCCCACTTGCATGTGTGGTGTCAGGCAGGTCACAGTGTCTCACTCCAGGTGCCACCCATTTTGATCCAACGTATCTAAAGGTCTTATTTTTCACTGCTACAATTTACTGACATCAGAAAACGCCAGATTTGGAAGAGGAGGTCTGTAAGGCTGCAATCTGTAGTGAGGACACAGCTCCCATGGTATTTTAGCTGCATTTACTTTTCCTGCAGGGCTTTCCACACACCAGCATGAGAGGAGTGGAGGATCTGCAGCACTCTCCCAAATGAGGGAGCAGCAGGAGTACTGAAATACTTGTGCACCATTCCAGCTCCATGCACTGAGCTGATCTCATCTGTGGCACAGACACAGCCTCTTATTTCTCAGACTGTGCGGGTGGATTCTCGGGGGGAATTTATCCTGACAGTCACTACAACTGAGTGAGAATAACTGCAGAAAACCATGTGTTACAGTGACCCATGGAAAATTTACTATTGGATAAGGAGCTTGTAGCTGGCTGGCTTTCAGCAGCCTGAAAAGTGGGATCTGAGCAGGTATATCTTTCTTACCTCCCACACTTCTTTTTCTCTCCCAAACAGAGGCAGCTACCTGCTTTCCTCCCATTAAAACCCAGAGCTTGTGGAATTCCATGAATTTGCATTGCTATTTCATTTTTCCAAAGATCAGTGAGAAATCTGGAAGCAGATGTGCAACATCCAGAGGCTGAAGAGCCTCTAGTGCCACACAGCTCACTGGTCCAGAGCAGGACCTGGGCAAGCACAAGGGTTTTCAGAACAGGAGGAAAACTTCTTAAGGGGAAGATGTGGAGACAAGACAAGCTGCCTCAGTGCCTGAGCAGCAGGTCAGCAGATCCCCTGCCAGTAAAATGAGTTAAAGCTTACTGCCAGCTGCACCAGCCATGCAGAAACTCACATTAAATATTACTACAGCTCAATAAGCACAGTCCTGCAGACCATTAGCAGAGGAGGGGGCAGAGATTCAGAATAAGCAAACAGGTTTTAATGACACATTAATCTCAGAGAAAGTCCAGGATGCTTCCTAATACAAACAAGAGACACCACGAGCCAGTTCCTATTAGTCACTGAGCAAGGGAGGGAAATGCTGCTTGCAACAGCTCCCCGAGGCTGCCAGTGAAGCCACGTCTCTAGGATACAGATTTAGGCCCCCAGAACTGAGCTGAGACAGCAGGAATGTCCCTCCTCTCTGCTCCCTTCTCCTCCTTCCCAGCACATACCTGGAAGTCCGTGATCTAAAGCAGTTCAGAAAGAGGCAAACATCACCACTGTCCCTGTTCCCCTTCTGCTACCAAAGATGCAGAGATTCACAGCCACAGGAGCTGCTCGTGAGTGGCAAACAGCCAGCCCAAAGGGACAAGGACTGCCACCTGGAAGGATCAAAGCATTTCAGCCAATTGTCCCCAGTTTCTCACTGCATCCCACACTTTCAGACAGATGCTCACAGGCTGAGATGCTACCCGCACTGTCTCTAAGGGCTAAGTCCTGCAGTTAAAACACAAAAATGAAAGATATATTTGTGGCTCTACTGTTAGTTTTTCCAGCTTTCCTGAGGCAAAGCACATTGTCTGCTCTGAATTGCTCTCATATTTTGGAGTTTGAGACTTCTATCCTTTCACAACATGCCCTGTTCAAAAGACTCCCAGGATTCCTCTTCACAAGGAAACACAGACTACTTTTGAAAAGACATTTATAAATTGATTTTCAAAGGGACACACTTGGAAGTCCTCTGGAAACCAGGCTGTTGGCTGAGTACAAGAGAAAAGTATCTGAAGGCACTTCCTGAATCAGCCAAATAAATGGAAATGCAAACTACCAGGATCTGCAACCAAATAAATGAGCATGTAGGCAGGTTGGTGTACATGCAGGAACTAATTTAGCTACATAGAAGCCAAGATTTGGATCCAGAAGGAATTATCTCCCTCACAACACATCAGAAATACAAGGGACTGCAAGAAGTCTGAAAAGGAAATATCATAAAAAAACTCATTTGTCTACTACTTACAGTAGAGCTGTCTGTTATTGGAACCTAAACAAGGCCAGATGCTTTCCTGTGCCACTTATACACAAACCCATGCTAGGAACTCTGCAGTTACTGTGAGGAAACGTGCATCAAGGAATTGGTTCCAGACAGCAGATTTACAGGAATGAAGCTTTGCTTCTTTGGCATAAGCACTGCCACAGGGGACAAAACATTTACCTGCTGATATATCTTGTTTCCAGTTGTCATAGACTGGTGCTTTATAGCTCCCTACGACGCTGCAGCTTTTCTGCCATGCTCTGTGCACAAGCACACTGCAACCAGAGACAAACAAGCAATGGACCAAAGACCACCCCAGCCCACAGCTCAGCTGCCCATCTCTGAGCCCCGTGTGAAGGGGCAGGGCTGAGATACAAGGGTTAGGATGGGGAGACAAAGAAGGGATGGCCTTGGAAATAAAATTCAGTTTGGATGTGGAAAGAACTGGCTTGCAGCATATACATCAGACTGTGAGACACTCCACTGAGAAATATCCAGAGACTGGACACTCTGGATGTCCAGTCCAGTCTGGATGGCACGTCCAAGGCACTGACAGGTGCTCTGTGGGTCCTGAAGAAGCCCAGCCTGCCCTGCCCAGGGGTTGGAAATTGCAACTGTTGGCAGGAAGCACTGGAAGGAGCAGCTTTCAGCATGGCCCAAGAACTAGTCTGAGCTTTCAGGCAAAATAAATGTAGCTTTAAAAACAAGCTGATGTCTATATTGTCCAGACTCCCAGGTTAACTGGAGCCCATTGTGGTACTGAGCCACTTTCATGCACTTGTGGGCCTGTCCACCTCCCCATTTCAACTCAGCTATAAAAACTGGCTTGGAGATTAAGCCTAGTGCCTGAGTTTTAGCTGGAGAGCAAGTGGGAGGGTGAGCAAGGGGAGGTGGAGGGCAAGTGGTGACAGTGGAAATAAGAAGACAGAGGATTTGGCTGGGTTTGATTTATAAGCAGGGTTTCTTTGGGCATCTCTCAAACATGTTTAAAATGCCCCGTTGGGCTCTAGTTCAAACCTGAGTCTGCAGCCCCATCTTCTTCAGCAATTCATTTCCCTTGCTAAAAGGAGGAACAGAGAGAACTTGCTGGATTCAGGGAATCAAGTGTGCTGCATGTGCAGCAGTACCCAAAGCAGGAGAACAGTTAGGTGTCGTTTTGTGGTTTTTTTTTTCCAAATTGCCTCCAAAGATTTCAATACAGCTCAAAAGCAGCTCATTCTCAGCTCCTAGGTGCAACACAGAACCAAGAAACAAGTCAACATCCCTCTAGGAGCAAAGAGTATTTGTGCATCATATATCAGAAACTGCATAAATCCTTTACACACACCTATCAGATTCAATTCCTTATTCCTCTAGGGAAATAGATGGGATTATATGCAAGTTCACAAATGAATTAAGCAAGGTTCCACAGTTGAGCTTCATCTCTGATGGAATTAATCTATTATTTTGCTGACTTTTACAGAAGCTAAATACAGACCAAGCAAGTCACAGCTGACTTCATTCAACTTTATTGCCAAATGAGGAGCAGCAGTGGTACTTACAACTCCATTAACAGTGACACACAGACCCTGTGACTTGCTAGCCCACCATCAGCCCAGTGAGCTCAGAGTAAAACTAGAGATCTCCCAGAACACTCCTCTTTGTTCCAGTCAAAGAGATTTCTGCTATGAAAAAGTAAGACAGGAAGAAAGTGTGTGGCACCTCAGGCAGGATGCCCTGAAGCCCAAATAAGCTTTTCCATGTGGTTAGTTTAGCAGGTAGATCCCAGGTAACACTCCCAGTAACAAATCCAAAGTGACTTCACTGACATGACTGCAAGTGAGATGCAGCTGCAGAACCAGGCCCCAAAAGCAACAAGTATTCACACCTTCCAGTCCAGGCAGAAAAATGTTCACCCCTAAAGCTCTCCCAATAAAGCACAGAGAGTCAAGGCCAGCATCAGTTCAAGAATCAGATGACTGCCAGTGTATCTTTCAACCCCTTTAAACACACTGGCCTCTCCCTTTTCTCCACTCTTTAAAAAACATGAACTGCCTTCTGTTCAGGAGAAGCTGTTCTGCATTAACAGAGCTTGGCAAAGATCAGGAAGTAACTGTGCCAGCTTGCAAGCCTGCTGCCTTTAAGGCAGATGGCAGGGAAAGTACCCCAGCCTTGTCCTCCTAAACCACCTCTCCCAGCAAACAGAGAGAACTCAAAAACAGGAAAAAAAAAAAAAGTGAGGTATTTGTTATGAGAAACGACACTCACTTTTAAAATTTCAAAGGTTTATTAAACCTTAACAAAATACAACAAAAGAACTGAATAAGGAAAAATACAGCGCTGGGAACATGGAACCAAGCTGCCATGTGCTCATTCACAAAATGACTGCTCTACCTTTTATACCTTTGGTGTTGCAGCAGGATCCCCTAGCCCCTCCTAGAGCCTGTCAGTCAACTTCTTGTCCTTACAACT
Source organism: Chloebia gouldiae (assembly GCA_003676055.1). Classification (NCBI taxonomy): domain Eukaryota; kingdom Metazoa; phylum Chordata; class Aves; order Passeriformes; family Passeridae; genus Chloebia; species Chloebia gouldiae. Next base: position 1,332,455 of record QUSF01000077.1, read on the forward strand.
TTATTGGAGGCCAAGTGTTGCTTGTCACTTCTACTGACAAGCCTGCCCTCCTCCCAAATGCTCTGACTGCCAAGGCCATCTAGTGAGGGGAAAGGGGACCATGAGAGAACATAGCACAATAACATAACTATGTGAAAAATGCCAATCACTTCTTTTAAAATTTTAAAAGTTTAAAAGTAATAAAATAGTTACAAAAATAGTAGTAAAAATAAGAGCAATAAGAATTTGGACAATAGGGACAATAAAAAGTGAAGAATTATGAACTTTTGGATGATTTCCTTTTTGAAAGCATGGCTCACTAACAAAGGATTAACCCTTAAAAAGAATAGCCTGTTGCATAGTCATCTATGTCATACATGATGCATTAATTCTTCTCAAACAAAGGGTGTTCTCTGGTTATCAGTCAACTTCTTCCCCTTAATCCTGGTGGCACCTTAAAAACAGAGAGGAGGTGGAAGGATGTTTGTCTTTTCTGATAAGGAGGCAGTAACTCTCAGGTGTCTTGTTGCTGTTACCTCTGTGCAAAGAATTTCTTGATTATCTCATCCCTTTCTTGAGCTAGTTAAAAAATTATCTTACATCGCATAGTTTCTATTATAACATTTTGTTATAACCTAAAACTATTTCTAGCACACTACTTTAAAAGGATTAATACAGTACTACAAAACAACTGTCCAACGTAACACATACAGTTTCAATTTAATATTTGCAAAGAGCCAATTATTTAATATGCATTTTTCACATTTTTCTTAACATACACATAATATTCATGTCTTAATTGTGAGAGATTACCTATATATAGCACTGTGAAGACCTAAATTCAGTGCAAGTGATAGCCTTTGTCTGTGGTGCCCTGCTCTGTTGTGCTTGTCTCCCCACAGGAGAGCAAAGCCTGTGGCACTGCCAGAATCTGCAGGCTCAGAACAAAGGCAGAGGTTACACTGGAATTTTTGTATGTTGAGTTACAACCAGGAGGAGATGCCTTGCCTCTTCAAGTCAGTAATATTGCCACCATGAAAAGAATCATCACTGCTAGTGGCTGTGCTGAACTGAGCTTTTATGGGAAAGTAAATCCCTGTGGAGCAGCTGGAAGGACAGAATTCCCAGGTGCTACAGACCCACACCTGTGTGAAAAAATGCATATTTTATTATTGGCTTTTTGCAAATATTAAATTGAATACTATATGTATTATGTTATATTGATTAGAAGTACAGTATTAACATTTTAATAGTATGGTAAATGTAGGTTTGCAGTTAAAATGAAGCCTTAGTAGTTAAAATAGAAACTATATATGTGTTTTGTTTTTTTTAAAGGAATGAGATACTCGTTTTGAGATAACAGTCACAGAACACCTAAATCTTCCAGAGAAGAGGAATTTATGGCTTTCATATCAGAAGAAGCAAATTTCTTCAGGCCTTGCTCAGACTTGAAGACACCATGGGGATTAAAAGAAATAGTTGACATATAGCAGACAGAGGTTCTTGTTTTAAATAGAATGTATGCATAACCATGAAGGATGTATGAATATGGAACAGTGTGTGGTTTTTAAGGGTTATTCCCTTGTTCACAAAGCATGCTTTTAATGACTTAGTGTCCAAGAGCATCCAGAAGTCTGTAATTATTTGTTTTTTATTGTCTTGTAATTGTCTTAACTCTAAATTTTATTACTCTAATTGTTTTATTATCTTTTAATAACTATTTTATTATTCTTAAACTTCTAAAATTTTAAAAACCAAGTGATTGGCGTTTTTCACACCTGAAAACAAGAGCTGCAGGTGCAGAGCATCCTCTGGTTCAATTCACCCCGGGAAGGCAGCTCAGGACTCCTGAGCTCTGAAAGGCAGTGTCCACTTGCAGTGGGATCCCTATCACACACAATTGCCTTCTTCTTGCAGAAGGAGGGCACAATTCCTTCCTCTAAGCAACCAAAATTAAAGCTTTGAAGCTTGTTTTTCCAACCTTTTTGTGTCTGTATTTTCTCCTGTTAATGGTGTAGTACTCCAGTTATTAATCTTTTCTGGTTTTCAGTGCTATAAAAGCATGACTCAATAGCAGTGCTGAGAGCTCAGAAAGCTTCCCTTAGGTGCTGCAGGGGACGGTCAATGACAGCACAGGGACGAGAGAGTCATAAATAACTTTCAGCTGTTTTCAGCTGGGTGCTAATGCAGACAGTGTTGTAGCTCACGCCTGGAGCACACTGCTATCAATGGGACAATTTACAAACTCACACGCAGTTAAGCTTCGCTGAAAAGTATCCTGGATGGGGGTCAATGGAAAGTCTTTTGCTGACTTCACTTAGAGCTGGATTAAGCACTTTCACTGTCTCCTCCATACTCCTGAATTATTCATTACGGGCCAGACACTGCAATCCATACTCACACTGCACTTAATCTGTACTTTAAATTGACTTGCATTAGTCTGAGTCACAAGCACCGCAGCCTTTCTCTTTAACAGTCTCACTGAAGGCAGCAGAGCTATTCATGAAATGAGGCGCTGCTCTGAAAGAGGAGAGGATCCAGCTCTTAGCAAAGCATCGGTAAGGACAGCTCCGAGTCCAGCACATCCCTCTGGCTGCCCTGGCTGTCTCCAGACCCTGGCAGGGGGCTCGAAGACCTTGGCAAGAAGTCAAAAACATCTGTGGCTTCGATTTTAGTCCGTTGAAAAGGCTGCCAAGAGGAATTACAAGCCACAAGGGTTTGAGTAGTGTGATATTTGAGTTAATATAGGGTGGAAAAGCAGAATTTTGGGGTTTTTAGAATGTAGTTCAGGGGGTCAAGATGGAGGCATCTGGATGTGTCCTAGCCTTCTTCTCCTTCATCTTGTTCTCCATGTCTTGGTGTGATGGTTTCTAGAAACATTTCTATTGGTTTAGGGTAGAGACACACTGTATAACATAGATGATAGGTCTGTCATTGTAAACAGACTATATGTAACTTTTCATATAAAAGGTAAACATCGCCCGAGGGGGCAGAGCAGATTGCCACGGCTTCCTTTCTGGACAGAACTCAGCATGTCAGAGAAAGAATGTAATAGATAAGGAAAAATACACAACCATGAGAACTCAATCTCACACATTCCAGACTTCTTTGGCTGCACGGGCTGGGAAATGAGGACTTTTACACCTTTGGGGTCCTGACAGGCTGACCCCGAGATAGAGGAGTGAGAAAATTCACCCTGGTAAAGGCACAGCAAGATGAATGAACTCAGGTAAATCTGTGTTAAATCAATCATTTAAAGAGATAGCCTGTTCTGCGGCAGCACAGGGGGAGACTGAGTTCTAGAAACTAATATTTCATTGCTCAAATTCATCACAAGGTCTGAAAACACATTCCCGGGCCACTGGCCACACATTCACAGAGTTTTTGCACCCACCTCGTGAGGATTGCTTACCTCTCTGAAGAGAGAGAAACAGCGAGGTGTGTGGCAAGGAAGAAGGGAAAGGACATTGCTGCTCTTCTCGACTGGCACAAAAGAATTAAAAAGTGCACAGGACTGCTGTCGCCAAAGAGGTAAGAAGCACTCACTCAGCAGAAACTCCTTCTGCCAAGCTCGCAGCTCCCAGACCCTCGGGCCACACTGCTTGCTCTGATCCTGAAATCCCCTCCAGCTGTTCAAATCGCAGATAAACTCACACTACGGGACAGACGATTACCTGTACGCTTCACCACTAAGCCCAAATTTACAGTCTGATACCTCTAAACACACAATGGATTAAAAAAATAAGCCAATCAGGTAAGTAAAAGGAGAAATAGTTTGCACTACACTGAGAAATATAATGGGGTTTGATTTTTTAGAATGAACGAATTTGTTCCGTTCTCATTTATGTTAGTGCTTGATAAGATTAGAGGATTAAACCAATTGTATGCTAAGTATTTTGTGCTGAAGAGAGCTTCTGCCAGGATTTTCTGTATGTTGGCATGCACAGAAACCACAGCAGCATTACCCAGAGACCCTGAGACTCACAGAAGGACCTGTTCAAACTTCAGAAATAAAAATCACAGCTTATCCAGATTTTCCATATGCACCAGGGTATGAACTTCTATCCTGCTCCAGTTTCACTCAAGCTTATTTATTAAGTACTCATACCCAACAGGCAAGTCTTTGTGTAAGCAGCACTTATCTTGGAGCACTGGCATCACGAGAGGATTACAGATGTGCTGTGGCTTTTCTGGATGCAAAATGTTAACACCGTGTGCATACCCTCTCCCTGTGCCAAACTGAAATGCACCCACCCTATCACTCTCATGTGATTTGATTACATACACACACATCACAGCCACCCCATAAACTCCTGCAAAATACAGCTTGTCAACAACACTTCATTTGCAGTTCAGAAATTACAGATACAGGAGGGGTCAGAGTTTTCCTGTAACTTAACTGCTGCTTCTGTTGGCATGACAAAGGCATTTGTGATGTTTAATTCATAAATGCTGAAAATATACAAGATCTTGGGAGGCACGGCCAAGGACACACTAGATATTGAAAGAATGTTTAGCACCTAGCAAACACATTTCACCCAAACATCTAAAAACTAACAGCAATTTCAACTGTGTGAAATCCCTCCTTTATGTGCTTCCAAATTACAAAGAGCCAGTCATAAAGTGCCATCTTGACTCCCTGAAAGTGCCCTATTCTATGGTAAGGAGCAACGTGCACAACAAGGGTGTTTGTCAATATAGCTGTAAACACTACACCATAGCCAGTGAGGGAAATCTGGACAGAGTATAAGTGACTTCACCTTGTGTTTGGGGTTGTGGTTTGTGGTTTTTTCCTACACCTGAGGATGAATTTGCCCTGTGCATTGCAGAAACTGAATCACAGTCATCACCACTGTGGGCAATTGGAGATTGGATGATGCTGATGCTTCTTCCCAGATGCCAGTCCAGTTCTCACATATGACACTGTAACACACTGCTCTGGGCCATTGGCCCCTCAGCTTTCCCCTTGTGCCTCTAAGTGAAAGGGACACAAATGCTGATGGGTAGTTTCCCCTTGAATCATTTTCCTATTAGACAAGCATTCTTTCTCTGTAGAGGAGTATCTTCCCCATGGGAATGCTGCAGGTATTCAAAAGGGCAGCAGGAAGAAAGGAAGAATGGAACTTTTATCATATTAAGCATTTCCATTCTATCTTTATTGTCTCTTTCACTACCTCAGTTCTGTTTTATTCCAGGCTTAGGGAATCAAGCTATAAGGCTCCAAGGGGTAAAGAGACTAGCTTGATGAGTCTAACCTCTAAAGATGCATCCAGCATGATAAAAGAAGTGAAACATCTTCCTTCAATACAGTTGTTGTGTTGCTAGGTTTCCATCTAGATACACAGTCTAAAAGAGCAATTAAAGCAAGCTGGTGCTGTGGATTCTATCTTTATCAACACTTCACAAGGTTACTGGTGAGAAAGAGGAAAAAATATTGTCCCCAAGCAAAGTTGTTATGATGAGAGCAGACAGCTAGTTTCAAAAGCTTACACAAATTTTCATGGGGAAATTGTTCTTACAAGCCTGAGTTTCTAAGGTAGCGAATTTTATGTGTATCAGGATGTGGCTTTGTGAGCAAAAAGTCTGTGTGTTTATTTGTCATTTGAATTGTTCTCCCAAAGCACAAGTCCTCACCTCACTTAACTAGTCTGTCTTGCTGCAGCAGAGGAGGACATGCATCAGTCTTGTTTTAAAGGAACTTACTTGTTTGTGTATTACATTAAACGCTAGCAGACTGCACAGGTGTCAAAATACTATTCTAATAATTGCAAAAGTGAAGGCTGTTAACCAGCATGCTGCTATGCCTGTGCACAAAACAAAGGTGCAAGTGGCACAGGATGCATCAACAAGGCAGCTGCAAGGTCCCACACGTGCCTGAGGGACCGGCCACTTCCACCTTGCTCTGCCTGGCCTGGAATTTTTCACTTACACTCAGCTCCCAGTCTCTCAAGTGCTCGTAAATACTTGGGCAGTAGCAACCAGCCCCGCTCTTTTGGCTCGGTCATCACATCACCGAGGAAGAAACAGAAGAGATTCTTTGCTCCAGGACAGTGGCTGTTTTACTGGCACATCTTTGGAGACCGCCTGAATGGCAAGAGCCATAAGGACCAAGCTAAGTTGGGACTGTTGCTAAGCAATGAAATGTCCTTATTAAGTGGTGCGGTGTTTTTAGACAGGAAAAGTCCATTTCTACACAAGCTGGTATAAAACAGGAAGGTTATCTTTCATGTACTACTTACATGATGCTCTTTATATCTTTTGGACACAAAGCAGATGAGGATCCTGCCTGGCTGGACCTGCTAACACCCCTGACTACGGCCAATACCCCGCTGACTCTGCTCCTCAGAGAGGCCGGCCAAGCCTCACAAAGCTCCTCAGTTCTGGCACCCAACTTTTCCCCCAGGAGAACAGCCCTGCTGCAGGCGCTGCTCAATCAGCTCATTATAGAGGCAGCCTCCCGGGAAACGATCTCCCTATGCATATTCATGAACTATCCAGAGCTTCCAGGGAGAGTTGGCTAAACACACAGCTGAGGGTTTTTAGCTGCTGGATTCCCAGGGGGAACAAAAAAGGGAAAGGGGAAGGGGATGGAGGGATAGGGGGAAAAAAAAATTTAAAAGGTGCGACTGCAAGCGGTGTTGTCTCTAAGCATTGCGGGACCCGGGAGCCCGACCGACACCCCAGGCCACCCCCGGGCAGAGCCGAACGCTGAGGGCCGCCGGCGGAGAAAGCATCACGACAGACGGCCGCGCTCACGGACCGCCAAAACCTCGCAGAGCCCCGGGGCCGCGGAACGCTTCACTCACCTGCAGCAGCAGCAGCAGCGGGCAGCGCCGGCTGCCGCTCTACCGACGCTCGCTGCAGCGGCGTGCGGCGGTGCCGGTCCCGCAGCCCCGACCCGGCCCCGCCGCCGCCTTTTGGTGCCGCTCCGCCGAGCGCCGCGGCCGCCGTGGGCGGAGGGAAGGGCGGGCGGGGGAGCGCCAGCCCCGGCGCCGTGCCGGGGAGCGGAGCGGTGCGGAGCGGAGCGGTGCGGTGAGGAGCGGTGAGGAGCGGTGCGGTGAGGAGCGGTGAGGAGCGGTGCGGTGCGGTGAGGAGCGGAGCGGAGCGGAGCTCCGGGGCTGCCGCCGCTCCGCTGGGCTGCGGGCGGCGCTGTGGCCGCGCTACAAACCGCGTATATACACCGCGTATACAAACTGCGTATCTAAACCGCGTATATGCACCGCGTATACAAACCGCGTATATACACCGCGTATACAAACTGCGTATCTAAACCGCGTATATGCACCGCTTATACAAACCGCTTATACAAACCGCGTATATACACCGCGTGTACAAACCGCGTATCTAAACCGCGTATATACACCGCGTGTACAAACTGCGTATCTAAACCGCGTATATACACCGCGTATATACACCGCGTATACAAACCGCGTATACACACCGAGTATACAAACTGCGTATACAAACCGCGTATACACACCGAGTATACAAACTGCGTATCTAAACCGCGTATATACACCGTGTATACAAACCGTGTATACACACCGCGTATCCACACCGCGTATATACAACGGGTATCCACACCGCGTATCTGAGCCGTGCCCCGTGCGCCGCCCCCGCCCCGCCGGCCCCGGGGCGGTGGCACCGGGCAGGCAGCCCCGGGAAGGCAGCCCCGGGCAGGAAGGCGGCCGCAGCGCAGGGCCCGGAGCCGCCGGGAGCGCGGCGCGGACACGGCGCTTGGGAGCGTCCCCCGGTGACCGCCCGGCCCGCGGAAGGCCGCAGCGCGGAGGGCAGGCGATGGAGCGGCCGCCGGGGAGGGGAGCTGCGGTGCCCGTGTCCCCTCCGGCATGCGCGACCCTCCGGGCTGCCCCGGCCGCCCGCAGAGGGAGCCCCTGGTTTACGGGCTCGGGGAGGGATGGTAATGCCTCGTGCGACTGCGGACTGGGGATGGGAGTCCGCCTCTGTCGGGTGGGCTCTGCCTCCCCCTCGAGACCTGGCCCATCTTGGGACGGAAACTACCAGAAACTTTTGGCCGGTGCTGCAGGTCCAGCCCGTCTTAGAGCCAGGGCTTTGGGAAGGATTCATCATGAGTGCTGGTGCCCTCACTGCTAGATAAATGCTCTATACAGGAGATAGCAATGTGCATTAAGTGGCAGAAATATGCAGCAACAATGTCTGAATTAAATAGAAGTCATTAAATGTGAGCCAGCAAGACTTATTAATTAAGGTGGTAGAGAAAATCTTTTATACATTCATATTTGCCTCTCATGGAGCAAGGCATTCTGCACAGCTGGGCATCTAGCTTGCTCTGCCCTTGCCTTGGCTTTCAGGAGATGGACTCCCATCTGTGATAAAGACATCTCTGAGTACAGGAGCTTTACTTAGTGTTGATGATCAGTCTCTAACTGCTGTACTGGATACAGTGGTTTTGCATTTCTTTATTTTGTGTTCTGGCTTCAGAGGCAGAGAGAACAATAGTCCCCCCATCCTTGGCCTGTTTACTGGAGTGACCTGTTACTACAATGTGGACTCCTGCAAGAGCATGATTATATTAGAAAATTGCTGAACAACTACCCAATAGTAATGGCCCTTAATCAGGCTGCATTACATAGGTAATGTAGCCTAAGCTTGTTTAGCCCTATATTCTCACTTATTTGAGTTCGATGGTGCTTGGGGAAAATACCTATTTTCAGACAAATTTGTTAAGTCAATGAGAAATTGAAAGCAGCACAATAAAACAAGCCCATCACTTCAGTCTGTCTCCAAGCAGGCTGTGTCAAAAGATCTGATGCATCACCCGAAGTAGACAGGAAGTGAAGCAGACAAAGCCAGACCATCATCTTCTTTGTGGGGCTCCAAGGAATGCAAATTTAATGAGGCTTCTAAAGTAAAAATTCATTCCACCAGCTTTGTACACTTCTGCCGCTGATAAAGATGTCTGTAGAGAAGGTGACAGTGTGGGGTTAGCAATTTTGTTGAAAACTGCAAGTGTACAATAAAGGGAAAAATTGCTTTTTCTAACTTTGCTAGTGTTGCAAGCATAGCCGACGCTGATGTGAGGGACAGTGCTCAATCAATGACCCAGCAGAGCCCAGCAGAATGCAGGAGTTAGTAGCCAGCACTGCTTCTGAGCATTCAGACAGTAACACGACCCTCCTCAGCAGTGCTTCTGACTGACAGCCTTCCAGGTACAGGCAGACACACACCCCGTGAGCTGGCCCCGCTCGCCTCTGGGCATAAGCACCCCAGTGAAGTGATACACGGAATAAATAAATAGACTCCACAACCTGGGATAGTTATGAAGTGGGTATGTCTTGTCAGCACCTGGCACAAGTGAGACAGAGCTCCAAAAACTTGTGTTCTGAGCCTCAGTCTGACTCACACCTTTATTCACAAAGTTGTTCCATATGCATACATTGCACAACCTTTTGATGCATATCCAACCCATGGCCCTGCCTGTCCTTGACTCTCATGCTAAATAGGTCCACGCCCTTCTGGGCACACGTGGTTTGCTGTGGTGGTCGTACAGGGGTCTCTTGGGGTCTTCTGAGACTGAAGATTTTGGTCTTCTTCATGGTTGAACTTTTGAACTCTTCCTCTTTGCATGTGCGCTTTTGGTCCTCCGGTGCTTATCTGTGTATGTCTGTCAGTCTTGATAGGCTTGGAGACAGGGAAGCTTCTTTATCTGGGTTCTTTGCATCCTTAGGCATTGTTCTTTGTGCAACAAGCTTCAGAAATTTACATTTTCTTATGCTCTTTTGTACTATGGCAGAGGGTTCTTAAGTAAAAGGCTACAATTCAACACATAGCTCCACAAACTAAAATATTTCCCCCTCCTTGTTCTCTTTTTATCCTTTATTTCCTTTCTGATCCCTCTATCGCATTTGCTGTCGGCACTCGATAAAAGTGCATTTGTTGTGATTAAACTGATGGTCCCCTGCTGTTTGCCTTTACACTTTTGGGATTGGTAAAACAAACCATCACGACACCCCACTTGTCCTAGCAGATTGTGACACGTGCACACAGGAGCAAAGAGCAACAGAGTGCTGCTGGCACACCTGTGCCAAGACAAACCCTTCCCATCTCCTCTCTGCACAAATCAACTTGACCACTTCTGTCGATTTCTCTTTTGGTTCTGATGGTCAGGGTTACCCCAAGAGATCGTAAAGTCTTTGCTTTCCTAGCCTGGCTCAGCCAAAGGAGCCTGAAATGCTTCCGATTGTGCTTTCAGGTTGTTTATTTTTTCTTATCTATAAACATTCTTTCTCTGACCTGCTGAGCTCTGGCTTGCAAGGAGGCCATGGCATTCTGCCCTCGAGCCTTGGGCGGCTCCCACCTGATACACTCAAAACTATGTGTCTATGTTTGCAATTCCTTTACCAATTCCCGACATCCATGTTAGACAGCGAATTTCCACCACAAACCAATAGAAAAGTGTCACCATCATACCAAGACATGGAGGACAAGACCAAGGAGAAGAAGGCTAGGACACGTCCAAATTCCTCCATCTTGTACCCCCTTGAACCCCGTTCTAAAAATCCCAAAATTCTACTTTTCCACCCTGTGTTAGTTCAAATATCACACTACTAAAACCCCTGTGACTTGTAATTCCCCATACAAAATTTACAGCTTTTTCCACAGGCTAGAATTGAAGCCACAGATGTTTTTGACTTCTTGCCAGGGTCCCTGAGACCCCTGCCAGGGTCTGGAGACAGCCAGGGCAGCCAGAGGGATGTCCTGGACTCCGACACTCTTCAGCTTTTAAAACTTGTACAGGGTTTTCTGAGAGCATGAAACCATGATGCCTTCCTTCACATGCACACCACAGAGCTACACCAGCCTTAGCTGAACTAGAATTTTTCTTGCTGTGCTAGCACCTACAATATGTACATGACGAATGTTGATTCAGAGACTGCCACGTTCAGCGTTAAGTATCACTACATGAACAGCAGTGCACAGCACTCAAAAAGCCCCAGAATGGAATACTTACCTGGATTGAAGGGGCTGACAATCCTGCACTATGGCAACTTCTATGATTTCAATCTCATTCTGCATTGGAAAGAAATAAAACATTTAAAATATCTGGAGATGAGAGAGCCAATATAATGCTCAGGAGAAATCTTCATAGCTGGTTTAGCATTTCCTTCCATGTCCCTCTGTGTTCATTGAGCATCAGCTTCTAACTGCTATCACTTTCCTCCCTCAGGCCTCATAGAAGTGTTCAATCAAACTTGGATGTGCTGCCAAAATGAAGCCAGAGTTCATTGCTTGTTTAAATCAGCAATAGTGAGTATGTTTTACTCAGACACAAGTTGAAACTCTGTGAGCAACACATAAACACAAAGTGTATTCAACTCTATGTGCATTTCTTGCACATAACTGTACACAAAGGTGTCAGTGCCTTATTGCAGACTCCACTAACAATGCAAGTGCAATTACAAAGAATTAGCATTATCTGTGGCTCTTATTAGTGGCACACATGCCCAGGCAAACAGCACAGGGACTGAGGTGCCACACACTGCTGTCATCAGCCACACAGGTAGGAACACACGCATGACACCAGGGGACATCAGCACTGTACTGCACAGTAGCAGCTGCAAATCCACAAACCCTTGTCCACAAAACACAGCCACAGGCAGGCAGGAAAGAGATTGCTACTGTCCCTAAAGCCATTCCGGGCTAAAGGATGCCTTTTGGAGTTGGGAAACTGAAGGAAAACCCTTCCCCTTTATTCATGTCTCACAGCCTCAGCACAACCACGCTCCACACCAAGATCAGGCACCATTGGCCATTCCACTTGCTTTTATTTATGGCCCTTCTCTGAAATTCTGACTGCTCATCAATGCAGAATAAAATTACTTCAGCAATCTTTCCTGTCCAGGTGCTCATTACTAAAGCATTAAATAATGTCAAGCAGGCTCACTTAGACCTTGTAAAGTTTATCGAGGGGACTTTCAGCTTCTACAAAGTCTGTTACTGCTGAATGCCTGCAAGTTTGCCTTTCAAGTTTGTAGCAGCCAGACACAGAGCAGAGAGGGCTGGGCAACAGCTGAGCACTGAACTTCATCAAATATCAGGGCTGGCTTGGGATCCAGGCTTGGGAGATGAGTGCAAAGTCTGTCAGCACAGCCCTGGACTACACACAGGGCTACCAGAGCTTGTGAATATGGAGATGTCTGCGTGCTTGGGGTTAAAAGCACCTGGATTGAAATGTGTGTGTTGGTTTTGCAGCAGGGAGGGACTCACATTGCAGCAGTTTTGGGAGGACTGCTGCTCGTGAGAGTGGAACCATGCTGGAGAAGTTCATGGAGAGCTGTCTCCTGTGGGAGGGACCCCAGGGTCTCACAGGGGTGTAACTTCTCTCCCTGAGCCAACCAGAAGAAAACCTCAGTGATGAACTGACCAAGACCCCCGTGCCCTGTCTCCCTGCGCTGTCTGTGGGAAGGAGGGAGGGGCTGGAGGAAGAAAAAGTGGTTTTATGGGCTTATTTTCCTTCTCATTGTCCTCCTCTGATTTTGTAAGTGGTAATCTCAGTCTGTATCCTAAGTTGGGCCTGTTTTGCCCTTGGAGTGTTTTCTCCCAGTCCTTAACTCATAAACACTTTGTTAAATTTTTCTCTCCTCTGCCCAGCTGTGGCAGGGGAGGTGAGTGACCAGTTTTTGTGGGTGCTTGGCATTTCAGCAGTGTCAAACCACGACAGGGTGACATGCATGTACCTACAGTCCATGTAAAATGGTCTCAAAGGAAGACTGGGCACACCAGTAAGCTTAACAATGCAAAGAGAAAGTAATGGACAAACCCAGGAGGAAGGGCCCCTAAGCCAGAGGGGTTCTTTTTCATCAGCTTCCAGCAAGTGTCTCAGGAGAATCTGCAGGTGCATCCAACAGCCCCATTAGTCCCCTCAGCTCCTCGGGGCAATCCCTGAAGGATGCTGAGCTGCAGATAAAGCATTTTTTCGTATGAAAAAAATGATGAGTGGGGAAAATGCTCTTTTTAGAAACTTCCCTCAGCTGTTTTTTCCTATGTCTTCCTTTCATAGAACTGAGACCTTTTCTTCTCATCTTTCCTAACCCAAACGTCCTGCTAGACAAAACATCAAGGAAAGGGACATTTCCTATCTGTCCATAAAACTAACAAAGCCACATTACTATATATTTCTATGTGTTGTGTATTTTTATGAAACTCAGCCCTGACCTGACCAAGCAAAATATCTTCTAGTTACCACTGATTCAGCCCTGAATTCTAATTACCAGCCTATTATTTCTTACTCAAGCAACATTAGTACTCAAAGATTCTGTTAAACATTTCGCAGATGCAGAAACAATCACTTCCCCGAAGAGCAGAGGTGAAGGCACACAGCCAGCCAGCCCCTTCTTTTGTTGGATAACATTTCTCATATATTTCATGAGAGCCAGATGGCACCATCTGAACAGCAGTGAGCTCAGGAGCCTCCAGCCACATCAGGGGAAGGGGAGCATGTCCCAGCCCTGCAAGCAGCTGCAGCCCACACTGCTGTGGGAAGCTGCCCCTGCTTGGGCATGCATGACAGTAGGGCTTTTTTTGCATAAATTCACATGTGGAAACCTAAATCAGCACTGCTGACAGGTAAAACATTACAATTCTGAGAGTGGGAAGAGTATCCCCAGCCCTGAAGCTCACTGGGAAAGAGGTCCTTGTGCAGATTGCCATAGAGAAAGAAATAGAAGTAAAGAGTGACAGTGTGTCCTAAAGCCCTGCTGCGTGTGGAGCTTTTTCCTTGCAATGAAGAGAAGCTAATAGTGTTATGGAAGTTATTTGCTGAAAAGGCCTTCAGTGTGCTATTTATTGGAGTTTCACCAGCATTCCCCAAAGGCTTCCAGACTGCATTAATATCCCACAGCTCAACCCTAGCCAAACAATCCTTCTCACCCTGATGCCTCTACCCTGTGTCTGTGGAGTGCAGGGGTATCAGGACAGGAGTGCCCCCTGTGCTTGCTTTTCCACTGGGGTCTTGAAGCCCCAGGATGTAATGAATATTCACAACACAAACATTAGCAATAAGTATTGTGCTGTTAGGACAAAAATAGATTTCAGGCAAAAAATCTGGGAGAGAAAACTGAGAGATAATCTTTACTCCTGAGCTCCCAGAGCTACTGAATAGCATTTTTGTGAGCTGTAACTGGTGTTTTTTGAAATGCAAATCAGTCTTCCGTTTTTGAGAGACTTTGTAAAAAACCCCAAAAAACCAAACCCATGCAGCAAAGCTTGATTGTATTGCAATGAATGAGATTTGCAGAGCTGCCTCTGTGCCAGTGATGCACAGTGGATGCAGGACTTGGGAAGCCCTGGTCCCCAGCTGGCTTCTGCCACTGACTCCTTGTGTGACCTTGACCATGAATCCCTTCCTCGGTGGCAGAGTGGTCATCAGAGGACTTGGGGAAGGGGGGCAGATGAGGCCATTTCTGTAGCTCCTGGTGAGGTTATCCACTACAGGCCCCTCTGAGGTAGAAGACAGCAGAACTAATACAGCAGCTGGTTTTCTGCAGGGCTCAACAAGGTGGTGTCACCTTGTTCTTAATGGTCTTCCTGTGGTAGAGCGTGCTCAACCTTTCCTACTCTTTTTCCTACCCCTATTCCATACTTTATCTTTGGCCTTGTGTCTCCCTTGTATCTTTCTACAGAGCTGGTCCCCACCTGGAGCTCCAGCATCTGTAGAAACCTCTCTGTAATCGATTGTTCAACTGATCTTATCCATGTCCACCTGTGGAGCACCTAATTCCATTTTTCCTGCCCTCCAGTTAAAGACTAAACAGACTTTAGCAAACAGATCATAGTAGAGTTGAACACAGAAGAGGAGACATAATAAGTGTAGTTTTGATATAGATAGATTTCCTTCAAACTATTAATGGTATAAACATAAATAATAACCATCTATAGAGGGGGGACAGTCTGAGGCACTTCACAGTCTGGTGGACACCTCTGTTCTATTTGTGGACCTCCAGAATCCACTTTGGGCTCTTGAATAAGTCACTCTGGTTATTTCCACCTTGGCTTTCCTCAAGCCTTCTCCTTCCTTCTGTACAGCCAGGTGGTGGGAGGCATTTGAGGTGCCCATTTATTTGTTCACTGTTCCTCTTCTTATCATCTGCCTTCACCACACTCAGCCCCCAGTGTTGGTGAGCTCAGAAGGGCTCCTTGGTGATTTCTAAACTTGATCCTTCAAAGGTGCATTCTGCTTCCCACAGACTACACATCCCTCCTCCCACATCCAGCCACGCTTGCTCCCATGTGTTGCACTGAGGGATGGCTGCTGAATCTGGGATTTAGAAACTAAGTTCACTCACAAGGAGGCCAAAAATCACAGTGAGGCAGAACAAACCTTCACTTACTGCTCCCCAGAGAGAACACTAACTGGTAAAGCAAAGAGTGCCATATTCTCCACTCCCAGTCCCCTGAGCTCCCCATCGACACCACGGAGTGAGAGCTGTTAACTGAGCTCCTTGACTGTATTTTCATGAGCAGAAATTCCCCAGCAGCTACCAACCTTCATGTAGGAGAAGTTTCAGGTCCCTTCAGCTGGTGTGTGTCACAGGTACAAATCACTCAGAGTCTTCTGACACATTTCAGAAATCATTTCTCTGATGAATACAAAATGCTAAAGGGGGAACACATCTTGAAGCAGTCACACTGGGGAAAAGTCAGGGCATTCCAATAATAAAAAAAAACCAAAAACTTCCAATCCAGAAGCAAAAAGGTAGGTTTTAAAATCAATATTTAAACCTCTAAGCATCAAACCTGAAGCTCCCATTACATGTAACATAATTTGTGAGTACTCAAGGCTTTTAAAACTTAGTCATTTATTTCCAGATATGAAAATATTTCTATTTACCTAAAAAACTTCTCAGAAAATGTTCTACATTACCAGCAGAACATTTCAGCTCTTTGCTGGAAACACAAATTTTTAAGAAGCACTGAGTGGAACAAAATTATATTAATTTAAACTGAATTTTTTAGAGATTAGATATTCCTTTTTGAAGCAATTAAAATGTACTTAAGCAAAGCATCATTTTTGACTCCTTCTCCACCAGATATGCAGTGCAGACAATCAGAAGATTTTGCATATTGGTAGCAGCAGTAAAAAAGTGCTTCTGAAAATCAGGTGGGAGAAATGCCTGCTCCAGGAAGGCAGAACAGAATAAGGAAAATAAGGAGGAGGACAAGAACTCAAACTAAACTATTCACACACTGAAGGGTGAGTGCATACCCACTGCCACTTTGGAAATGTAACCAATCTCTTGAACTGCTGCAGAACCAAACCAGGAGAGATTGCAGGAGCGATTCAAGGTCAGAAAATTACCAGAAAGTAAACAACTTCTATAAAAACCAAAATTCCTAGGAAAGTTCTAAGCCAGAAAGTGCTTCCAAGCATAAATGTTCCTCAAAATCAAACCTTCCTCCACTGGTGTAGATGGCCCTGAACAATTTGTGGGAAATGTTCCAGTGTGACATAGAAAACAAAGGACACATTACAGCCCAATGATTAATGCAAGAGAAGTTGTCTTTCAAATTCCACACATTCATATCAGATATTTTTCCAGTTGATGCTATTTCTGTGGAAAAAAATTAACTGTGGGAAGAAAGTATTTTTGCCTTTTTTCCCAACCTAGAAATTAGAATCAGGGTAATTTTAGTAAGGAGGTAATGCAAGAGCAGATCTTTATTTGAAGGTCTGCACGGGTAGTTATGGAAAGATGTCCACAAAAGCCCACCCCCTCCAGGGGTAAATACATTTTTACAGGTTTTAGAAAATTAGAATAATTGATTAAAAACACCAATTAGGAGGACAAGTGGTGATGCAGTTCCCCCTAGGTCAAGCCCCTTCTCTGGAGTCCTCCCTTCAGCACAAGTTGTACTTTGTCCATTAAATGTATCTTGAAGAATTGTTCTTGGCCTTGGTTCCCAGGAAGAACCAAGCACAGAGGCTGTGTACCCCAGGGCTTGGAGCTCTGGAATTTGTTTTGTCTTTCTGCCTAGGGAAAGACCATGGAAAAGTACTGGGAAAACTGGCTACTAATACAATAGGCTACAAAGCTACAAATATATGTGTGAAGAATACAGAGAACATAGAAAAAAGGGGAAAATCTGAATGGCATCATTAAAAGCAAATTTTGTAGCTGTTACAAATCAGTCCTGGTCCATTTTGACCTCAGAAGGGTTGGCCTGTTCCTAGCAATGGAGCATATGACTCATTACCTGTCTATTCAAACACACTGTGGCACGGAGTCCTACATGGTACATGCTTGGCAAATTAGTCTTTTGTCCCTCCACACCCAGAGTTACCTCCAAACAGCTATTGGGAAGCTAAGCAGCTAAATATTCCTTTAATCTCCAGCTCCTTCCACTGAGCCCAGAAATGCATTCTGCCTTAGACGATGAAACAGAATAAAAGCTATTTTCACACCCTGAGCAAATGGAGCACAATTGAAACCCTCCATCTATTCTCAGGCTTTGTATTTTGCCTTGTGCAGCCTTTTTCATCTGAACATCAGCCTGCTTGAACTGCTGATGTGGGAGAAAGGCTGATTTACCTGTGTGTGAGGAAGCCATCAAAAGATGTGATTCTCCCTGAGGGAGCAATAAAAAGGGCCACGAGTGTGTCTGAGCAGCCCAGGCAGGCACGAGATGCAGATCCCTTCTGACAGAGGCAGTGGCTTCATGCTCTGACAGGGCAGCTCTTCCTGTCGTGGCTCCACTGCTGCACCAGAGCCCTTCGTGCCAGTCAGTGGGTTTGTGTTCGTGTGGAAAGCTGCAGGCTGCAGCCACTGCAGGCAGGGTGGAGACAGTCCCAGCTGTGCTGCCTCCAGTGTGGAAGTGGGGACCTTGGCTTATTCTATTGTAGAAGGGGTTAAAAGGGTAATTATAAGAAATACAATACTCAACTTACTGTACTACACCTAAGTGAAGTGAAGTGCATCCCCCAATCCTACAGTGGCAGGCTGTAGCTGGGAAGTAAAAACATATCTGTAAAAGAGCCCCTGGTGCCTCAAGATGGGTAAAAGTGTCTCCTGAGAGATGGGGCTGGAGAAATATCTTTTGCAGTTGCTTTTGGTGGTGTGCCCTTATTTACCAGCACAGTGTTATTAGAATAAAGGTAAAGTGAGAAGTATAAGCAGGGAAGCAGACAGACAATACACAGCCAGGAAAAAGCTAAACAGTACATAAAGCTAGACTGGCAGATTGATAAAATATTCTTAGGTAAAAAACAATCTGAAAGACAGGAAGACGGAGAGAGATTAAGAGCTGAACTTAATACTTCTGTGATTTATTTGCATTAAGCTCAAGCAGTGTGTGGCTTGGGTTTTACTTGTTTGTTTTGCTTCCCTGACTGCCTCAGGTGCTGGCAGAGAATTGTTTTGCTGAAGTTGCAGTCCATGGTATGTTCTGGAAATTCATTGTCCCTGGGAAAAAATGAGGACCATTTCACAAAATTCTGGAAAACTTCTTCAAGTTCTGAAACTCGAAAGAAAAAGAGTTACATGGGATGTGGCCTGGCCTTTTTGTTATAGTAAAAGTCCAGCTTTGTTTCCTCAAAGCCTCAAAACAGCAGCCTTCCTACTGTGCTTCATATGAGGACATCGTGCAAATTATGTAAATTTTGTTCACCCAGCCATCCTGCAACAGATGGCAAAGCAGTGAGAATGGCCAGAGCTGGTGGGTGGCATGGATTTGTTTACTCTAATAGGCCCTGAGATTAAAGTGCCCATCAGCAGCCTGCTACATTCATTTATTTATAATTATTTCCTATTTTTCCCTGCACTTATATTTTAGAATTGCCATTATTTAGATATCTGTAAGAATCCAGTGTAGCTCACATGACCCTGACTCAAAGTAGGGCATTCAAGAGCCCTTCCAGATCTTGTAATCCAAGCCCAGGCATCAGGCTCTGGGACCTTGCAGCCAAAGACAGGACTTTGGCATTGCAGAACCTCTTCTGCCATGATCAGGCTGTCTAAAGGAACAGGTAGGAAAGTGAGAAAAAAAGGGAATATGTGGGTATAGGAGGAGAATACTCAGAAGAGAAAAAGTGTGAAGGAGACAGGTGAGGGAATTAAAAACAGTACAACAGAAGTGTCAGAGATGGGAGCACACTCCCAGGTGTGTTCATCAGCACTACCAGGTGCTGATGCTCCTTTGTGAGGCCTGAGAGCTAATTAGTCTCAAATTATACCCCTGACAAAGACACAGCAAGGAAGCAGGAAAGACGTTCACATACCAAACCCCTACAATGCACTTTCAAATGGCAGATCAAATAGGACTAAAGTGATTTCAGTTTTTATTATAAGGCCCAAGGCACAGGGGGTCTGGGGGTCAAGCAGGAACATTCCTGGTCAATGATGAGCGAGGATGCTGCAGCACCAGTGTTGGATCTTCTTCCCTCTGAGCGGGGATGTTCTGATTGTAGCATTCCCATTCTCTGGACAGAGAGACACAATTCTGTCTCTCAGGAGAAGCACAGAGGGAAGAAAAGAAAACAATCTTTATCTCTGCTCCTTTGTTTTGTCCATGTGGAATGTGGCTGGAGATTGTTTACCTGCAGTGATTGCTGGGTTGGATTCTGGTGAAGCTGTTTGGGTTCAGTGACCAATGGATCCAGCTGTGGCTCGGCTCTCAGCAGAGTCACGAGTTTATTAGTCAGGGAAGTAAGAAGTAAGTTTGTAGAATGATAGAGTATCTCTTTAAATAGTGTATTAATGTGTTATAGTATAGCTTTAATAAAGCAGATCATTCAGCATTCTGATCTGGAGCCAGACATCAGCATTTCTTCCCTGAGTCAGGGTTCACAGCATTGTTTTTTACTATACCCAATGTTCCAGGTGCAGCAGCACGATCTCGCTGACTTGGATGCCCCCTTTTATACAGTTTTTTGTTCCTTTGGATTGGTTTCTGTTGGGAACATTCATTTGCATGAAGGTTAAAGTGCTGATTGGATCTTACAGTTCCATCCAGGCTGGCTCATTTTGCTTGGGGGATGCACTTCACTTCACTTAGGTGTAATACAGTAAGTTGAGTATTGTATTTCTTATAACTACCCTTTTAACCCCTTCTACAATATAATAACCAAACCTTTCAACAGTGCATGCTTAACAATTATTAACTATTTTACAACAGTTTCTAACCTATTTTTGACAGAAGTTTTAGAAAACCAGTTCCACATAGGACTGGTACCTATAATCTCTGCTACAGAACTTCTGCAAGACGGAATGAAAAGTTGTAGAGAAGGAACTTCCTTACATTTAATGTTAAACACCAGGAAAAGTATTAATACAAAGAAAAAGGAGAAAGTTAAAATAGTAATAGGAAGCAGTCCCTGAAGTTGTGCAATTGCAACCCCTGCAAAGCACAAGTACCTGAATGCTGGAAGAAGGGGAAGGGACAGGTAGCTAATAGAGGAGCTTGCTGGAACTCCATTAAAAAATCAGTTGCTTCTAGATGAAATGTGATGCGTGCTGCCTTCAAAATCTCTGCTTGGAGCACCATCCATTTTTTGGGTGCTCAAGTACCAGGGAGCTGTACTCTCTCAGGTGCTGTTCAGTTCTGATGAATGCTGCTGTGACAAGTGCATTAAACCCAGCAAAATGACCTGTATTAGGCTCTGAAAAGCAGGGCCCATCACTTCTCAGAATACTTTAAAACAGGCTGGCTCAAGACAGATGCCTGCATTGCCACAGCATGCAGAGCATGGCTGGTGGCAGCACAAGCTCCCACAAACTCTGTCCCTATCTATTCAAGGCCCTGCAACACAGAGCAAACTTAGCAGCTGCCACATCCCCTCCTTGAAATTACTAGTGTTTCCTCTCAAGGAGACTTGTGGTTAGTGGCAGGTTATCATGAAAGCCTCAAATGGGCTTCAGGAAGTCGCATCTCACCACCACTAGTTATCCAGTTTGCAGGATATATCTGTGGATGGGACACGATGGGTCAAATTACATTTTTGTCTTATGGGATTCGTGTTACCACAAAGAAAAGTCTATCTGTAAGCTGGGTCACAGGACAAAGATGTGGTTTGTCAGGCTTTACTAAACCCACAGACTCATTATGTTTCCAGGGAGGAGCAAGTGGGTGAGAGCTCTCCCTGATTTGATTCCAGATCTCAGCCAAAGGCTGGCAGACTGTCCCTGTCTCCTGCTGTGCTGCTTGAGCAGTGCCAGCCCAGCTGGGACCTTCTCTGCCCCTAAGCCTGGATCCCCCAATGCTCCCTATCTTCAAGCAGCTTTAGCAGAGAATCTCAATCTCTGGTCCTGTAATAAGCTGCCCAGCTCAATATGGAATTAGTAGAATCTGAGTTATAAATTGTTGTGGAGAGTTTAACTGAAGGATGGCTAAAGAGCAAAGGCCATGATCATATCAGGCTGGGAAAAATGTAACTGTGTTCTTAACAAAACACAAGAACACTGTGGCCTTGAAGCACAGATGTTCGGTGCAGACAGGGTGTCGAAAGAAGAAGGAATGTAGAAAGCACAAAACTGCTAACCACAAGGCTGAACATGAGTTAATCCTTGAACTATGTTGAGCTAACCAATCCTGAGCTATACTTTTGCAATATGTATGAGCCTTATTAACCATACTATAAATGTAGCCTTCTGATTAGAAATCAACGAGTGCTGATCGATCATATATGTGGTGTCAGTCTCCCACTGATTTGCCTACAAATTGTCTATAACAATTAGCTGGGACACCTGGGTCTTCTGGCAGCTTGGTTGCTCTGTGAGAGCCAGTTACAGTCTCGTACATATTCATGCCATTTCACCCACAAGGCAGAAAAGCTGCTTTCCCATCTCCCTGCCCATCCCCTTTACTCTGATGTGCATCCAGTCCACTCTGAGACAGGGAGAAGTAGTTTCCTTTCTTTTCACATTTCTTTGAAATCAAATATTTGCAGTTTACATAATTGATGTAATGGAAATGCAGAACTAGCACATTTGTCAGGGAAGAACAGAAAAGGCCTTCCCAAAGCTCACTCATGCCTTAAAAGACAAGATGCAGAGATCTTGCTGGACTTCTTCCCCTGCAGCCACTTGCTCAGTCAACAGACCCCATCCCACAGCAGCCATCTAAAATGTTAAATTCATAACCCACTTTCTAGATTTATTGTCCTGAAGGCCATTAAGATTTTTGTGAACTTTGGAATGCAAAACAATGTTAGAAACTCACATTATTTATCTGACACACTAGAGTGGCTCCTCCTCAGCCACCACTGCTGAGGAAATAAATCCCTGTTCTGTGTTCAGGAAACAAAGCTATTTCTGTCACACAGAAGACCATCTGAAGCTTTTGAAAGGATCTGGTTTTAATATTACTAATCTTTGCTTTTTGTATATCAATCAGGCCCCTTCACAAAGAACTTTTTGAAAGGGCCTGATTAATTTTGCCTTTTGAGTCATTTTTAATCATCATCTTTGCAGGCTGGTAAGAGGCTGGTCACAATTTTCATTAGTGATTTGTGATTTGGGTTGCTCCATTTCTGTTATGAGCACCACCTCAGTAAAAATCAATAACAAATTAAATCACAGTATGTGGTGTGACCAGTCAGGAGTGGCCCTATGCTGTGAGAAGGAAAAGGGTTTGTATTTTTTTAAATTAGAGATAAATTGAAAAGAGATAACTTTGTGGCTTCATCAGAAGTAGCTGTGCTAGAAAGGTACTGGGTAAACACAGACTGTACTTTAGATCCTACATCATATTAACTCATGACTAGAAAGCAGTATTGGTCACTGCTGGGAAGTGTTTCCCTGTGTAGTGTACAACACAGCCTGGTTCTCCCCCATTACTCCTGATTTATTCCATCTAACACCATTAACTTGAAGAAGGTTCCTTCTGACTTAATACCAGTATGAGACCAAAACCAGATTCCTCATTCTGAGACACTGAAAAATAGAGTGAAATGCAATCTTCTACTCAAGTTTCCCACAAATATTTTCCAATTCTCCTGAGTTCCTGTGAAGAATGAACCTTTCTGCTTTAAATTCACAAAGCTGTAAGCTCTCCCAGGGCAGTGGGAGAGACACCATAAACACCACAAACATATTTAGGTCTCCCCCACGTGCTTTTCAGCGTCTGCTTTGTTTTTCTGCATCACCACAACTCTCCTGAAAAGCAGCACTGTGACTGGAATTGCTCACTCTAAGTCCCAGACTTGCCAATCTCAGTATTTCAAGTTACTGCCTGGTTTTACACTAAGGTTCCTGCCATGTGGCAATCTGGATCTGGTAAGTGCAAACATTTTCTCTCTGAACAGCTTCATTTAACATCTCAGTTATCTGTTGCTTTCTTTTTTCTCTTTTGCCTGCTTCATAGTCTTCATTTTTTTCTTCATAGTAGGGATTTTGCCCGTTAGAGGAGCATTACAGAAGGGAAAATAAACAGAGCAGTATTTCATGTTATACTTTCTATTTAGAAGTTTTTCTTTCTTCTCCCATTATATTAATATTACCATGCTGATCCATAAGCAAAATAAAGTATATAAATATACTCTTTTTCTCATTTTGAATCATAAAACTTGAAGTTAGAGTTCCCACAGCAGCTGTAACTCAACCTTAATATGCATATACATTAGAGGAAGGGAAATTAACACCCAACACAGCAATAGAATATGTGTGAGGGAATTATGCTACTGGTTGAAATCCCATAGATGTGAAACATTTCATGCCTCTTTGTGACAAGATGTCACAAAAAAAAAAAAAAGAAGCTATCTCAAAGATGGTGATCTTTCCGGACATAAATGGAATTCAACCTTGCAATATGCAGAATCGCTTTACTGAGGTGGTGTTACCTTTATTGTTGAACTCCACTGATGTCAAGAGAGTGCCCTGAGCACACGTGTGTGAGCTTGTCTCTTGTGCAGAGCAGTTGGGGTGACCCAGAAGCACACAGGGAAGGGTCTGACATGTCCCCCAGACCAGTCCCCCATGCACCATGTACCAGACCACCAAGCTGGAAGAATCATTAGAGGATCTACTGCATTCATATACTCAATATGCCATCCATTTCACCTCTTCCAGGCCTATATGTCACTCCTCTTTTCAGCTGATCTCTGAGAGAGACACAGTTCTGAAACACAGGAAAGAATTAGAGGGATTGGATTAGGAAGGATTGGAGTCCACAGGGATACAGATGAAAGGCTGGAAGTGTCCACAGTCAAGAGGTCTCAGCCCCTCCAGCTCTTCTATACTGGCTGCCAGGCACTGCAGGGAAGTGTTTTTAACACAAACTGCATCCCAGGGGACTTTGGCTAAGTTATTCTAATTATTTGTACAATAAGATGAAAGAGTAAAATGTTCCCATTTCATAAAGGCTTCAGCAAATAGCGTCTACCAGGTGCTGATGCTCCTTTGTGAGGCCTGAGAGCTGAGAGCTAATTAGTCTCAAATTATACCCCTGACAAAGACACAGCAAGGAAGCAGGAAAAACATTCACATGCCAAACCCCTACAATGCACTTTCAAATGGCAGATCAAATCTGCATCACCACTTCAGAGGGCCAAGGATGCCTCCAGCAACCTGTGTGTGTTTACCTTAAACAGCAAGGAGAAAGGCAGAGGAGGAGAGGGAAAGGGAAACATCTTAAGGGCTGGCAAACCTGGCTCTCCTGAATCCTCTCCATGCTGTTCCCATAGGAAAGGGGTTTCCTAAATGTACACCTTTGGGATCTGCACAATTGTTTTCAGCACATTTGCTGCCATTTTCCACTGGATGTACTTTTAAACAAGCTTCACAGACAGCTATTTTAAATAAATATGAAGGCAGTAACTAGTGAGAATACTGCTGGAGTTTGAAGACATGCTGTTTGTTGTATTACATGATGCAAGAAGTTCTGTGCGATCCTGCAGTTAAAGGCTCATCACAGTCCAGCCCAGAAGGGCTAACACAACTTTTCCTTTCATGTTTCCTGCCTGTGCAAGGCAGTGCTGGGTACTCCTTTCACTCCTGCACAGTCCTTTTCAAAACTCTCACTAGTATTGCAAAGAGAATACTCTCACCTCCTTCCAAACCTTCAAAATTAAATAACCCTACCAATAACCTGCTGCAGGGCAGAGATGTATCTGTGCCTCTTTATCAGCCAGTTAGTGGCATGCACAGAGACCATGCCAGTCTAGGAAATGCCTGAGAGGAGACACAGGCATTTATCAAAGCAATTTCACACTGAGAGTGTTCTGCAAACAGTCCTCAGCATTCTACTTCTATGTCTTCATGTGATGAATGCTGTGTAGTGTACACAGTTTGTGTTTCCCATTGAAGAACATCCCCTCATCTAGTGGAACCATCCTGGACAAAGCATCACCCTGTTACACCCTGGTATTCCCACAGCTCACCTCAGACACCCTAGTGCACATTCAAACCAACTCTGCTTGGACTGGAGTGGTTCTAATTCAATAATCACATGCATGGTGCCACCTTCCGCTCACAAAGTCCTAAAGCTTATCCTAGAGCAAAAGGCCTCAAAATGAATACAGTGAACACCTAGTCCATCAATTCCATTCTGAAAAAAAGGCATTTCATAAGGGAGATCAAAGCTGTGTCAGAGCTCAGCCCAGGAATCCCCCAGGAATCCCTGGGGAGCACCCAGCTGTCCAGGGGAAGCAGAGCTGAGGTCAGGAATCAGCCAAACACCCAATATGCTCCTTCACACCAACTCCTCCCTCCTTTCCTCCTGTTTTCCTTTTCTCACACCTGTGATTTATTAATGATGGCATTGTGGTGGCTCTCTGGCCACAGAGAGAAAGACACAACTTTCCCAGGCCTTTCTGGGAAAGGCTGTGAGAAGATCAGAGAAAAGAATGATAAGCAATTCTTATCTTCACTTGCTGCACCTGTTGTTGTTCACATGTGCAATGTGTTATGGAGATTTGTTTACCAAAGGGTGGTTTCTTAATAGACCAATGGTGATGGGTTTTAATTAAAGGACCAATCAAGTCCAACTGTATCATAACCATCTATAAAAACAATGGGTTTATTAATAATAATATAATAAATAGATTAATCAACCTTCTGTGAATGATAGAGTCAATACTAATTATTAGCTGGCTGGGGACCTGTTAGGATGACATGGAATGATCTGCTGATCACATCTGGACCATTCTCTGCTAAGAGGGAAGTTTTAAGTGCCAGGGTACTGTTAATAACATGCAGGACTGTTTACCCTCCCAAAGCTGCCTGGGTGAATGTACATTCTGGTTTTTTGACTTGGGAGCAATAATGTAGTGCTCAGTGCAGGCAGATATGTGGTACAAGCACTCAGGCAGCACAACAGGCTCCTGCATTCACCTGCCACAACTAAAATAAATGCCAGAGTTACTGGGGGCTGTTGGCCCCTGATGATGCAGGCACTCAGTCAGGAAGACCCCAAAAGCATCCAAAGAGCTCAGTGACCATTCCTACTCAGAGTCAATTACCCAAACTGCTTGGGTGCTTTGAACTTCTTGCTGGATGTGTTTCTCTTTCTACAGATATCTCCATACCTTTGAACAGTTGTTCCAAAGCAGAGCTAGTCAGGAATGCTGCAGACTTTCTCACTGGAGGGTAGTTATTAAGTCAATAATCTATTAATAACCTGTGAGATGTAAGATTGGAACAAGCCCAGCACCTTTCCTGGCCCTTCCCTTTGGGATTTAACTAACCCATCTTGGCACAGCTCTCCTTCCTGACCAGCACCTCTTCCCTGGGAAAAACAGGTCAAACACAAGTTGCTAAATCCCCTGAACTGAGGTGCCTTGCCCTTAGCCATTCCCCTGATGTAAAGCAAAGCTTCAAAGGCTGAATGCCCTTGTACCATGAATCCTGTTTATCATAGTATGAAACAAAGAAAGAAGAGAACAAAGGAAAAGGGAAAGAGAAGAGAAAACAATAAAGGAAAAGACAAACAGAAGAGTGAAAGGTATGGATATAGATAGACCCATTAATTTACCCCTGTTTGTTCTGGGATTTAAACAACAAGCCTCTGTGTCTCTGGTTTATCTTGGTTCCTCAGCTGTGAAACGTGCTGTGCTCCAGTGTTTTCTGAGCTTTAGAGATTTGCTGGGGAGCTGGGAATGAAGCAAGAGGCTCAGAAAACAGAGATAGCAGAGGCAGCCTCATACATCACATTCAGAGGAAATTCATTCCTTTCAGCACTGCCCATGGGTGAAATTACATGATATTCTGTTTGGGTAATTGGATGTCATATACCACCCAACCTGTTATGGGGTCGCATTTCCTTCCCTAACGATGCTGTTAGCTGCATCCCAGGACAGACAGCACAAGCATGGCTTCCATGAAGCACAGAGGGAAAAGTAAGGACACAGAGGAGCTGGATCCAAGAAGTTCTCATTCCAAAAACTGCACCTCTCAGGGTCAGGTTAGTAATGGAGAGGGTGAAAGAGCATATAGAACAAGAATGAGATGAAGAAATAAAAAGGGAAAGAAGCAAATGTAAGAGGAGAGAAAAGGAGGAGGAGGAGAAGGGAAAACTGATTAATTTGGGGATTTTTTTTTTTCCAGCAAAAACAAAGCATTTTCTTCTTAAATTGTGAGATGGGCTGCACAGGTCTTTTAGCTAGAAATCCACTGTGAGGACAAGCCTGTCCCACTGGGCAGGGGCAGGTCACATAACGTCTGCCTGGGAATCCTGCAGGAATACAGCAGTTTGCTTTGATCTCAGTCACTGAGGATCACAGAGGTATTCCAAGACTCCCAGCCATGCCTTGCTACCTTTGATATTCACCATTTACCTACATTTTGAATAAAACACCCTCAAGTCTCCCTCATTGTGTCCTTTCTTGTCCATCACCTCACTCCAGCTTATTGATGGCTTTTTAATAGCACAGTTAGAGCTGTCACACAAGTCAAAGGACAATTTCATGTGTCATATTGTCTCAGTGCATCCTGGGAACTCCATCTGGCTCAAGCAAACTTATTTTATTGAAATAATCTCTCCTCCCTGCTAGTTATTGAACTGTCTTGGCTCAGTGGCCTCGCTCAATATCAATTTTTCATGCTTAATAATTAGTGCAAAGAATAGCGTTTCATTGAATAAGTGTTTAATGTCATACATGATTAGGAGACACAAAGATGACCTAATTAGGAATTCAGTTTGGCACCTACAAAAAGATGTTAGCCTTTATTTTTCCACCTGAGGTGTGCTGCTCCCCTCTGCAATGAACTTCTTCAGAAATCTATGCTACTATTTGTTGACTGCAACAATTGCTGCAATTCTCCTCTTGAGAAGAGTTGCCAAGTTTGGAAGGAAGCACAAACAGGCAAATACCCAGTTTCACTGCTGCCTTTAAATGTCAGTGTGATGATGTCTTGGTCCCAAACCACAGGCTCATTTCCCAAAGAGAGCAAAAATCAAAAAATTACTTGCCATAGTGAGTCTCAGATAAGCTATAGAAGCAAACCAGGCAGCACAGAGTCATTTGTTTGCCTGGCTGCTTGTCTCTCTGTATCTACCCATCTATTACCTATTTGTGCACCCAGTGCTGTCAGCCCTTCCTATCAGGATGTTTGTGGACTTGGTGGATGTCCCCTTTTAAATGTATGGGAAATGAAATTAATATTAAAAAGTCAAGCCAACAAATATATTTAGGAATGAAGATGAAAGGCAGCATTCAATTGTTCTGGAGGTCTTCTAAGTGATTTTTCCATGGCATCTTAAATTGAGTGCTTCCAGTTCTGGGATTACTCTCCTGACCAACTTTCCTTCCTCTGCATATTTAACTGGCTACGAGGGCTCTGCAAATGGTTGTGCTCTTCATGTTCACAGCCACTGAAATAATATCTTAAAATATTTCCTACAAAAGTGATTCTTCCCACTTAAAATTCACTAACACACCAATGTATGGCATCTTCATATATATCACACACTGCTCTGAGGAGTGATAATAAAAAATTTGCTCAATGAAACCTACTTTCCTCCCTTTCTCTGGTTCCTTCATCCCTCTTCTCACAGAGCATTTCTCAGAAACTCTTCCTTTAATAGGATTTGGAGAACATTTGATAGCAGCTGTCAGCCCCTTACACCTCCACACAGTGCACACCCATAAATGTGCACACCCATTTATCCTCTGCAAGACATATTTAATTTTCTGGAACTTCTGAGCAGCCAGCTTGTCCCAGAAGAAAAAGTGACTGGATGAGAAATGTGTTTCCTGTTCACAGTGATATTTTATGTGCAAGAGATCGATTTGCTATGATAACTACCAACTTCCATATCTGGAAACCTGGCAGAGCCTTGAACAGCCTCATGTACCTGCCCAAAAGATGTCTGTAAATACAGAGCACTGTTCCTCAGCCTGGGGAATAAAGCAGCAGAAACCTCAGCTCACCTCTGTGCCTGTTAGTTGGGTATGTGGGTGTTTCTGTCAATAAGCTACAGGAGATCTAGACACTCAGCACCTTCCTCCAGGCCCCAAATACTTAATTTTTAATGAAAGCAACTGGGAGCCTTTTTATTTTGACAATTCTCCTCAGCCCCTGTGCTGCTGCAGCAGCAGGAGGGAAGTAAGGGGTAGCAGTACACATCAGGGCTAGCCCAGATTATCAAAGTGAGATTCAGCTTCAGAAGAAACCCAGGCAGCAGAGACCTCTCTAGGAAAAAAGAAATCTTGATTTCTCAGCTGCTTTAGTGTCCCTGGCCAGAACTTCAGCTAACAGCAGTCTGCAGCCTGAACAGGATCATTTCAGAAGACTTTCATCAGCTGTTTCTTCTCCACTTCCTTTCCATACTCTGTATTATTCCTGCTGGGATATCTCCAGAACAGCAAGATGGTTTCTTCCTTTCTAACCTGAGAGATGCAGTGAGTAACTATGCATGCAGGCACTAAAAAGAAAAATCACTGGGATGAATTAGGGACTTTATTTCATTATTTATTTGTGGGAGTGAGAAACTTACTGAAAATGTATTGCCCATGGTAATGAAACACAATTACCTATTCTTCTCCATCTCAGATGAGAACAAAGAAGCCTGGAAGTCTTTGGAAGGTGAAGGTGAATTAAAATCAGATTCGAAGAAAAAGGAGAAAAAGAGCTTTGAAAGGAGTGGAGGCACTGTAAGCCTATTTTGCTTTTTATTTCTCTATTAAAATCAGACATTATTTCAGAGGCTCCCAGCCCTAGCACATAATTAATGAAATTTAGGTGAGGACTTGCTGCTCAATATTTGTTCATGCTACAAGGGAACGAAGCAGTGCCAAAACCACCTGGAATTTTATGGGAAATAAATCAGGAAAGAGAGGTATCTCAATTACTCAGACTACAGAGGGAAAATTTACCTCTTTTTACAAGAGAGGCTTCTCAGTAAAGGTAAAAATTCATTAGTTTTCAAAGCCACCCACTGCCAGTGCCCAGCTTTGCAGTGGTTAAAGTACTGGGGAAATTTTTAAAGTACTCTGGGACTGCAGATAACATAATCAGGGTATGGCCAAAAGGCTGACATTTTCAAAGCTGCAAGAGGATTTGTATGCTGCAGCTGGGAAGGCAATGATGGGAACCTTAAACAACCTCTCTCCAAACCTTACAGGGGTGTGGGAGCCAGAGGAAGGATTGTGGCAATGGATTGCAGGCAGGATTTTCTCAGCCTCTCACTCATGCTACGACCAGGGGTGTGCAACACATGGAGCTCCCAAACTCTGCTGAGATCCTGGGAAATTTATTTCTCTGATAATCAGGTTCATTTCAACTTCTACAAAAGACACAGATTTTCCAGTTTTGACAGTTTCTAAAACCAAAATTAATAAGTTAGTCTAAACTGAGGAGACAGGTGGCCTGGCTTAGAGTCTTGAGCTTGGGTAAGGCAGAAGGCCAGAGCGGGTGATCAAAAGGGTTCTTCCAGCTTTAATGCTCATATCTGTGTACTTCACTGTGCTATTTTGAGGCAGTAATCACTGAAACAAAGCTGTGCAGAACCATAAATGTGTACCAGCTTTGGCCACCAAGGTAGACATCCACAAAACTAGTGACACCAACCACTTTGGATCCATAGGATGCTTACAAATAACCTTAGCCTTTAAAAAGGACTTAAATCCAATACTATAGGAGGGTTGAGTTTAGCCCTTTTCATAATACTGTTAAGCCCAGAGTTAATTTAGAGAGAGTCAAGCCAGCCTTTAGGTGCTTTGACACTTCAGTCCAACTGGGAAATGCCATCCCATCATCTCTAAGCTGTTTGCACAGCGACCAACTATGAAACCTGCTTCTGCTTTGGCAACCCCTTGCCTGACAGAGATTGTCCCAGGGCCTGAGGCAGCTTTGAGCTGGAAGTGGAAATGCCATCTGCAGGAATGGCAAGTGCAGTTAGACCCATCATCAGCAGAGATCTGGGAGGATCTGGATCCCTCAGGCCACCCTTTACCATGCACAGGATTTCCAGCACAGGTGTAGGTGTGGTACATCCTTTGTGATGCACACAGGCTGTGAGAGGGCAAGAAGACAAAATAGGATTCCAGTCTAGTCTGCCATGGCAATCCCCAGGTATGTGGGGGTGAATAAATACAGTAATAGCAGGTCATTACATCTGCCCTGACAGTGATAAAATATGGGGTCAGCAGAGAATCCAGAGGTTTTCCAGGGGTCTTGCACTCAGCAAGCAATTGCAGGTTAGTGTGTGATAGACTGAGAGGCCACGTTAGGAGACAGTTAATAAGAGCAGGACTAGAAGAATCAATGTATTCTGACACACCAGTGACAGATTGGAGAGAGGGACAGATTTAATATCCCAGAGTTATCCTTTCCCAGCCTAAGGGCCCTGCAATTGATTGAATAAATTAAAGCATTGCTGTAGATGACACTCGAGTTAAGGTCATATTAGAACTTCCATCTTAACTCCCTATTTCCTTCCCTCTGAGGTTTTCTTTTTCAAGTCTTTGCACAGAAAGCTTACTGCTGGGCTACAATTTGGCCAAAAATATCTCAGCTCCCATTCAATTCTGCTATTACAATTTTCAAGAAGAGGGGAAAAAAAACAAAGAAAATAAGGGAATTACAGGAGGGTGAGATGGAGCTATGTGGTGTGCTTATGAAATGAAAGGATAAACAGGCCATGTCAGGCTACTTGTAAAGCTACCATGCTTATCCTATGTCATGGTCAATGTCTCTTTGCAAATAGTGAGCAGAAAAATAGACTTTAAAAAGAAAAATGTACGGTTCTCATCAGACCTTTGTAAGTCCATTATTTTGTTTCAGAACTAAATAATGTTAGTGTTAGAACTAAATGATGTTTAGTTGCAGAACTCACACTGAATCCGTGTGTTCCATGGGGTCGGTAGTTGGAGTCAAGGACAACACACACCCACCAAGCTCCATGTGACTAACAGCACATTTAATTGTTGAGAGCTTTCTTTTCTAGGGAGTTCAAAACTCCCAGGTCTCATCTGCTGATTTCTGATCTCCACACAGCCTGACCAGCGAGGTCTCTGCAGCCCAGGATGGAACCTGACAGGTGAAGACCCCTGTCTATCAACCCAGGGACTCCAATGCCACATGGAAGACTGGAAGAAAGACATTTTGCAACAGCTGATGTTAAACCAGGTGGAATTGGTGATTTTTGCTGATTAGCTGCTTCCATTCAAAAACTGGGAGATCCTCAGCAAAGTGTGGCTGGAGGAAAACTGAAGGAGAGTCACCTCTGTACACATGGCCTGATCCTGATACACTCCAGCTGTGAACCAGTCTTACCACAATGAACCAGTATAACCATAGAAACTCCTTTAATACAATAGGAAACCCCATTTATTACAGCTATAATCTGCACCTGACTTGGTTCTGATTTTGGCCTTCATCTGAAACCTGCTAAGGATAAGAAATCCTGATGGTTGATTGAGAAACTCCTCTGAAACTCTCTGACTTTCAGGGCACAGCTTGGTTGAGTTCATGTCCCTGTGACGAGCCTGGCACAGCAGCCTGGCTCCTCCACAATAGTTGGCATCCACTGCTGGGTGGAATCTGCCAGGGATTCCTGTCAATGTAGGGACACACAAAGGATTCTTCCTCCCTGATCCAGCTCACTGTTCTCTCTCCCAGGGTGCAGCTGCTGCCCTCAGAGAGGAGGGCAATTGAACAGACCAGGGTTTTTGACTGAGAATCAGAAACACTGGTGTTCAGCTCCCTTCACAGCTCAGTTTCTTGATGCTTCTGGAGTTACACCAGTAGAAAAGCTAACTTTATTATTTGTGTTTCTGTAACAGATTTTTCTATCATGTTGCACATAACAAAGTGTGTTTCAGAATGCCACAAAACATCTGAAATGCCTGGCTAGCTCTTCATATCCTGGAAGCATCACTGCACTTGCACAAATTGATTTGAAAATGTGGGATCCCAGGGCTCTCTCTCACAAAAGGCCTATTAAGAGGTTAGTTTGGAGAAATAGCCTGAAGAATATTTAGCAACAGGCTTGAAACATCAGACACTTGCTGCTCCCACCACCTCAGACTAAGGAGCCCTGAAACTGCCTCAGGTCAGACCTTTAAAACATTGAGCTATGCCTCATCTGTACAACAGGTAATGACAGCTCTGTTTTGTAAAGTTATTCTTTGGCTAAACTAACGGAATGCTGAGATGTCTGTACAATTGTAATTGCAAATAAATCTCAGTGGCTATTTAAAATTAGAATTTAAAAACTCACTGGATTTTAGCAGCAGTATTAGTATTACCACTATGGCCAAGGCCCTTTGCATAGTCTGTGCCCAAATCCTGTAGCTCTAATAATCAAGGGAATGTTTTGTCTTTGAGCTGTAATATTTCTTGCCTTTTAGGATTTATCTCTGACAATAATTAAGTCTCATAAGGATGAAACTTAAATGAGCAGTAGCCTGTGGGGATGGTATTAGTGTGCTAACTGTTTGTGGTTTCAGTATTAATGTCAAAGTGTAATTACCATCCGCTAATTTTCAGGCTTGTGTTTGAAAACACATTGAGCTAAGCAGGAAGAATGAGCTGTACCAGTTGGAAGCTTTTAGAGCCAGAACAATTCTCAACCAGCAAAGGGCAGAGAAGACACACTTAGTGGGTATTCTTTCTGCAATCCCAGTGTGTGCTGGCTTCCCACTGCTGGCTGACTCCAGGCACAGCTCCTACCTCCTTCCCCTGCAGAAGCCTCAACAGCAGCAACACTCTGATATCTCCTCTGAGGGGAGGTCAGGGATGATGTGTGTCTACTTCACCATTGCAATCCAAGCTACAGCTGCATCCCAGGGGAAGAAACCTCATCAAACTGAATGCCACTGTCCTTTTCTATTTGTAGCCTATTTGCTGATTCCCTGGAGGCTGAACAAGGATCCTGCTAGGTTCCCAAAATCCCTCTGGGTACAAGTGAGGAAGCACATAACTGTTAGTTCACTTACCACATTTCGGCTCCCTGTGTGAAGTCTTGTACACTGCTGGAATTCTCAGGGACATTCAACATCAGGTCAATTGGAACTTGTAGAAGAGTAGTGTACAAAGTATAGGGATAGGGTGAGCAGGAAATCTGGGTGGTGGTGAATGCCTGTTAGGTTTGGAATGGAGAGAAGGATTCTGGACATGCTTGCACTTGAAAGGGAAAGGCTGCACTGCAGAGAAGCTACAAATTGTGAGCAAAACACAATCACACTCTGCTCTCCCTCTAGGTCTTGAGCTTGAAACAGGAAGAGGCTGTAATTCACCTCCACTTCACGTCTGTTCATTTCAGATGAACAGAACAGAAAAGTCAAGGAACAGAAAGTGAAAAGAGGGCATGAAATGGAGATGACTTCATGAGGCTGGTTTAGCCTGGCCACTTGTTACAAGTATTAATAACATATAAGCTATTCCCACTACTCCCAAACTTTTGTGTAATGTCAAAAGTGTGGACAGGAGGAGAAAAAAACAAAGTAATGCAAACAAATCTTGCCGAGTGTGATCTAGACTTAATTCCTTTTTCTTATACACAGCTACCCCCACCCTCCAGGGAAGACCTCTCTCCAAACTATGTTGTCCCTGTTCAAGACCTCCTATCATTAGAAATTATCTTTGTGCCCTGGGTAGGATCAGGTGACCCCTATACCTTCTCAGACCTCTGCACAACAGATGACAGATTAAAGATGATTCCTCTGATGCTGCCCTTTGCCTCTGGGAAGGCAGAGCTCTGAATGGCCAGGGAGGCCTGTGGGCCACAGATAAATCTGTTCAACATCTGTTGTAAATCCCAAGAAATCTAAAGGGATTTGGAAATTTACTCTAGCCAAGGCTTAGATGATCAAAAGAATTTCCTCAAGTCAGCAGCGCTTAAGAGGAAAACTAGCTAAAATCTCTAAATGTGGTCCCTCAGCAGGATGAAGGCATTATTCTTTCTTTTTGAGTTTATATGTCTTTATTTTTATAATCTCTCTGAGACAAGAGAGAAGAGAGAAAGAAAAGTAAATTTTAAGAGCATTGGCTAAGTTTTGCCTTGCTCAGTTTCTGCCCTCAGACACAGCTATCTCCAACCTCCCAGTGATATCAGCCTTCAGAGACTGATCAATTGCTGGAAAAGACTCATTGCCAGTGCCCAAATGACCAAAAACCTGCCAGAGAAACTGCAAAATTAACTCTGCTTCTAAATAACTAAGGATTAGGTGACTATTTTCTTCCATTAACTGTTTCAGCTGGTTTCTGTCTGCCTTCAATGGAGGGATCATACCTTCAGCTGGTTTGGGGTGGGACACTGCACCCATGTTCAGGCAATTTGGTCTCTTGGGTTCCATTTCTGGCAACATTTAGGATCTCACAGAAACATATGAGTTTAGGACATATTTAGGAGAAAACCTCCAAAAAGGGCCCCCCACAAGAAAGCAAATCCACACAGCCCCTCTTCCCAGTTGGTTCAGGAAGAATTTCCTCAGAGAGAAGTGGAAAAAACCTGTTTATTTAACAGGCAAAGCACTCCCCAGCACAAAAAATGAACAACACCAGATGACAAAGCTCATTTGCTGCTCTGAAGAGATGGCAAATTCAGAAAGTCTCTCCTGTGGCTGGTCACTGTTACCAGTCCCTCCAGCACTGGGAAAAGCTGCTGCCCAGAGCAGGTCACAAAGTGAAAGTTCGCTGCTCCCCGGGTCCCCATCCAGAGCAGGTTCAAACAGTTCTAAGAAAAGGGAAAGAAAAAAACCAATCCAGGGAAAACTTGGACTGCCTGAGCTAAACTAACCAAAAAGCAAAGGAGCACTGTGTTCTGCCCCATCCATGCCCAGACACCACAGTGGAGTTCTGTGTTCCAGCAGAGGAGTGAGAGCAGGCTGATAACAAATTCTGTGATTCTTTGCTCTCAGAGCTCATCTTGAAGGCACAGAAATAATATCCAGCATAAACAGAACACACAGCTGGGGATACAAGCATCATAACGTCACCCTAGGACAAGGAAGAAACACATTATTCCAAAGTGGATAGCCTCATTTGGAATACAAAGTCTTCTTCTCTCCCTGTCTCTGTTTCCACTTCTGTAAAAGGGTTTTCTGCTCTTTGGAGATAGGAAGGTGTTTTTGCTGATGTTTGGTAAGAGGTCATGGAACAGGATTGATAAATATTGATAAATCTATTGATAAATAGAATTCCTGTCTGTCTGCAGATCCTGACTCTTCACAGACCTTGAGGAGACCTTCACAGACCCTTACACCAACACTCAGGTCCAGCATGGTAATGAGCATTTCCAGCCTCCATCCTAGTTCTGTCTGTAACTGTGGAGTGAAACTGATAAAAAGTGATGTAAACACCGCTGTCACTCAGAGCAGTTGTTGCTTCTTGAAGAGAACTCAGTAAAGTAGAGGATTAGGTCCTTACTTTTTTGTCTCTAATTCTTTCTACCTTTTTTTAACTTACTTAGTCTTCTTCTCCCTTTCCAAGTATCTTCTACAACGTCCCTTCTGTTCAAATTCTGTATTATCCCAGCTGGGAGGACAGTCCTGGACAAAACATCCTGAGGAATGTGTACACTATTTATCTACCCTGCTCTGACTTTGTGGATCAGGTATTGCTTGTCCTCTCCTGGCCAGTGTGTAAGCTTCCATAAAAGTGTAAACTGGCTTAAAGTCTGAGCTTCAGGCATGGGCTAATCCAACTGAAATGCAGGCATCTGTAACACAGAGCAAAAATAAAATTTGTCCTGCCAGAAGAATGTACTGATCTTTTACAATGCTTGTGGAATGACAGCTGCAGATAGGACCTTGAGATGCTTGCTAAATGGGGAATGGGCCAGGTATAAATCCTAAATCCTTCCTGCCACAGAACATCTTTCCAGGACAGAGCCAAAACCTAGATAAGATGCTATTCACTGTGAACTGACTCTGAAGATATGCTGAAATATTTGCTGATACTTCTTGGCGGGCTAAATTCACATACAAAAAGAAACATACTAGAACAATGAGCTGAGTAAACTTAAAATAATAAAACAAGAATGAAGTGTGGCTCCAATCCCTTCCTAGCTGGGACAGAACTAAACAGTCACCAGGCCCTCCCTTGCTTTAATTTCTCTGGCAAGGAAAAAAGATCAACATGACATTGATGTCCCTATGATCTGCTGGGGACAGGGGGTGTCTCACTGCCTGGCCTGTCTGACAATGACAGAGACATTCCCAAGGGTCTTTGCTCATGCCTGTCAGGCATGTTTTGGCAGGGAGATTTTTTTAATCCTTGTGCAAAACAGAAAGGTTCAACAAGGCAGAGATATAGATAATGTATTCTAGATTAGTGAGCAGCATTGCAGTTAAACCTCTCCTCACCTCCACAGAGAAGAAAGAACAAAAGAGAGAAGAAAAATTAATGGATTCTCCAAACTGCTATGTTACACTAAGTTAAGGCCCCTGAGTGCTGTACCCAGGTTCTGTGAGCATTCCCTGGTCTTGCATGCATTTGTGCCTACAGAATTCTTCCAAGTCCAGCCAGAGAGGAGCAGCTGCAATGAGAGCTGTGGAGGCAGTGCCAAATTGTCCTTCTGATGAGATGCAAGAGGAGTTTCAATTTCAGTGGAAACCACCAACAGCATCTAACAGATATCAGAATCCAGACCAGCTCTCTCTGACTCTGGAAAGCAGGAAGAAAGCAGCAGACCATTAAAACAATATCTGACATAATAAGCAGAGCTCACTTGGGTGCCAGTGCAGGTAACAATCCATCAGGCTGTCACCTATCTTGACAACTGTCATCTGGGACTGACACCCTGAGAGAGCACAGGGCTTTCTGTGCTTCTCTCTGTTGTTCTGCTCTCCCATGCTCATGTCCTACTCCTACACTTTAAAGCCTTTTTCCATCTCCTTTGTGCATTTGATATTCACATCTATTGATTTAGGTATTTTGACATTATCCTACAAGGTGCCTTTTGCTGACAGTATTCACTTGAGAATGATTAGCCAGACCTCTTTTTAATGCAAAAGCCCCTGAGGTGGGAGTGGTGGGACAGGGCCTTTTCTGATGTGATTTGGATGGAATGCCCACCTGCATCACCTAATGTCCCATCCCACCACTTCAATTTTTCATTGCATTTCTCCGCTGTCTTTCTTTCTGCTTCTTCCATACAACTTCAAACCCTCTCTCTACACTTGTACTTGTTTATTCATTTTAGAACATCTTTCTTTCAAATACAAGTGGCTAAATACTGCTGACCCCAGCAGGAAATAGGGATACGAGGCCAGGTATAAAAGATGTTGCCTCCAGCACTTGTGGTGGAGTTACTCCTGTACTCCTATGATGGAACATAAAATCAAGAATTCCAATTAGGAAAGTGGACACCATCTCTGATGGGAAGGAGAGAGTGTTTGCCATTGAGCCAAGAAATGAAATCTCCAAACCTTGTTCTAAAGAAAAGATGAGCACCTTTAAGCCTGCAAAAAGTGAAGCTGCAATACAGAGCTGTTTCAGT
This sequence comes from Chloebia gouldiae, assembly GCA_003676055.1. Lineage (NCBI taxonomy): Eukaryota > Metazoa > Chordata > Aves > Passeriformes > Passeridae > Chloebia > Chloebia gouldiae. The sequence goes on from QUSF01000077.1 coordinate 1,371,287, forward strand.
CATTACAGTAAAGAAGGTTCTTGACATAAATCAGCCATATTTTGCTTTCATTGATACTGGTACAAATCCAAGATAAACACCACAATTTCCCTGGGATTACTTCACATTCATGCTGATGCAAATATTATTAAAATGCCATTTCTCACTGTTAAGATGAGAACCCTGCAGCAGCACATCCACCATGCACCTGCTGCTGCTGCTGTAGTTCCTCATTAGGAATAGGCTTATTGAACAAAGATCAGTAGAGCATTTTAGCAATTCTTTTTCTTTGTTCTCTCTGTCTCTCTCTCCAGGTCTCATTTATAGCCAAGGGAAGGGGAAAGAAACAGCATCAGTAATTTTTGTCTACAATGAAATACAAATTCTTCTTCCCAAGATTCCTTGTGAAATCAGCCCTGGCTAACTGGCTGCTTTCTCTCTTTCATGAGAGTGACAAAACTCCAACAATGACAAATGTATCAGAGAAAATGCTGCTGAAGTTGATGAGCCAGGGTATCATTTTGGTGCTCCCAGTGCACAGTGGCTCATGACTGTGACAGAATCACTGTTCTTTACTGGGGGCTCTGGAGAGAGTCCAGAATTATCTTTGCACTGGAGAACATTCCAGATTCCTGCTGAAATAAATGTATTTGCTGCATTCTGCAGGCACTTTCTGTATAAATCACAGAATAAAATCCAGAGTCCCAAGCCTTTCAGTCCAAAAATACAGCATCTGCAGCTAATGCTTAAGCAAAATTCCTTGAGACGCTGCCAGAACAATTCCTTAATTTTGCCTGATTTGGTAGGAACAGATGGATGGAAGTGTAGACACACACATATTGCTTTTCAGGTTTCTGCTTGTGACTCCTGAGCATCCCTATTGCTTTAGCAGATGTATCACAGGGAAGACCAAGATTTTCCTTATATCCTGTCTTAGATCATTTGACACTCCTTCCTACTCTGTAGGTTCCCTGATAGAATCTTCTGAGTACAAACAGCTACAGCTGCAATGTTAATTGGTTTTTATGCTGCAAATACTGCCTAACTACGGGGTCATTTGCAAGTTCCTTTATGTCAGTCATTTAATGATATTTAACATTATCAAGTAACTACATCAAATTCAGTGTTTGGGTCCCCTGAGAAAAAACTAACCCAGAAAACTGAAATAGTCCTACCTATGCCTTGACATTATTCCCACTGGATGTGATCATTGCAGGATTCCACATTCCCTTATCCTATAAAAGTTAGTACTAGCAACTGATTTATCCCTGATTTATTACCTTCACCTGCCCTGCAGCTGGAGTCTGCCTGTAGTGTGAGTACCTCAGCCAGCTTCAGACAAGCTCAGAGTCACAACAGAAGCACAGATTTTAGTCTGGGCTGCACAAGCTTCCCCAGGTGTCCCAGGTGTGTACAGCTCACTTGGGCTTACATCCATCCCATTGCCCTTCCCTGTGGCTGCCCCCCATTGCCTCCCACCTGCTGTTGTTACCTAGGAAAGCTAAATTAAAGATGCAAGTATGTTCACTGTGATAGAATGGCAATCCAAGACCTCAGATTTGACAAGCCCTTCGTCCTGCCTGAAGTCCTCTGTGTGAAGAGCCCTTTCAACATGATTCTCCTTAGTTTTGTTTTGATTCTTATGGAATTGGACTTTACAGATTGTTTCAGTGGCAGAAAGGAGAATAGATGGTTTTCAGGCCCAGTTCCTGCCACAGATAGAAGCATATTACTTCTTCAGCTCCTTGCATGCAATATACTTGGCTACCAGGATGTTCTTGACAGGATTATCTAATGACCTCCCAAACTGTGTGTTTGGAATATCTTTTAAAGATGTGTCTAGAAGCTGCAGCAGCTGAGGATGGCAGCATTGCATCTCTCCCATCTGCTTGCTCCATATTTGTCTTCACTGTAAAAACACAAGTACACCCCTCACCTGGTCACTCTGTGCCTGCTACCATCACTCTGGGGATAATGAGAATGCCACATCCCCAGGGATATGGGAAAGGCAAAATCTGTTAGGACTCAGGAGAATGTTTTCTGTTGTTGCTTCTGACTCTACTGCATTTCTGAATTAGGCAAATGTATTCAGGGAGTCTTTTATTCATTTTTCAGGCCTGCAGTGAATTTGTACAGTCCCACCAGAGACACACATGCCATTGTCAGTAACCAGGAGACACAGCTTAATACCTCAGAGATCTCAGTGCAGCACATGGAACCACTCTGGCTACTGGCCACCGTTCTGAAAGAATAATAATGGAAAAAAAATGTGCTTGCTACAGAACTGTAGAGCTAAGGGAGTCAAAATTCTATTGATCCCAGCCCATCTTGTTCTCATTACAATCTGCCCTGCTACTAACATCAGGAGTTTTGACAAGATCCATTGTTATTAACGGGGTAAATACATCTTTAGGTGGCATAAATCAGCAGCACTTGCTATGCCAATTATAGCAACTGCAAATATAGACCACTCTGACATGTGTTATGTGCAGAGAAATAGTATACAGGGTCAATATGGAAAGCTGCAATATGGGTGAGGCTTGAAGAGCATTTGTTTAAGTAATCAGCTGCACTATGCAATCAGTGTCTATTTTTCCTCTCATAAATAGGCATGCATGAGGGAAGAATGATTGTTAAATACTCATAACAGCAGGTTTTAACAACTGCAGATTTGAGACAAAAAAAAAAAAGAAACCCAAGCAGAAATAAAGCTTCCCAGCTGCTCTTTTTTTCCCCTTCCAGTTGAATAAATAATTGCCTTTGGTTCATACAATAAATATAAAACTCCTCAGAAATGGCAACTCAACGAAGGACCAAAGAAGCCTGGCACTTTCAGAAGGAATTCCTCAAGAAAGAGCATATGTAGGAAACAATGAATTATATCTTTTTCTCATTTCCTTTGTGTGAGAGACAACTAAAAATCTGGGATAGCAAAGTAAAAAAATAGATATTTAATTAATAAACCGAATGAAGAGACCACAGCATGGCAGAATAGCAGATGCTTCACTCTGGAGTCCTGAATAAAAGATAAAATACAGCAAGACATTACCCAATCATCTCCACTGTAGTTCAGCTTCTAAAACAGGTCTGCATGCTACAGCTTTACTAAGTGCACTGAATAAAATAGCACAAATACTTGAGAGAAGGGATCACCATGAGAGAAGGAAGTAAAAAGCAATATAACAGTGTCACACAGAAAAATAAAAACACTGCGTGGTTTGAAGCTGAGCTGGTGCAAGTGTTGGTGCCAACTTCACCATGAAACCACAGGGCCTTCTAGTTCTAATAGCTGTGTTTCTTAGGAACATCAAGCTTTAAATCATTGCCAGACTGGGAGTTGAGCTTATGACTCAAAGAAAGGATATGACTGCATAATCTTTTTCAACCCACCTTCTTGCAAGGTGATTTCTATTCATTTAACATCCCTTCATGGTCTTTATTAGCAAACAAAGCGTGAAGTACTTCACATGATCTGTGTGATTTTTTTTTATGAAGGAGGAGAAGAGCATCATAAGATGGATGTGTCAGCTGGGAGATCTGGGAGATTGGCTGTAAGAATTTTAAGGGGATAATTTAAAGGAAACAGTAATCAAGAGAAGTTGAAAGAGTGGAAGAATGTCACAAAAGGAAACAAGCTGTTGTTCTCAGCTGAAGGAACTGGGGTGATATGATTCTCTGAGTACCAGACTGGCTGCACTGATTATAAACTTTATTCTATAAACTCCCATAAAGCTGCATTTTTAGAGATTATGAAGATTATGATTTACTCCAGATTAAGTAGCCTCATAAATCCTGCCAGCTGGAAAATGGTTTAAGAGAAAATTAAAGAGAAATTTTGTTTTAAGAGAAAATTATGTAACCAAGATAATCCAATCTTTTCGTTTCTGCCTTTTTACCCCAGTTAAAACATTTTAACAGCAAAGCTGAGTTTTACAAGGAGTGTAACAGACAGGCAAAAATGAGTAAATTCTGCTAACATTAAAAGTGTAAAGGGATCAAATGATCCCCAAAGAACCACTTCTCCCTTACAGCAAAATCCACTGAGCCTTCTCTATATCAATCATTCCAGGACAGCAGAGCATTAGATAACACCTGGCACTCACAGGACCTCTCAGAAGGTTTGTGTTCATGGCAAGGTTTGTTTGTGTTATAGCTCCAGTGCACTCATTATTTGACTCCTGTCCAGGCACCAAGACCCACAGTTTCCATATTGTGGTAAACTAGTGGTTAGTAGCTCAAACTGATTAACAGAGAAAATAAGAACAGCTTGTCTTACATAAAGGTAAGAAAGCTGAATGGTATCATTCAGTTGTGTTGGCCTCCCTGGAAAAGGAGGGAAAATGTGAGGGTTTTGTCTTTAAAAAAAATGAGGTTCTCAGCATGTTCTGCCCTCCAGCCACACCAAGATGTAAAACAGACAGGGACAGTGAGAGAGGGAAGGAAATCACGGGGTCCAGCTCATGTGGCAATATAATTCATACAGCACATTGAAATCGACTGGCACAGATACTTGCAATAATAAGGTGGCATTTTGATAAATAGGAAGACAGTATGGACTGGGCTATTTTGGGATTCTATCAGATCTAAAACCCTGCAGTAATCTAACATGAGTAGGGCAGTGTGCAGCATTTCAGCCAGATATTGCAGCACAGAGTCCAAGAGCTTTTGGTTAGCTTGAAGTATGCCTTTCAGAGAGTGCTATGGTGCAACCCCCAAGGCATTGAATCTGGTGCCAAAATGTTCAGTAATTTCAGTGCAAAACTTATGCTTGAGTGTTGTTTTACTCAAAGTAAAACAATTTACCCTAGCTCTCAACTGCCAGCTCTGGGCTGTATTCTGTCCTCTGGGATCAGCAGGGAGAGCTCACCAAGGTGAGCACCGAGCAGCTCAAGGCCTCATGTTTCCTCATATCCTTGACAAAAAGACCCCATTGAAAAACACATATCTCACTCTGCTCTGCTGAAAACACATAAAGGGGAACAGAACTCATCCCATTCATTTTCTTGCCTGCATGCAGCAGCTGGTAGGTCTCTCATCAGACACCTGTGTGTTGTTAAACGAGGCCCACAGGCTCTCCTTAGGTGCCAGCAAAATGCTGAAGGGCCACTGCGCTCACATCTGCCCTGCCCTGGAATTGTGAAGGTGCCCTTAGAAGAAGAAACTTAATGTCTGTAAATACAGCATTGAAACCATCCCTTTCACCACTATTTTCTGTGCATCCTTCTCACCTTCCTCTGGTTCATCCATCAATCTTTGTATCTCTTTCTGCCTTTTTCTCCTTTCTGGTGTGTAAAGACTTTGCTCAAATGGCAAAAAACTGTGTTCTATTTCCAGTCTTGGAATTGAAATCAATATAAAACTTATCTCCAACTTAAGTTTTTTTATACCTTCAAGGGTGTTTCTATTATTCCATTATTCTATTATTTTAGTTTGCTATTAAAATAGCAAATTTTAACTGACAACTACAGCCACTGGTGTGCATGCAAGGAGCTTAAAACCCATGTTACTACTGCATGAACCCACACTGAGCCTGGAAGCCAGAGTCTGCCAGAGGTGATGCCAATGTATCCAAAAGAGGAGGCCAAGGACACCATGCACATAAGTACTAACTACACTAGCTACTGTTCTCCTGCTCCCCCATTTCCAGAGATCCAGATTTAACAGATTTTAACAGCTCCAGATTTTAATTTTTCAGAAAAAATACATATTGGATGTAAAGCATGAAAGTACAGCTGCAGAAGTTAAACCTGTCAAAATTATGATGTGAAACAGTGCTGCCTTTACACAGAGAAAAGGATTTATAGAAAAACAGCAATTCTTCCCTTTTAACCAAAACCAAGCCTGACTTCCAGACAATTCATTTGATTATGGCAAAACAAGGCTTCTCCTATAAGGCAGGCAAAACTCTGCTATTTGAAACTGTAGAACATGAGGCCTTTATTTTACCTCATGACATGGAAATTAATAGTAGATGAGAATTGCTGAGCACAAATTCCTCAAGGGGGAAGAATCACTTATCTCCAGGAATATGTTCCACTTGGCAACAGAGATCTTTGGAGCAATGCCAGGTGAATGGGGCAAATGGCAGTGAAGGGAGAGCCCTTCTCTTCCAGGGAACAGTTCTAGCTGCCCAGCAGTGATCACTGCCCGAGGTTTGCTGATGGCCTGAGGGCAGACAAATTGCTGGTCTTGGTCCTGTCTCATTCTCATTCCAGGTACAGGAAACCACAGAAGCAAGCACATGGCAGCAATTTTAGGGCTATCCCTTCTAAAACACTTCTAGAGTTTTGGCTCAAAAGAAAGGTAACAGGGATGTGTGATACTCCAGGAGCACACACACAGAATCTGGCAAACAAAGTCAGCAGTTGCTGACTTAACCAAATTAATATTGTGAGGCTGAATTAGCCACATGCTGGCACTGCAATTCTAATTGTTTTCAAATACACATTGTAATAAAAGTCTAATTAGCACACATCTCCAAGTGGAGTTGATGGTACCCAGGATGGCTTTGCATTGGTGACAAGTAATGAAGGATAATACACATTCACCTGTGACTTCTGGGATACTTTTCTTCTCATCTTGTTTTTTGGATTTTGTGGTAAAGGTTTGAAATAAACACAGGAAAACAAGAAGGAAAGATCAGGCTGACAAACTGCATGAGATAAAATATACGGATCAGAACCTCAGGAATGCTTTTCAGCAGAAAACTTTTCAATAACCTGACTATAGAGATCTGAATCTAGTGCCCATGTTCTGAGCAGTGTGGCTGAATGACCAGCTGGCAGGAACGTGCAGGTAGGCACACAGGTCTATATGCAAGCACACCAGCTGAATGTGAACTCACACAGACACCCCAAGTCCTGCAGGCAGCCATCCAACAGCACACAGACCACCCCAAACCCCAGCACACAGCTTCAGCCAAAGACACATTTGCTGCACCACTGCATCAGGTGTCATGCCCACACTTCAGCTGCACGAGGCAGTGGTGAGGAGGAGGGTGACTGGCAGCACTGAACATCTCTGGGTGCTGTGGGCTGCAGGGAACAGCAGCCTTCTCCCAGCACAGGAAACACTGCCCCATGGGAGGCAGAACAGCAGCATCGTGAGGGATGCCTGGAATTATGTATGGATATGTTCCTTTTCCTTTTAGTCCTACTCAGTACAAGCCCTGAACTATCGAGCCTGTGTGATGACCTGTACAGTTTGCAGCAGCCACTGCACACATTAATAAAGCCACTGTCTGTGCCAAGGACTGACCCTGCTCCCAGCCAGGGTCAGGGTCCATTGACTATATGCTGTGAAGTAGTCCAAATTGAATGAACACAGAAACAGAATAGCTTGCCATTGGGCCAGTGGTCAGAAGATGGAGTGACTTATTGAAACACAGCATACAGTACCCTCATCCTGCACAGCACATGAATAAATGGTGAAGCACTTGCCAGCACAGCCATCTCCATCTCACCCTGGCAGGTGCCTCATTGTCCTGAAGGCAAACACCAAAAGCACAGGCTATGAAAGGGAGTGGAGTCCCTTCCCAAACCTACCTGCCATTCCATTGCCACATTTTTCTGGGACAGCCAGACCTATGTAAACAGAAGGGAGCCAATTAGTTGCTGATCCAAGTGGTTCCGTGGAAAGTTATTACTTAAAAGCTAATTAAAATAATTAGGGGGCATTTTAATTAAAACATCAACTTAAAATGAATACAGTAGATATCAAGCCCAGCAGGATACACAGCTAGGAGATTCCCCTTGGAGGCTGTTAATTAGTATTTGAAGTGACTGCTAACAATAAATAAAATAATAATATTCCTTTAGGCCTTAGAAATTTTAAGAATCTGGTTCCTTTTTGTCTAATGCATGCTCAAGGCTCAATCCCTACTGCATGCCCAAATAGTCTGAAACAGTATTTCAGGATATTAGAAGATTAGAAAGCTGTAGTAACTCAGACTAAGTCTTTTTAATGTTATTGTATCCCTTTAATCTAACAGTCCCTTGCAGCAGACAGAAAATCACTGGAATTCCCAGGAACCACACCACCCACTGGACCACACTGCAGGGCTGCTGTTTTATGCAGCTCATCTGTTCTCATATCAGGACCACTTCCATGAGCAGGTTGTTTATGATCAGAAATTAAAAGAAAACTTTATTTTTCCTTACTCAGATACTGGAAGATTTATAGCCTGGGAAAAGTTGTTCCTGGGTGCACATCTGGAGAGTCCTGAGGCTCCACTGAAAGATACAGAAAGCCACACAGAGCTCAAGCCCACCTCTGATGCTGTGCCTCCATCTCCAAAGAGGGAGACACCAGCTTTTGTTACCTTTGAAAGTTCTGCATTTGCTGTAACACTGCAAAGGATCCAGTTCTGATCTCAGCAGCACTGGTGGTGATCTGAAGCATCTCTTGTTCTCTGACTCTGCACAGGCAACACACCGAGTGTGACAGTACCCGGCCAAAGGTAAGACAGCTGCAGTATTTGAGGGGGCATGCTGGTGATTCATCCACTTAAACAGCTCAAACCAGAATTGTCCCATAACTACAGAAGGAAATGCTCCATTTCACACAGAAGTTAAGTGCCAGGGAATCCAACACAAGACAGGAAGGTCTCTGCAGTAGAAGAAGATGATGCTCCAATAGTATGTGCAGTACCATGAGGAATATCTGTGTTCTCAGAGCTGAGCTGTGCTAATTCCTGAGCTATAGATTGTAAATTGCCCAAGGGAATGCACTAATTACTTATGAAGAAATTGATCTGCTGCTATTTCAGGTCCTTTGTAATAGAGACAATTCCCAAACAGCAGCTCCTTCTCGTAACACAAGCTGTCCCTTGTCCCCACTTCCCACAGAAGAGCAGGATGGGAGCCTGCAGGACAGGCAATTTTCAGGATGTACAGCAAACTTCTACCAGGCACTGCCTTTGTAATCTCTTCACCTTTCTACAACCCAGTTTATAACAGTGCAAAGCAGGTGTGAATTGTCACCACTGGAGGTGAGACCTTGTCACACTTACCTCACTCTGCTAAAAATACTGAAAGCAGGTAAAAGTAATAAAGAAATGGGTTCAGGGGCTGCTCTCCTTGGAGAGAAATATTCCAAAGTGTCATCAAATTATAGTGAAGGAACATCATCTCTCCATTTCTTTTTTTGCTCTCATATATTGAAAAACATACCCACTTCTGGTACAGCCAGAAGTGGCAAAATACCTGAGATGTTCTTTTGACTAACTTACCTTGCACCTGAAAGAGTCAAAAATGGAACCATCAGTTAATTAAAAACTGTGTGAATAATCTGGAGATCTGTGGTGGTTTGATACTGGCCAAACACCAGGAACTCACAAAAGTAATTCGTTTAATTGTTTCTGCTACAGCTGGGCTAAGGAGAGGGAAAAAAATTAACAAAGGGCTTATGAGTTGAGATAAGGACTGGGATAAAAACATTTGCCCTGGGTTGAAAGACATGTGTGTATTGTATTTGCCATCTATTAGAGGTGGGGCAGTTATCTCCTGTTAATTGGGCAATTTTTCTTTATTCACGACCAATCTTCCCTCCAGGAGGATATCTTCTGTTAATGGGCCACTGAGTGTCCCTGCATGACCGATAAAAATGATATCATTCCATTGGGAGAAGCTCCTCCTGCAGGGGGAGGAGCCAAGCATCCTTAACTGGATATAATCTGAGATTTGGAAATTCACAGCCAGCCTTTTCCACGGGATTCCCAGAGGAAGACCAGGCCCATCTACACCACCACCGACCTTTAGAGGAAGACTACACCCTCCTACAGGATCACTGCTCAACAGAACCACAGCTGGCACTGCAGGAGGGCTGCAGCCACCATTTCCATTGGACTGCTGCCACCACCCTGACCCACAGGTTGTATTCTGACTCTTGTCGGTGGTTTGCCCCAGATGACACCAGGTAAAGATCAGCTCATTCACTGCTGAACACATTTCCCAGCTGAAAGTGATCACTGCATACAAATGTTACAGGCAATTCAGGACAACTGTGATTTAGATGTTGTCACTAATCTCTGTTATCTAATTCAACATCCTATTCCACAGTGCAACTGAACAGGACAATAACATTTTCTGACTGCTGGCAAAGGCAGTTGCTAGCATTTCTAGTTCACTTCCATCCAGCCAGGCAGCCAAGGAGCCATCCAGGCTCCTGTCCCAGGGACAGCTGCAGTGAAGGACAGAGCACTGACAGGACAGAGTTACTCAGATCAGCTGTGCCTTTAGTCCAGGGACCTGATGCAGCAGCACCAACTCAGCCTGAGATGGACTGGGACAAAGGTGGGAATGGCCTCAGGCAAAGACAGAAGACACAGTGTTGGTGGCAAGAAGTGAATAGAGAGGGCTGGCCTTGATCTCTGTGCTCTCTGAAGTGCTCCTGCAGGAAAGCTCCAGGATTAGAGGGTAGTAAAAGCACTTGTGCCTTTTGGCCACCAGCTGCTGCCTGAATTGATCGAGCTCTGCCCATGGTGACTTGCAGTGCAGGCTGAAGGCACACATGAAATATCAGTTCAACACTACCCTAGAGGGCAGTACATCAATAATTGTACCCAGTGACAGCCACAGCAGCAGCTCTTGCTCTAGAGAAGCAATGGCTGAAGGGGAAGCAAAGAACTCATCACTGCAGACCTAAACAAATCTGGGTTGCCTTTGCATTTCATTCCAATTTAATAAGATAGTTACTGTTTGTTAAGTATGTGCCAATTGATTACTGCAGCAACATATTTATTGAAGAGGAATAAGTCAGCTGAAGATGCATATTCTATTCATCTAAATTGAATCAAGCAGATTGAAAGTGATGAAGTGTCACTGAGCATTCATCCCCAGTTCACATGTACTTGGGAAGAATTTCTACAATCTGGAAGACAAGCTGCTCTGTTCCACAGCAACCTGTGACTAGGAGGAAGTATCACCCATGAAGGACTTGAGTGCAAGATGCTGGAAGCCAATTATGAGCCTGCAGACCCTGAAAGCCACAAAACCTTGCTCTGCCAGGAGTCCTTGTAGTGCTGTGCAGCAGCTTCTGCCAAGAAAAGTTTAAAAAGAGTAAATAATAGAAATAAATGGGAAGACAAAAAACTCACTCCCAAAATTGGAAGCAGAAATCACAAGAGCCATTGCTCCCATCCATTTTTACAGTAAAAATCAAGTTCTTGTTTCCACTAAACTCCACAGAGAGCTGAAAAATCAGGAGGTGTGGCAAAGATCACACCTACAAAAGGTGAAGAAAAGGCAGAGTTCAGAGCTTGTGCCAGTTCTGGGAGGGAGATGTGGGATATGTGGGGATGGGGGAAAATGAGATCCTATTTGATGAATATGAAAAACTAATGATCCTCTTCATGGTGGTCTCTGCACACGAGCAGCTGCAAATTAGAAGACTGCTCCAGCATGGAAATGTCAATTGTATGGAAATGTCATCTTCATTGCAGAGCTCTCCTGGGGCTGCTGGAAAATACAACTCAACTGCAGTAATTTCCATCCCTCTTTCTCGGTCTCATTTTCTTTTATTTTTCAATCTTTTAACCTTTATTAAAATTTTTTGAAACAACCACATTTTCTTCATTCAGTAAAAATTTATATCTGTAAGTGTCCAGAAAGGTTAAATATTTCAATTAGAAAGGTCACTCCAGGATGATTGTGCAGCTGGATTCACATGCTGCCTGCAGTTTGGAAAGTTTAAGATAGCACTGAGTAACTTCTGTGCCAGGGCTGACATCTCCAGCTTTTTTAGTCCCAACAAAAATAAATTTTCAGACCTTACTCTTCAAATAGTGCAAAGGTTCACAGATCTCAGGAGGCTTTCAACAGGAAAACTGTAATTTGAGTTCAAATTGAAGACCAGATCGAGAGGAAAACAAGATGGAAACAGTCAGATGATTCCCAGTGGGGGCCACTACACTCTCAGAGGTGTATCTCTGAGGACACTGGAGCTCTTGACATCTCCAAAGCACCCTCAGCATGCACTAGCAGGCTTCTGTAACATTGCTGTCTAAGCTCCCACTTCCCATAGTCCACAATTCTTTCCCCTACCTAAACTATACCTTGTTTCATAGCAAAATAGATGAATGTATTCCCTGGTGTTGAAATAAGGGAGAAACAACAAGGTGCACAGGAGGGACAAGCATATGGCTGGTCAGGAGAGAGGGATTAGGTGAATTACAATGGATTTTCCACTGTTAATGAACTGTGAAGTGCTTGTGATTGCATCTTGAGGAGATTTATAATTATTCATTGAATCTCAGAAGATAATTAAACTTCATTAAACACAGACATGACAAGCTTACATAGTGAAGAATAAACCCCAGAGCAGGAAGGGAAATACCATATGGGAGATGATAAGGAGAACCAGGGGAAATAAAAGGATTTTTCACCAAAACCAGTTTTGGCCAAACAATAAACTATTGCCCTCAATGAGACATTTCCACCTCTTTTCCTTTGTTTTTAAGGGTTCTTTTCTTTGTCTTTCACACACCACCTTTGACTGGCAGTGAATGCCACTTCCCTGTTCTGCAGCAGTTGCTGTATTAATATGTTAAGAATATTTTAGAGCCATAGGGACTGGTCTTGTTGGATGTTTACCAAAGTCTGTGATCTCCAAAGCACAGACTGAGGAAGGAGCAGGGCAGAAGCAAGGGGACACTGCAATGATGCAGACTATCACCACATGGATCAGAATTCCCAAACAGCAGCATTTGTGGTATCAAGGGAGTGCATATCTCTTTCAAATAGTTTGTTAGCTTCTGACCATGTGAAAATTTAGCCCCTATAGCCCATATTCTAGAGATTTATTAGGATATAATGGGATATGTACAGGCTGCATGGTATGTTCAATATTGATATAAATTATGACCTAGTTAGATACAAAGCATTTGACACTGGATAATCAGAATCTAAGAATATTTCATTAAAATGAGTTATTCATTAAAGAAGGAACCCACTGGAAAAAGAAAAAGCTAACAATAATCTGCACTACTGAGGAGCAAAGGAATCTTGGCCAGCTAGTGGTGGCAACCAAAGCCCCTAATCCAGAAGAGCAATTGTGCAAAATTTGATCACTTTGCTATTGGAAGCTGTCAGTGATTACAGTGCCCCAAATCAGGTAAACATCTGCACGTACTAATACAGTCAAAGGAGCCACTCACTGGAATGTTCTCTCTTCTGCTCATACAAGGTAAACCCAGGTGTCTAAGGTTGGAAATGGGGGTGTGTATTCTATTCCTAACTGTTACAGGTGGGACAGTTTCTTCTGTTAATTGGGCAGTTTGCTTTATCTCTTCCACAGCCAATCCTCCCTCCAGGAGGATATCATCTGTTAATGGGCCACTGAGTGCCCCTGCATGGCTGATAAAATTCCATCATCCCATGGGGAGATGCTCTGCCCAGGGGGAGGAGCCAAGCATTCCTGCCTGGATATAATCTGAAATTTGTAAACTCACAGGCAGCCTTTTCCACTGCATTCCCAGAGGAAGCCCAGGCCCATCTCCACGAGCTCCAGAGGAAAACTCCCCCCTTGTGCAGGATCCCTGCTCCAGCAGAAGCACAGCTGGCACTGCAGGAGGGCTGAGCCACCCTGGGATGGGGCTGAGCCACCACCCTGACCCACAGGGGCTCAGGTCAGATTCTGACTCTGGCAGTGTTCTTTTGTAGTACTGCATTGTTGAATTATTTTGTTGTATTTTCTTCCTGAATAAAGAACTGTTATTCCTGCTCCCATATCTTTGCCTGGAGCCCCTTAACTTCAAAACTATAACAATTCTGAGGGAGAGAGTTTACATTTTCCATTTCACAGGAGGCTTCTGCATTCCTTAGGAGACACCTAGCTTTTCCAACCAAGACAGTAAGCCAAAAGCCTCCCTGGGCTTTGCCTAAGGTGATCTCACTGCCCTTTCCATTTACACTGAATTTCCCAAAACACAAAGAATGAAGAGTCTTCAGTTCTGAGGCAATCTGACTTCATTAAGAAATCTGATTTTATTAAGAATTGCAAATGTTGACATGAAGTGAAAAGATTCTTCTCTCAGTGGGCTGACACAACTTTGCTGAGCACATATGCTCTGTGAGCACACCACACAGGGGAGGAGACAATGCACTTTGCTCTGTGCTTCTGGTACCAAGGCCTTTTTACCCACCTTTGACACCCAGGGGAATGACTGAGCCCTACATCTCTCCTTCATTTTCTATTCCTGCTTGACATAACACGTTCTCTTTCCCTTTTCTAAGATAGATTTTGGAAATACAGGTCTTCCCTGACAGAGTGTAACTTAAATCAAAATCTTGTAGCTAGCTTTTCACTATGGTAACATTGCCAGAGATGCGCAGTGTACACAGACCAGAAAAATTATTTGTATAGACAAACAAAAGGATAAACAGGCAAACACATAAGGGGCAAAAGATTATCTGAGAGCTCTAACTTATTTTCACCCTTAGACAATCTTTGTACAACACCCAGAGTCTCTGGCACAAAGAGGATTCAGGTTTATCAGGCCTGATTTCTAATTGGTGCAATTGAACTAGTGAAAAGTCCTTCATCAGCTTAAACATTCTGTGAGCCAATTAACCTAAACTGATTTAATAAAGGAGCAAACCAGTCTTGCTGTATATACCCATAGTACTTGCTCCGATTGAATGAATTTAAAATCGATTTCAGTAAAGCTTTGCAAAGCTCGTAAAGGGATTTCCAGTTCTTTCAGAGAAGAGAAAGGCTGAAAGGACACTCTCTATACCCAAGGCCCTTACTCTCTTATTTTGCAATGACTTCACGCATCCCAGCTCTGCAATGAAGATTTCCAAAGGCAGAGTTTACTCTGGCTCTCACCCCCATGCTGTAGCACCATGTGTTTTACAGCACTGTCAAACATGATTCTTACCCTGGAGAGAAACTGGGTCTCATTTTGTATTTTATTACCTAAGAAAGGAGATTTTTTACTTTCTGCAGTTGGCAACAGCAACATAAATCTTGTCAAATGCTTTTTGTTGAAATATTGTCCAGCAAGATATCTTTGAGGCTGGGGCCTGCATAGAGTAAACAATTAATAGCTTCCTGATCCATGCCCGAGAAGGAAGGGCAGCAGGGCTAAAGAGTGCTGCAAAGTCATTGTAGGCAGAGTCCAGCAGCTGGGAGTTTATTTCCTATGTTTCATCCAGAATAACATGTAAGCTGCAAAGCTTCCTGGCTCCCAAGAAAGAGGTCTTATTCAAGAAATATCACCTAGCCCTGGTGTCAGCACACTCTGCCAATACTTGTGTTGCTGCAAGAGCCTGGTTCTCACCAGGAACCATGATGGGGGAAACTTGCAGGAGCCACGGTGTGTGCCAGCAGAACTGGTGGAAACCAGGAAAAAGGATAATTGGAAGGAAGGGAAAGGCAAGAACACACTTGTGAATGCATATTCATAGAAGCAGATTTCACAACTGAGGGGACAGAATGCACTGGAATGTACAGTGTCAGCACAGAGGAGTGCATGCAGGGGAGACACAACTCCCTGTCCATAGGAAGCAAGCTCGGTACAACTGCTCTGCCTGCTTTCTGCTAGGAGGGTGGGATTCTGGATGTAACTGAGTTGGATGTGCTTGCAAACAGTGCCTATAGAGCAGATGAACGGGTCTGCAGATACAGAGCATGTTTCAGTATGTGTTTCTAAATTTAAGTGGACAGTGATGGAAGGAAAGATGATTGTTCTTGCACTATGGGAGCATCCAAGATGTGCATTGCATATGTGTTAGTTGGTGCAGGTGTATATCCTTTTTGGGTGCTGACAGAGCCTCTTCTAAGAGAATGAGATATTCAGCTCGATTCCTTTGGGCAGTAAATGAGTCATTTCCCTCCTCTCTGTCTTTGTCCCTGTGCTCCTCCCCACCTACAACAGCACTTTGTGGGTAATGAAGAGATAATGCCATAATGACTCAGTGTGTTATGCTCAGCCCCGCTGTAATGCCTTGGGACAACTAACTGCTGCTGTGAGAGATCTGTCAACTCAGCTGGTCCAATGCACCGTCCCTGTCTGCCTCTCTGGGCTCAGGGATGTTTCAATGAACCCTCATCCTGCAAAACCAAACCAAACCTTGTAAGGCCAGATGTCCCCAGCTTTACTGCCCCACACTTTCCTTGCAGCTGTGCAGCAGGAATGCAGTCCTACACAGACAGCCTGTGTCAGTTACTGTGGGTTGGCTGTGATTTCTTACGAGTTGGAAGTTCTCCTGAGGCCTCAAGAATAAAAATACTGCTAATCTTGGCTGGAAGCATAAGGAACAGGAAGAAAGATTGATTGCTAGGTAATTAAGTGAGAGCTTTGATAGCCTCATAAGCTGTAAGAGCCAAACTGGAGTCATGTGGAATTACAGCAGCATGGACTCCCTCCCTGCATCCTGCCACCCTCTCCTTTTAGGAACAGCACCTCAGGATTCTGAGCACGCAGCTGTCCTGCTTCAGGCTTTATAGGCTACAAGTCATTTTAAGGGGAAATGGAAGAAATGAGCTTCCCACAGATGAGTGTGATAGGGGACTCAGGGACTGACTACAGTGGGAAGGAGCAGGAATTGGCACGCTGCCTCCCACCCGTGCCTCACCCCCCACCCTCTGCCTCACCTCATTATAAGGTGTCTCTCCACATTAAGTATAGCATTGCATCCATTTATAATCTGTGAACTCTGTCTCATACACGGGGCAGGAGGGCATGGGGAGAGGAGACAGAAGAAGGAAGGAATAATTATCCACCAAGGACTTGAATCCAATGAGATTTACACCCTTCCTCGGCCATAAATATCTCTGTGAGCTCTATAGATAAACACACTTGCTCAGCAGAAGCAAATGCTGCCTGCCAGCCTCCAGCTGCTCAGCCTCCCTGCATTCACCAAGGGTAACCCAGTTCAAGGGGATGCAGCTTTCTCCACCCCACTCCTCTCCCATTTGCACACAGCAGTGGTGTCTTTATTGGATATCTCATTCACAGTATCTGTGGTGTCCCAAGAAGGACAAAGATAGCTTTTTCCTCTTAGTTGAGGCTAATGCTCTGCCTGCCAGCCTTTCATTTTGCAGCACAGCCACACCAGTATATTCCCACACAATGGAAAAATCATCACACCATCCCTCTCCCTCAGCTCCTCCTCCCAAGTCCAGCTTGCCACAGGTAGTGCTTGTGCTGAAATGGCTTCTGTGACAACAGAAAGACAGGATGCTCATACACATGACAAAAGAAGACATTTCCACGTAGCTTTGGCAAAGATCTCCAAGGTCATCACAGGAACCCCTAAGGAGCCTCTCTGGTCTCTCTCCCAGTTCTGGCTCCAGCTATTCACAGCCCTTTAAGTAAATACTCTCCTGCAGGCTGTGATCCGTATTTTCCTGCAGAACATAGGAAATACAAGGGTCATGGGAAGTAAATTTCATGCCAGCCTTTGAGCCTACACTGAACTCAGGATAAACTCCACAACAGAACTTTTTCTTTCCCTCTGGATTAATATTCAGCCTCACACCACTGTTGATGCACTTACCCTCTTCTACTGTTTCAATAACCCAGAAACACAAAATGTCCCAACCTACCTCACCTGTATATCTGAGCACACAATTCCCTTCCCTCTGATTTGGCCATATCTACTTTATTCCACTGTAATGTATTGCCTATTCTACCGTGTATGTACACATTAAAGGGTTTTTTTCTTCAAATAAGTAATTCAGAAAATAATCTTCTACTTTCTCAGTTCCATGAGAGGTGATAATTCCTCCTGATTAAGAGGGGAAACAAAGGAAACAAAAACCTTCTAGATCCTGCTCCTAGCCCTGGCACTGGCATTTTCTGTAAGAGTAGCTACTGCTTAGGGCTGCCTCCGTTTCCCCACAGTGCCTCACAGAGACACTGAAATTTAATAATCTGATGTACATAAAAAATTGAGCTTTTCAGATAAGAGGAGCTAGACAGGGTCACAGTCCTACTCTGACATGATGCCTTTGAGCTTCCTTGTAACCAGATTGTGGCTTAACCAGAAAAATCCTGTTGTAACCAATGTGTAAGCCAGCTGGACGATCATCTGAGCTCCTCAGTGCCTCTCCTGCAGGGCATTTGCAGAACATTCCCTCGACCAGGGAATGCCTGTCTGACCCCAACGAAACCCCACTACAATCTCTGTCCATCACACATTGTTGGCCTTGAAACTCGGAGTACCAGGGGTGACAAACAGATCTGGAGAGTGACAGACCAGCAGAGGCAGCAGAATGCAGCCTGCTGCCATGGAAATTCAAGCCTCCTTTTTAAACATCTGTGTAGCTCAGGGGAATGTGACCAGCCCTTACTGTGAAAAAGCTTGGTTAAGAGACCCATGGAGAGCTGGTTTTGTATCCCACAGTTTCTCTTTGCTCCCCAACCCAGTTATGTCCAGCAGGACATGCCAGGACGTGTCCTGGCAGGAAATGACCAGACCACAGCTTGGCTGAGCGTTGATGTCTAGGTGTATCATAGACAGAACAAGGTTTATTGTCTAAAAGATGAGCCTGCAACCAAGGACATGAGTTTCTAATACAAAATCTCTGCAGGAGAATTTCAAGTTTAAAAAAAATATTGGAAGAGATCCATTTTCACTGCTCTGCCACATGACAACACCAGGCAACACCACTCAGAAGCAGGCTCTGAGGACATCTACTTACCTGAACGTGCAAAGTTAGATCTCAGAGGCTTATTTATTTGTCCACTACATTGAAAGCCTTCTTTGGGATGCTGACAAAAGGCATTGTCAGACACAGGTGTGACATGCAAATAAATAAATATAGGAAATTTTACAAGCCTTTAGGACAAGGAGTGTTGATGGAAAATTCCAGCAAACAAACCAACATTTTTGGCTTGAGCATCTTTTGCATCTGCAGAAAACACAAGCAGTTACAAATACAAGCAGAAAACGCACAGGAGTTATTAACTATTTAATATTTCTAAACCTCTGTTACGTGCCCACATCACCACTTACACACATGGGCAGTGTTTTGTGTATTATGATCAAGAACAATATTTCTTGCATGATATTGCATATCAGCTGTGTATAGGGCACAAACATTGCCATGAGACACGTGCAGGTACATGGCCCACCAGGTCTATAGATACACATGGGAAATGCACCAGGGTGTTAACAATACATATTATAATAATGGCTTTTCACAAATATTAAAATGAATGTATATGTGTCATGTTAAAGCAACTCTGATATAGTTTTTATTTCTGTTGTTAATTAAGCTTAGGTATAGTAGTGAAATAGTTATGCTTGTGTTAAAATGCCTGCTTGGGTGGGATAACACCCAATGAACACAGGATGAGGACGCCTGTACAGATCTGCCAACCATCAGCACTCACCCTCTGAAGACAGTGTGGGCCAGGGCCCAAAAACTGGAGGTGATAAGAATGGACTAAAACCACAACCAAGGAATCTGCACGCTCTAAAAAGGCAGACCTGAGGAGGCACCATGCTAAACAGTTCTTGGAATATGTAACCTAGTTTGGGAAAGAAGTTTACTATGCATAAGGATCTATGCATATGCAACTGATGTAAGGAAAAAGCTATTTAAGGGGTACCTCTGAAGACGTGTGGTCTTGGCTCAGTGCCAAGATGCACCCAGCTTTAATAACCTTTGCTCTGTGGTCCTTGTCTCCTATTGTTCTTTATTAAACTTTTTAAATTTTCACAGGAGAGTGAACGTGTTTTTCACAAGGGTGTAGACACAATGCTTGGGAAAGGAGATAACAATGTAGTTGCTCATTAAAAGGTTTGTCAACTCTAATTACCGATGTTGTTTCCCCCATGAAATTACTTTGCATGTCCAAGCTCACTTTCCCAATTGCACTGACTCTTTTGCCTCTTATCAAATATCAGATATTTATGTGAGGCTGCTGCTGTAGGAGCCTGGTAATGACCACCATGAGCTTCCTGAGCTTTTAAAATCCCAGACACCTCGATTAGCCAAACAAAGACCACGTGTCCAGAGCTGTACAAAGAGGCAGGGGGTATAGAAGAAAAGCTCTAGCAAGCAGTTCTTCGTTACATTATCCTACATGCAGCCCTCTGGGAGTGGCTAATTGTTCCAGAAGTTGTGATAATAAGCTCTCTAAAGATGCTGGCTTTGTGATGTCCAAAGCACAGACACATGACAATATCCACCAACTAAAGCCCATGACAAAACACCCTCAAGACTTTGTATTTAGGCTTCATTCCAGAATCCCTGAAAGATATTTAGAAGTCTAGTTCAACATGCCTGGTTCCTTGTGCAGCTTCTGACACCACAGTTAAGCAACTGTCAAACAATGCTCTAAAGGATGACTGATGAAACAGCACTAGCCCCGAGATGGAAGCTAGAGAATGTTAAACTTGACAAACAATAATTTCCATCTTGAAACATGATAAAAATGCCACAAAAAACCTTCCTGAACTTAAACTTCCTGCCTAAATAATTCAAATTGGGTCAACCAATAGGTTTCTTTGCAGTAATTGTAAATCAAGTTAATTATGTCAACCTATAAAAGATGTATGTCATGGTTACAGGAGAGAGAGTGCTGATATGGGTGTAACCAAACTGTGTATTTTACACCCATCTGCTTTAGTCCAGGTGAATTGTTAATGCAACAGCTGTCCAGTGCACACCCCAGGTTATGAGCTCGATGTAGGATTTTCTTGTCTTCATGTGACAGCTACACCCACCTAAGGGGGTCATTTCTGTCAATGGGCCAACATGGCTCAAAGCTCCAATGGGCAGCTACAGCAACCTAGGCCATCAAGGACTTCCCAAAATATCCTATGACTCACAGGATTGCATCACTCTGTTGTGAAATTCCCTGCCCTGGGGGAGGTATGAACATTCCTGCCTCTATCTAGGCACTTTGGGTTCTAGAACTGCACCAGTGGACATCCAGAGGAGGACCAGACCTTCCACAGAACCACCAGACCTTCAACAGGACCACCACTTCCAACAAGACTGCAACCACTGCTTAATTGGACTGTGAATACCACCCTGACCAACAGGGGCCAGGGTGTACTCTTTGTGGTTTTAAGATAGTTTTTTTTCATTATTGTTGCACTTATTATAATGTCTCTAATTGATTGTAACTCCAGCTTGAAATTTCTTGCAAGGTATTTGTGTGGGGTTAATTCCTCCCACTGGTTTACTTTCAAACAAACACAATGGGTAAACTAATAATTTTTTATTAGTTTACTTTTTTGGGTAAACCAATTTCTTTTATGACAGCATAAATTCTAAATGTAAGAAGAAAATGTACTTTTAAGAATTTAAAATATTTTTTTATTAAGAAATCCTATTTGCTCATTTTACTGAAAATCAGGGCTCCTTTTCTGCACATTAACACACTGCTATGGGAAGGGATCTGGGGTCTCTAAGCTGGAGATTCAAACCTCCATGCAAGCCCTCCTGCAATTCTCAGAGGAGGTCAATCTATGCCCAGATGCTTTGCAGGCAGGGCACAATCTCACCCTTCCCACAAAGAGTGACCCAGCTCACAGGATTCATACAGTCTGGGCTGAGCACCACCAAAGGGCTCTGCAGTCTTTCCTAGCACTGCAGATATATTCCACACAAGCAGTTTCTCTGTCCTGACCTTCCTGCTAATATCCCACACTCCAATCCAAACACCTGCACCTCAATGAAATTGAATCAGGATTGCCATGAACTCATCTCCAGCCTCATTTTCCTTTTCCTCTGCCTGACTGTGAGCCTTACCTGTATGACAGCTTCATTACAAGTGACCTTCAGCACTGTGGGGAAGTGATTTAGAACCAAATTACTGATATATTTCTTTCATCTCCTCCTTCTTACTGAAAGTAGCAATAGCAGCCCTGGAGAGGCTGCCTGAAACAGTGTGGTTTTAACACAATACAGAAGGGGAGAAAGAGAGCAGAAAGCCATCCACCATCACAGGCCAACATGAAGGGGCTAAACTGTTCTTGGAGAAGTGCTGGAACAACTGTACAATTTATTCCAAGGGTACAGAAGAGTCTGGCTTAGACCAGCCAGGAGACAGCTCTTGAGGAACTGGGGACTCTACTGAGAACAGTCAGAGGCAGCTGGAAAAAGCAGAGGCCAGGTGGCTGCTTGGAAGGCAGGATCCCTGTGGCACATGGGCAAAGCAGAAGGGAGTTGGCAATATGGGCCTCATTGTTGTGGGCTGGTTTAAATCTCATTGGAAGCAGTGAGAAGAGCAGCTGCCTCTGAGTCAAGCTAAATCAAGGAACATTTAAATGTGTTTTTGTTTGGTACATGTAAAGCAATGCAGGCTGCTCAAAGAAAGACAAGGGTTGATTTGAATTGAGCTGTGATACAGCTTTACTGTAAACTGATGGCTGTGTGTCTGTGAAGAGAAGAGGAGGAAGAAGAAGATGAACCAGACCTAGAGCAGATTATCAAGAACAGTCTGAATAAACAGGAGAAACTTGAAAAAAAAGTCAAAGAGAATAGAGTTGTTAAAGAGACCTCTGCCTCCTACGGGGCACTAACAGCCAGGGGCATTTAAAAGCAGAGGATGTGGGGAAGCAGGAGTGGGGAGGGAGTCCCTGCACCCCCTGACTGAAGAGTTTTCCACCATTAGAGACTAAACATAACAGAATGCACCAGCAGCAGATCCTTGAGTGAGTGTCCAGATCAAAGACTTGAAAACCTTGATCCACCCATGAGGATCCTTCTTCTTTTCAGCAGCAGCATCCCCAGTCAGCCAACAGCTCCTGAGCAAGACTGCTGCATGAAGAACCACATAAAAGAAAATCTCTGTGATTCTTCACCCATGTAGGCTCAGGAACAGAGGGCAGAGACACACTGAACCATTCATGGAATGAAACCAGTAGCAGGCTGTTTCAGCACAACCATTTCAACAGAGTGACTTACCAGATGATAAGAGTTTAATTTATGAGCAGAAAACATAAAAGGAAAGTCAAGATTGCAAGCAAAGCAACAACAGAACAGGCAGTAAAGAGAGCTGATCTGTGTGGTAAAGAGCAGCACACAGGGACATAGCAGGAGGAGATTAACTGCTGACACTGAAGTGCTATTTCCAGCTGACATTTATCTCTGCCTGGAAATTCCCAGTTGGAGAGGTGAATACAAACAGGAGAAATTTACACTGGCCCCTTTATGCAAATGTAACCTTTCTGCACCTGCCAGGTAGGGAGCATTTATTTACATCCTGGCTTCCTGGCTACATTGGCAGAGGAAATGAATCCAAACAGAACACCGAGAATACAAAAAGAATATGGCCCGTGGCTGTAATTTCACAACTTGTTACAGGCATTACAATTTTAATGTGGCAATTGAGAGATATACACCCCAGGCAAATGAACTGGCAGAAGACCTGTGCATGTGCCAGTGTATTGCTCCATGTGAGAATTTCATTGCTCCTTGACAGGCAGATTCAGAAATATTAATCAATGACACAGTCCATACCTGTGCCTTGCTCATAAAGACCTCAGCAAATTCCTTTAGCATTGTGTACAAAGAGAGATGAACTCTACACCAGACAGATCTGAGTCAAATCTCCTTCACCACAATGATTTTTTAAAGATGAAAAGATGTTGAGCAGTAACTGTGAGATGTCTGGGGGTGAATTTGTCACAATTTAAAATAGATAGTACTCATATACACTATCAAATTAACAAGTTCATATTGCACTCTTAACAAGTGAAAATGAATTACCATCACCCCAGACATAAGACTGCCTTCCTTTTAGCATTTCAAATATCTCTTTGCAAAATAAAGTAATTTTAAGCTTTTTACGTCTCTTTTTGTCCATGTAAATACAACGCAGTTGTCTCTTCAGCAGAAAATAGCACAAGAGCCCTCTGTACAAAAGACCAGGGAAAAAGTAAATGTTGTAATAAAGACACCTGTTTCTTGGTGTGCCATGCCAAATCTTTATTGCACAGTTCACAGTTATGTGGTTATCAGAAGGCACTCTGTTTAATTCCAATTTTCAGCAACTTATGGTAAAGTTCATTGGTTAGTAATGACTAGTGTACATGTCCATCAAAACTTTTCTCTCTAATGATGTTTATATATTTGTCTCCTAGGTAAAATACAATGTCTCGTGGGTAAGAGTCTTTCTCCTCACAGGAGCAATCAGTTCCTGCAGGAATAGATTGATATGCAAGTTGATTCTCACTGTTACAATTCTTTTCTCACAGGAACTTATCAGGCTAGCTGTTAGCTATACTTAGCCAAAGTAACAAGGCCTGAACCATGATTTTACAATGCCTTTCTTTTTGTAGGGTTTTACCTATATATGACAAGACACATATATTCAGCTAAAGGAGAATATTTCAGAAGGACTGCTAGTGCCTTCTCACCATATTGAACTATGATCACAACACAAGAAATTAAAAACAGTGTCCTAAAAGTAAAAATGCCCTGAGATGTCTGGCCTGCCAGGTCAAGAATGAAGTTGCACAGCCCTGCTAAGTGTGCTCCAGCTGCATATTCCAGGAGGCTGCCAGGGCACTGCTTCAGTCAGGCCCAACTGATTATACCACATTTTCCAGCTCATGAGGCATCCTCCAAAATACTACTGACACTAGCACTCATATATAATCAGTAGAAACCCTGATCTTTCAAACATGTTCAGCAGTTCAGGATCCTACTGACAAATGTCTTTGAGGGATTCACTTCTAGAAAGTGCTCAGATCTCCCTGTCTCCCTGTGGGATCAGTGTCACCAGGGCCACTCAATACATACAGGCACAAGGATTGTTGACAACCAGGTTTGTTTTAGAACTGCTTTAAATCTCTTGAATTCAAATCTAAGTCAAACATTTTATAGCTCATGAAATTGGCTTAGAAAGCAAGAAACTTTTTTAAGCATACCTGGGTCAAATGTTCAAGATTTTCACGGCAGCTGTGAGACTGGAATTGACTTCTCAGCACAACAAAATAGCTTGTGGCATGTTGTTCCTCTAGAGTCTCCAGAGGATGAAATCATGCAAAGTTCACAGTAAATACTATAGAAATGGGCAGCCTTTGAGCAAAATCACTGGTTCCCCAACTGATCTCCCATACCACACGGCAGCATTGACACCAAGCTAATTGGTGTCACACTTAAGAGCCTTGTGCACAAAGCTCCCAGGTGTCCAGCATTGTCTCCTGTAAAATCAGGTTTCTTTCAGCATCTGCCATCCAGACCAATTTTGCTTAGTACACAAGAACTGACAACAGCTTGAGGTGATGTGGCTGCAGGACACTGAACCAGGCACATCCTCTCCTTAGCCCTGCCCTGCATCTCTGCCTGTCCGGCTTGTGCAAGAACTGGGAAAAAGGATTCATAAAGGGTCAGAGAAAAAAGGCAGAGAAAGAGAACTCCCATAGACTAAAAGAGATGAGAAATTCAAGATAGTTTTAAAGCAGTTAGTGAAGTCAAGAGACCAAGCTGACCTGAAGTCAGGGCAGTGAGAAAGTAATTGGACATTTAAAGGCTTAGACTGAGGTTTGCAAAGCCTTTTCAACAACTTGAATGTTCATTTTCATTTTACTGGATTGTAGCCAAGAAAATCCTGTGGGCCGCTCTGCTGCTGGAGATCTGAATTTGGAAAAAAGAAGCTAGACTTTGCTTTATTTTTTATCTGTGTGTGTATAGAGAGATCATTATAAAGAATCAGCAAAATGAGCCAATAATTTCCTCATCAGAGCAGCTGAAGGAAGGGTCAGGACTTGTAGGCTACAGACTTCTCCCATTCCAGTTAAGGACATTAGAAAAAGATCACCCATATGAGCCATGTGGGTTGTTTGTCTTTTCAGCAGGAAACAGCAGTACTGGAAATTACTTTTTTCTGGTTTCCAGCTCTCATAAGCTCTAGGTTAAGAAGACTTGGGGTTTCAGTTCTGTCAGACCATCAGCTGCCCAGCACGTAAAGAAAGCAGTAAGCAAAAAGTAGCTGATAGCAGCAGGTAGCTTGAATAAGTTTCTGAATCAATACCATTTATAGCAGAGACAACTCCAAACACCCAAGTAGAGAAACCAACTTATATATGTTTACAATATTTCTCACTTTGCTTTGCTCATTTTCCCTTCCCTACTTCTTTCAGCCATTATTTTTTGAGAACTAATTTCTCCATGGATGTAAAAAGTTCATGTTTTATTCACCATTTGCTTACAAACTCTTCATAAATTGAATTACCTGTGTGGCAAAGGGGAACTGCCCTAGTTCTGCAGGCTCCTGAGTGGAACTCAGACACGTGGCCTTTCCCTTAGCAGAAAGAAAATGTTTTTCCTATTACTGGATTTAAAGTGAGGATAAATGAGTGGAAAGCAGATAAAAAAAATAGCCACTTCCCCAAAAGAATGAACAGCACAAGCCAAACCATGATGAAATCCCACAAACACCTGTGCTGTATCTCCTATCTGAAAGCCACTGAAATATATGCAGATTCTTTTTCTTTTCCTGATCCAAGTAACAATGATACAGAATCTTTCTCCTTCACAGCAACTTCTCATTCCCAATATAATTCCTCTGGAAAAGATGCATATCAAATCAGTTACATGGGGAAAGTGGATACAGAGGATTTCTCTCCTAAAAGGA
Source organism: Chloebia gouldiae (assembly GCA_003676055.1). Lineage (NCBI taxonomy): Eukaryota > Metazoa > Chordata > Aves > Passeriformes > Passeridae > Chloebia > Chloebia gouldiae. Next base: position 1,397,814 of record QUSF01000077.1, read on the forward strand.
GCATTTTTCTTCTTCCTTGCTAGTGGAGAAGGTAAAATGAAAAACCCAATCTACAGTTCTTTCAAAACTTTGCACAGAATCACAATCAATACTTTTCAATACACAAACAAACAAAACCATGTTTTACCCTGAAAAGTTCTGTTTTGGTAAATATAAAAAGCTGGTTGTTACTCCAAATAACCAGATGGAGAATTGTGAAAAGTCCATGTTTGTCAATTATCAACAATTTTTAGCAAATTGTTGACTAAAAGCCATTTTCCAGTGGGTAAAAAACTCCATATATTTCAGCAAAATGCTGAAAATAGTGAGAAAGTCTTGGGTAAAATGTTTTGGCAAAACAAGTAAACCTCATTAGAAAACCTGGTCCATAGGAGATGTATGATTCCTCTCCAGTGACTCAGCAGCATCAGACATGCTTCCAAGCTGCTAGTTGTTTTTCCATATTATAGAAACCTTTCCTTCTTCAAGAAACCTTTTACTATATAAGGTTTAGGGAAAAAATAGTCAAAGCTTTAGTTAGTTCCCACTGAGGAACCCAAAACAAGGACATTAAAATCCAAGGTATCAGAAAATATGACTTGTCCTCATATACAGAGAAGGAAGCAGCAAGAAGACAATCCCTGAAAAGCCATATTCCCTGCTCCTGCAGTACAGAGGCACAGTCATGGTTAAAGGTTAAACAATTGCTTCTGAGGCTTTCTTGTGGTTTGACACTGCTGAAATGCCAAGCACCCACAAAAGCTGGTCACTCACCTCCCCTGCCACAGCTGGGCAGAGGAGAGAAAAATTTAACAAAGTGTTTATGAGTTAAGGACTGGGAGAAAACACTCCAAGGGCAAAACAGGCCCAACTTAGAGATACAGACTGAGATTACCACTTACAAAATCAGAGGAGGACAATGAGAAGGAAAATAAGCCCATAAAACCACTTTTTCTTCCTCCAGCCCCTCCCTCCTTCCCACAGACAGCACAGGGAGACAGGGCATGGGCATGGGGGTCTTGGTCAGTTCATCACTGAGGTTTTCTTCTGGTTGGCTCAGGGAGAGAAGTTACACCCCTGTGAGACCCTGGGGTCCCTCCCACAGGAGACAGCTCTCCATGAACTTCTCCAGCATGGTTCCACTCTCACGAGCAGCAGTCCTCCCAAAACTGCTGCCATGGGAGTCCCTTCCATGGGCAAACTGTCCTCCCAAAACTGCTGCAGTGTGGGTCATTCTTCCACAGGCTGCAGTCCTCCAAGGTCAGGCTGCTCCAGCCTGGAAGCAGAGGCCCTCTGCCCACGGGGTCTTCCACTGGGACACAGCCTCCTCCAGGCATCCACCCACTCTGGTGTGGGCAGCTCTGCCACGGGCTGGGGGTGGATCCCCAGGGATCCCCATGGGCTGGGGGTGGATCTCTGCATTCCCCAGGGATCCCCACGGGCTGGGGGTGGATCTCTGCATTCCCCGGGGATCCCCATGGGCTGGGGGTGGATCCCCGGGGATCCCCATGGGCTGGGGGTGGATCCCCAGGGATCCCCATGGGCTGGGGGTGGATCCCCAGGGATCCCCACGGGCTGGGGGTGGATCTCTGCATCCCCCGGGGATCCCCACGGGCTGGGGGTGGATCTCTGCATTCCCCAGGGATCCCCATGGGCTGGGGGTGGATCTCTGCATTCCCCAGGGATCCCCATGGGCTGGGGGTGGATCCCCAGGGATCCCCATGGGCTGCAGGGGCACAGCTGCTCCAGCCTGGTCTCAGCACAGCCTGCAGAGGAATCTTGACTACAGCACCTGGAGCACCTCCTCCCCCTTTTTCTCCACTGACCTTGGTGTCACCATGTTGTTTCCCTCACGTGTTCTCACCTCCTCCTCTTCTCTGGCTAGAATTAAAACTCTGCCACTATTTTTGTTTTCATTTTCTTCTTAAATCTATTATCACAGAGGCATTCCCATCATCTCTAGTTGGCCCAGCCTTGGCCAGGGGCATGTCCCCCTTCAGAGACATCAGGGATTGGCTCTGCTGGACATGGTGGAAGCTTCCAGCAGCTTCTCACAGAAGCCGCCTCTGTGGCCCTCCACTACCAAAAAACAGGCCATGCAAAACCAAAGCAGGCTACCTCAGAAAAGCTCACCCCAGTCTTTTTTCTCAGAGAACCACGGCCTTCTTGAGCTACTGTAGGAGGTTTTCTTTGTGGAAGGGACAACTTCCATGGGACAGGTCTTCCCACGGGGATAATCAACGAGGACCCTAAAGAGGAGATACAATTCTCCCATGTGCAAAGATCCAGACCAGATGCACTCCAAGCCCCCTTAACAAGCCCTTGAAACGCGGATGAAAAATCAAACCCCACAATTCCAATAAAGATTTGTAGGGAATGGGTGTGTTTATTCACAGGGCTGTGGATGCAGTGGGGACTCATTGCCCTTCAATGGACATGCGCACCCCTGAGAACTCCCGATCCTTTTTTATTACCCTAATTTCCATATGAATACAATTTCACAATAGGTTCATACGTATTCATTTTGCTGATTTCACGTTACACTTACAGCTAGTTACACTTCTACTCAGTTGTTGTCAGAAAGTACAGAAAGAACTCCTGGGTCACTCTGCCCCATCTGTTTCAAGGTCCGAGGAGTCTTTCTTATCTCTTATCTTTTTAGTGTGGAACTTTGCATTCTTTCTCCTTAGCTGGGGTAGTTTTGCTAGTGCTGCAGTTACCAGACTGAACAGCATATTTAGCAAGCGCAAAGAAGCACATTTCACCTAAATGCAAATGGATTTCTACCCTGTTAAATTTTCACTCTGTCTCACCCTCAGGAGGATGCTGAGAAACATTTAAACCTGTTCCCAAACTTCAAGCAGGGAGATTCATTTTCATCCCTGGGAAGAGTGCAGAAGTGCTTTGTCAGCCATTAGAGAGCTGCAGAAGGTCCTGGCACCTGGTGGGAAACTCTCCATACCCCATGCCAAGCTTCAGACTCCTCAACCAAAGCCCAACTGCAGCAATGCCAGGAAGAGACACTGTGAGAGGGAGACCGTTTCCCTTTCTTTTAAGGACATTTTAAGGGAAATGAATAATTCATCCTGAATTACTCTGAGCTGTGGCAATGTTCCACGTTACCACCTGATTATATGTCCCATAAAAAGAGATGACAGGAATTTATCTCTTCTTTTGCTGGGTGGGCTGGTGGGGGGATAAATATGCTGCCACCAAATGAGAGTGATGAATCATCCCTCAATGATTTGGCAGTTCTCCTTCCTAGTGGGAGCAATAGGAAACAGGACTTCAGCATAAACCTTCAGGAAAGGAGAGAAGATCGTGGGGAGTGGAGGGCTCAGTTCTCTTCATTCCCATAGGATTGGGGAGTACCCATTAAAGGTGTCTGGGCAGAAGAACCTTTCTTCTGAGAGCAGTGGAGTCTGCAAAGATCAGGTGCTCATGTTGCTGCCTGGTGACAATGAAATTATTGTTATTCTGCTTTATTACTGACTGAACAGTGGGGTTGGGCTGGAGAAGAGGAGCTCCATCATACATTAGCCAGAATCATGCTTCTTTCTGGTATAACAAGCAGAGCAGCACATGCCCATTGTTCATCTGGAAAATGGGAGGCAGAGATTTGTCCTGGGAATTAAAGCACAGCTTTACTTAAACTAGACAAGCATGCAAATGGGTGCTGCTCTGGCTAGAGGGATGCCCTGTCCTTTACCCATTCCCACTCAGGACAACACGAGCCTTTCCCAGGAGGAGATCATTACCACTGAGCATGGATCAATTAGGACTTAGTCTAAGAAATGAGAGCTTCCTTTCCTTAAACCACTTGATATCTTGCTAGTGCTAGCAGTCCAGTTTGGAGATATTGCCAGAGACCAGACAGCTACAGAAGCTGAGCTGGGTAGCACCACAGACCTTTTGGCCCTGGTACAGTGAAAGCTGAGGGAGAGAGAAACTCAAGGCAAGGACAGAAGTGAAGACATCATGTGTGGCCACTCTGACCCTTTGACACTGATCACTCTGATGAGGGGAGATGCAAGAAGGACTTTACTGGTGAAAGAGATAACAAAGGACATTTCTAGCATAAGAAGAATAATCAGAAGGTTGTGTTTCTAAGAGGACTGGGACAAAGGGGTTGGAGTGGAAAATTTTATACAAAACAAACGTAGTGAATATAAATACAGGTAAAATGTGTAATAAACTGGCTTTGCTTTGCTGGATTAAGCAGAGTCCATGTCAGTGAGTCCCCACAGATATCCCATATGTTTATGGCCATGCAGACAGCAGCAATCGAGCTACACCAAGCCAAAGGCAGCCAGATTCTTGATCTGCTTGCCCACAAGCAACATGTCCTGGATAAATGTTTTCTCCCTCTTCACATGCTCCCACCTATGCCCTCAGAACCAGTTGTTTCATGCTATACCATAAATTCTCTGCAGCCAGGGGCATTCACAAGCCCCTGGCGCAAAATAAACATTTCCTCATAAACATGAACACCTCCAGTCCTCACCTGCACACTTTGTTCTGCTGCCTCTGTCCTCCCAAATGCACCCAACCTGAGACAGCATGTAAATCTGCTACAAAGACACATCCTTCCCACCCCCATGCTGGATATGGGGAACATAAAACACAGTGGAGACTGCTGCTACTCTATTATTTATGAAGCTTTGGTTATTTCATATATAAATAATCCATTACTGCAAAATGTTGCTGGCACTGTAATTGAATATTCATGAGGTATTTTTGTGTAGAATTTTCACCATCATTTCAAATCCAGCCATAAAAATAAAAATTTCATCTGTCATTTCACAGTTTCAAGCCCTGGGAAACTAAATCTCCTCCCTGCCCTGCAAGCTTTCTGTGTAGGGTGGAACAAAGTAGGGTTAATATGGAAGGCAAGTTCATGCTGCATTGGAAAGAAGTGGGAACATCCTTCATTGTAGCTCTGCCTGCTGTCTTTTAATGTGCCAGGATGCTTCATCTGGGGATGTATGCTGCCTGCATGGAGTGTGTGCAAATTCCTTCTCTCCCTTCTAGAAACATTTCTCTTTTCAGGTTTAATCCCAGCCAGAACCTTGACAGAGAAGCACCCAAGTGGGATCCCTCAGCATGGAAATTGAAAGCCTGCTACTGCCACCCTGTGGGAAATGGTGGCCCTGAACTGCTGGGGACCACTCCAGATGCTCACAAGACCACAGGTGGTATGGTAGTTAAAGAGGTATGGGAGGACTTCATTGGCCTGATGAGACCCCGAGGTAGAGAAACCAGGGAATTTCCATTAAATAACTTCAGAATTTACAAGGAAGGTGTTTGGATGCTTTACAGGAACAATTGGTGGTTTCAGTGCCATCTCCATGGTGTACCAGGAGGATTCAGTACCTCTGCTGCACATGCTGTCAAGGACATCCTTGGCAAATTCCTGACATAGGCAATGATAGAGCATCTCTTGCATTCTGAGATATCAAATGTGCAGCTTCATCTGCTCACCTTGCTAGGATTCCTTTGTTCTTTCCCTCAAGGGTCTTCTTCTTATGCTTTTTAGCTCCTTCTATTCCACACACACACCAAAAAAAAACAAACCCCAAAACCAACCAACCAAACAAAAACACCCAAAAAAAACAAACCCCTCCAAAAAAAGGGGGGACTAAGCAAAATACAAACTCTATCCAAACTCTTCCCTTTCCCTGCCTGCTGTCCACATCTTCTGTGAAAAGGTTCCACAGCTGCCTGCATGACACATAAGCCACTGGCCCAATTCTCCTCTACAGTTTATTCAGATCACAGCTCCTTTTTCAGTTCTATGCACAGAAAGGAAACAGCAGAAGGGAAAACAGCAGAAGGAGAAACAGCAAGTTCCCAACCCTTCTAACCCAGCTGTTTCAAAACCAAATGGGGGCAGATGAGAGCCTGGCAGCCAGATCTGAGATCCCCATCCACACAGATCTTCCACTGTCCAGGTGCAAGTGGAATATGTGAGTCTGTGTCAGCTGAGCATATCCCAAATGGGGCCAGAGCTCTCAGAGCACCTTTCCTTCCAAGAATGATTTATGGGCCCTACCAGTCCAGCAGACTGAACTGCAGAGACAACTGGAGCATGCAGCAAAGAGCAGAGCAATCCATCAGCACCAGCTGACAATCGCTCAGGAATCCATCAAGAGCTTCATCATGGTGACATCTTTGCAGTGGCAGAAGGAGAAACAAAGGAAAAAGACAGAGACAGAGTGAGCAGGGACTGGACAACCCACACAGCATTTTTCAGAATTTCAAAGCCATGGAAGTAAAGCAAGATGACAGACATTTTTTGGGTCTTTAGTGATTGAGGTGGTCCTGTTTCAAAGCCTCAAGTCACAATGCCTCACACAGTTGAGCAGCTCTTTCAGTGCCAGCAGTATTCAGGAATTGCTTTCCCATTGGCTAGCTTTGTGGTAGGTGTTACTCACTTCCAGGTAGGACAACTGCATGGTTTTGAAGGCAGATCAATAAAATATTTGAAGAATATTTTATTGTTCAGAAGCTGCCATTGGCAGAAAGAATCAAGCCTAGCTCCACTACAGAGGAGAAAGGTGATGCCCTGTAGTTCAAGAAATATAAAACAAGCTGCAGCATGTCACTATACAGCACTGGAGTTCGTACTCTGACCTAAACCTGACACCTCAGCAAGAGCCAAGCTGAGCCATTTTTCACCCAAAAAACACAGTCACATAGATACAAGTACCCCAGACCAGGAAGGACACTAGACCTTACACAAAGCCTGTAGAGACACCCAAGTTCAGAAAATTGCATGTGCAACAGGTCAGCATACACAAAGAGAAGGGGCAAACACAGAGATTAAGTGTCTGGAATTTACAGGTTTGGCAGACACCTAGAAGATGCAGACACACACTCGTCTGTGCAGTGCCAGTACAAACACAAGAGTGCACACTGTCTGTCTTTGATCTACAACTCAGTGGTAGGACATATGTCAGGCTCCCCAGTAACACAACTTCTCTCCATCCCAAACTCTCTAAAAAAACCAGAGAATGTGATTTGCCCTAAATCTGTGTTAAGCATCATGGAGAGTAGTAAAGAAGTGAGATTCTGCTCTTAGAGGAAAGAAAATTAGCTTTGAATAGAGAGCAGCAGAACAAAGCACATTATTTCTTTTGCTTTATGGAGAGATACTGTTGTGATTTTGAGTGATGCTGATTTCAGGTTAAGCATGTGCTCCCAAAGCTCAGGAAAGATGGAGGATATGTTGGAACACCTCAGAACAGCAGAAAATTTGGCAAAAAACTAATTCAGATGAACAAAAGGATTCAGAAGCTGGAAGTAGAGACAACAAACATATTTGTACATCACAAGGTAGATAAGATTCAGCACGTACAAGAGACGTGGTGAGGGTCAGGGCATCTGTGGGCAGAAAGCAGAGGTGAGCATGAGCTGGAACAGCTGGAATGACTACACAGGAGGAGAGCAAGTACCTGAGACTGGGAAGAAGAGGTCACAGATCTCCTGACCCAGGTTTATTTCTGATATTATTTCTGTCTCTTCTGGGGCCCCTGACTTGCCCCCAGAAGTCCCTCTCCCTACCTCAGCCATCCATGTAGACAGAGTGTGTCGTCACAACAGGCCCCCAGCCAGGTAATAATTAGCATTGACTCCATGATTCACAGAAGGCTGATCAATCTCTATCTTTTTATTCAGAAACTCATTGCTTTTGTAGACAGTTAGGATACAGGTAGACCTAATTGGTCCTACAATCCAAACACCATCACCACTGGCTAATTAAGAAACCACTCTTTGGTAAACAAATCTCCATAACACATTGCACATGTTCACAACAACAGGTGCAGCAAGTGAAGAGAAGACTTGCTTATTCTTTTCTCTGATCTTCTCACAGCCTTTCCCATGATGATGCCTGGGAAAGTTGTGTGTTTCTCTCTGTGGCCAGAGAGCTGCTGCCACAAGAGTTTACCTCCCTGCCCTGGGAACACAAGACAGTGTGGGGACAATATGATTACCAGTTGTTTTAAGTTGGAAATGTAAGATGTGGCTGGGGTGTGGATTCCATTGCCATCTGTTGGACATGGGGCAGTTATTTTCTGTTAATTGGGCCTCTTGTTAAAACCAGATGGGGCAGCTTTCTTTATCCCTTCCACAACCAATCCTCTCTCTGGAAAATATCTTCTGTTCATGGGCCATTGAGGGTCCCTGCATGGCTGATAAAATTACATCATTTCATTGTGAGATGCTCCACCCCAGAGGAGGAGCCAAGCATTCCTACCTGGATAGAACCTGAGATTTAGAACACCACAGTCAGCCTTTTCCCTCTGGATTCCCAAAGAAGCAGCTTTCTTTTCTACTGGATTCCCAGAGAAAGACCAGGCCCATCTAAACCAGCACTGGACCTTCAGAGGAAAACTCCACCCTTCTACAGGATCACAGCTTCAACAGAACCACATCTGTCACTCCAGGAGGACTGCAAACACCACTTAATCAGATTGCTACTAACGCCCTGACCCACAGGGTGTCAGGTCACATTCTGACTCTGTCAATGTTGTTTTGTATTACTGCATTTTTATTTTTATCTTTTCTTTATTTTATTTTTCTTAATAAAGAACTGTTATTCGTGCTCCCATATCTTTGCGTGAGATCCCCTTAACTTCAAAATTATAATAATTCAGAGGGAGGGAGTTTGCATTTTTTGTTTCTAGGGAGGCTCTTGCCCTCCTTAGCAGACACCAGTCTTTTCAAAGCAAGACACCAGTGTAAGAGGAACTGTTTCCACAGCACAAGACAGGCTGAGCTGTGTCCAGTTACTGGCAGCACATTCTCTGGTGCCATCTGTGTCACACAGGCTGTGTGGAGCCATTTCAGTTTATGATCCTTTTATCTGTCTAACCAAGGGATTGTACACTGCTTGCCCCAAGAAGAATAATGAAGCCTCATACATTACACATCACCCCAAAGGATTTAATTACCCTTAACCTAAGGGGAGGATTTGCCTTCAGTCTCCAGCTCTTTTATTATCCAGTTGTTGCTCCATCTACAGCACAGATCACAAAGGAATTTTTTAAATCAACCTTTGCTTGGGCATCATTAAGACCTTACATAAAGTCTCATGCTGCTCACAGCTTAGAGAAACAGAATGAGACAGAAGCACTGAAGGCTGCATGGCCTTGTTCTCCCTCTTAACATTGCCCTGCAAGGACAAGGGGATGTTTGGCTCAAAACCAGAAAGATTAAATGATGGGTCAAGAGAAGTGAAGCACTGACACTTACCCTTCCCTCAGACCCAAGTTTGCTCTGAAATATGCTGCTCAGACAAACAACAATAGCTCTGGCTTGGTAAATACTGCTATTCACACTGTGGGAGCAGTAGCAGCATTAACCAGCAAGCCAAGACTCCTCTGGGCTACACAAGGTGCAAAGATACACCAAGACATCTGCCCCACTGCAGAGAACATAGCCAGTGCTCTCAGCTGTTGTAAACATGCACATGCAGGTGAGCTGGGGCTACTGAATTCTGCTCCTGGCTCTGCCAGTGATCCACAACCTATTTCTTCATATTTCATATTTGAGGATATTTCTTCAACTGTCTTTGCTTCTCTTCCCATGTCAGCAAACTGGAGTCTTACAGTTGAATAAAGTAGATGATTTTTAAGAGTCTAGATGAGTGGTACAACTCAGTATGTAAGAGAGGCTCTACGGGGTTAAACAAGGCATCCCATTCTCTGCTTTTTTAACAACTTTCTGTTCTGGCTAACTTTAGTAATGGCTGCCTGGGGCTGCTGAGCACCCTCCCACACATAGCACCCCAATTTACCTGCCAATCTGCAGCATGGCCTACTAAAAACAAACAGCTCTCCTACACACAGAATTTAAACACAAGGAAACAATAAAAAAAAAATATAAAGTGGCCTTACTGTACATTACAAAATAATGAAACTGGGGGTTTTTTTTCAATTTGTTTCTATCCCAGATAGTGGCAGTGATCAGCACTTTACAAAATATGCTTCTTCCACATCCTGGCATATGTTATTACTGTTATTAATAGCCAGCTATTCCCGAGGGCAGCACTGTGTACAGGTACATTTATTTCCTTCCCAGCCCTGTCACCCCCTTGCTGGTGCTCCAGCTCCCTAGATCACATCCCACTATGAGGCAAGGGAGGCAAATGGAAAGTTAGGTACCATTCTGCCACACTCCAGACACAGTTGAGCCTCATTCTGTCACTCAGGATGTGCCTCTTGTTAGTTTTATATCATCATAATGGCATTACCTGTCTCTCATGCTACTGTTATTTCCTGCTCCTTCCTCCTAAATCAAAACTGGCCATAGAAGAGGGAAATTCTTGAACACTGCCTCCTTCCCTCAGAGCTACCAGGAATGGGAGTTATCAAAAACCTGCTACTCAGTAATGAGGCCAACTCTTAATTTTCTGTTTCCAAGTGCTGATTCTTACCTTTTGCCCCCTAGGCATGATCTGACATGTCCCTTTCATGGCTAGTTCTTCTCAGGAGGGCTGCAATAATCAGGTATGTTCTTGGGTGTTACTATGAGGTTCCCAGTCACTGCCTCACAGCACACCCTGACATTCAGACATGTAATGAATTGCAGCTTAAGGACATAATGTGCAACAGCTGAGCTGGAATAACGACCCTCCAGCCACCCAAGGTGAGATAAAATGGACAAACAAGTCAGTGTACAGCTTTGTTTCTCCACCTCTCTGTGGATGTAACATCAGAGAGAAAGAAAGCTAGATAAGATTTCCCAGAATTGGCCTGGGAAGCTTGAGGGAGCTGGAGATAAGCAATGATAGCCAATTATTAAAAACAACCTGCAGGTGTTGTTTTTATAATATCTGTTCTTCTGTTATTCTCATAAGATTTTTTACAAATGGATGTCTTGTTAATTAGTCAGTCAGGTGAACTGTATTGACTAAATGACCAATCAGGTCCACCAGTGTATAAAAGGAGTCGTTTATGCCACTTAGCCTTCTGGCTGACTCTGTGTCATTTCTGACTCAAAGTGACACCTCTCTCCTGCTCATCTTCACTGTGGGAAGCAAGTCTCTTGGTGTCCAACAGAGCAGGAAGCTGGCCTGAGCAAGGAGAGCATCTCCAGGGAAATTCACCACCTTAGGGAGTTCTTAGACTGGATTCAAAACACACAAAATACATCGTCTCTAAGGCAGATGTGGTGAGCTCCTTCCTTTGTAGTCACATTTGCCTTCCCTGGGTGGGATGAGGCTCTGGGCAGTCACTAAAGTGTTAAACCAACACCCTGTCAGCAACGCAACCCAGATTTGTGAGCAGAGAAGAAATCAATACCACTGGGAAGCTTAGCTCCTCTTTGTCCACTGGCCACATTCATCACCAGCACAAGGTAACAATCTAGGGCTGTTTAATAACACAGCTCATTAGGCTTCTGACAACAGGAGATGACGGAACTAAGGCCTCAAACACAAGCCTCATGATTTTATTTGCATATGCAGTTTTAGGCTGGGTGTGCTATACTTCCCAGCATGTGAGGAACACAGGTCTGGTGTAAGATTCAGAGGGAAATTTCCTATGAAAATCATGTAGGAATCCCCCTGAGGGAGCAAGACAGAATGCTCAGAAAACTGACAAATAGTTTACATTAACCAGATAGCGATAACCTAGACTAGACAGTTTATTCAGCTTCCCAATGTCAGGAAAGCATACAGAGCTCACTTTTGTCAGAGAAACTTCAAAAGAAACACTTCTGGATATTCTATTCTAGATTATAACTTTTCTCTTTTGGCCTAGGATTTTGAGCTGAAGCTTCTCTACTATTTCTAATAAATATACTCATAGAGAAACAGAACTGTAATGGATAACCAGAGTCCAGTTAAGGATACACTGCAGTTGCATGGAAAGAATCTCATTAGCTGCAAGCTTAGACATGGTTTTCATGTAGGTGAAGACCAGTCCCTGCCCAGCCAGCAGAAGAGTACAAGGACATAAGGCACAGCTCTCCTGTCAGGACCACGGTGCCACAGAGAAAGGCTGCAGAACCAAATTCACCAATAAAACAAGGAGTAAAATCCTGATCCCTTTGATGCTGATGACCAACCCACCACTGATTTTAAGGATGTTATAGTCCCTCTATAACACCCTGTATAATGCCAGAAGAAGGTAGAGGTGATGTGGAAACCAAAGCAAGGCTCCCAGCACCTGCAGCTGAAAAACCACCACATTCCTTCAGCAAGCCAGGCCACCTAAGGGATCATACACTTTTTGGAAGAACCCCCAGCCTGACTCCTAATAGGAGACAATCCACCAGAATCTAAGGCAAATTGCCCCATAATTATCTCCTTGTTTACATTTTATTCCCAGCATGAATCAGATGACATACACTTCCAGCTATTCCATTTCCAGGCACTGGATCTCACTGTGGCCATTGTCTGCTAGATTAATGAGTTTTCTCTTATCAGAAATCTTTTCCTTGTACTTACAGACTGTGATTAAGTCACCTCTTTAGCTTCCTTTGTATAAACGAATATGCAATTTCTTGGCATTTCCACATTTCACAGAGTTGTATAAGAATACATATACACAAGTTGTGATCCTACCATGATGGAAAATAGAGTTTTCAGAAATAGAGTCATTATTCAGAGTTGTTTACTGAGTTTATCTGTACTGGACATAAAATTTTGATAAAAATTCAAAGGCTTGAGCAGTTATTACTTTGCTGTTGGCCACATAAGTCACATAGAACAGTTTCAGCTGAAGGGCACAGAAGTGTGTAGCTGTTCATGTTGACTCCTCTGAATGCTTGTTCATGAAGCTTCAAATTACTTCAAGAAACCTCTGTACCAGCAAAATGCACCTAGTTAAATATTTGTGAAAATAAGTATCGGGGCAAACTGAGAGTCAGGTTTCCCCTAATATTCTTCTGCTTCTAACAGGAGAGGCAGTATGATTTTGTCAGAATATGTAAACAGACTCAGTGCCCACAACAGTCTTCAGATTCTGAACACAGCTCAGCCCTTGGGTGAATCCAGGCTTTTCTTTGGGAAACCATACCTTAACAAGTTGAAATCATGCAGTTTAATCACAGTGGCTGGTTTATAATATGCAGCTTGCTATTCTGTCTTCATTCCAGCTCTTTGGCTGTTGTTCAGCTTTTTTTCCATTCTTCTCGTTATGTCCCCCAACATCCTTTAGGAAAGCTGAGGTTTATTTCTCTTCCCCCTCTGACACTGTTGAACAGGGGCAGGACAAAATTACTCCAAGTCACAGAAGACAAAAAAGAGAATTTATTGAAAGTATCATGTCTTTTTATAGTCTGACTCACTGAAAATGGTGAAATATGATTGGTCTCAAAGTACAACCTTTCACACACTATTGGTGAACTATGTATAACACCCCTCCACTACATGAGAGCTCATAAAGCAGTGCAATGAGCAAAAGATCTGAAATATTTTAATAAACAAAGCAATGTAGCTGAACCAGAAGAATCAGAATTAACTCAGTTCACTTCTTACCTGGTCAGTCCTGGCTTTCTTACTCTCTAAACAAACATACTTCTCTGAGCTTGAAATTAGCATTCATTTAAAAAGTTTTCACACTCTAAAATGGTTTCTAAATGTGCATATTAGCTAGTGAAAGAATTTAGTTAATCTATACAAGGTAACATTTCATGTCAGCAAAAGCCTATTATACTTCATATGCCTTTGCCTTAATTTCTCAGGATCGTAATACTTAGAAGCACTAATGAAACCCACATATTGACTCTTCATCTGGAACTAGAGAGAGTAGGGTGCCAAGACCAGAATAAACCATACATTTTAGTTTTAGAAGCACATTCATACAAGAGACACATACAATTTGTGCAAGTGTAGCAAAGATGGAGAGACACAGCTTTCATACAGCTTTCCACACCAAACGATGTCTGGAGGGAGAACTGTGAAAACAACATTTGCTTGATCTCAAGAAGCAAGATGAAAAAAAAAGGTGTTTTAGAGAAAGTTTTTAATGTAACTGCACCCCAAAAAGGCCAAGGCTGTTATGGTCTTGCTTCACTTGAGGATCAGTCTGAGATTCTAACAGACCTTGCTGTCAGTCATAGAGTGTAATAGGACAACACCTTGAGTGTCCAGGGCACTTTTGATGGTGACAGAGCAGGTCACTGTCCATGTGCAAGGAAGACAAGGGTGCTCCAGCCTTTGCCAAGGCTCCTGGGAGGTACAGTGCTTCTCTGATAACTGGGAGGAATTCAGTGCTGCTACAGTTCAACCACCTGCAAAAGCCACACAAGCTGCACTAGCAAAATACCTTTTTGCAGGTGTCAGTAGTGTCTGTACAAAAGAAAATCACAAGACTTAGTCTATGATTTTTCCCATTTCTTGCTGGTAAGGCTATCTGGTAGACACTTTAGATCTGGGGCAGAATACAAAGTGACTTTTCAACTGCCTATCTGTCAAGGATACAGAACAGTGATAGGCAGGAGTTTGAAAGCACTCAGCTGTGAAATGGGAATGGAAGTGATTCTTGGCATTAGTTTAATCCATATCTGAGACAGAATTGGGTCACACTCCTGGGAAGATGCACCAAAAGCATTGGCCAGGGAAGAGAGAGAGAGTAGCCCTTTTCTTACCCATTTACTTGCTCAAGCTATGTAATGTGTAAAGTACCACCAGGAGATTTCTGGCAGATTTAAATAGGTTCTTGCCTTGTTCTTGGATTGTAACTTCTAAGCAAGGAATAAAGAAATTTCAGCAATTTACTTTGGGCAGAGAAGGGAGAGGGCAAGTTTCAAAAATGTTTGGACAGCTGAGAGGTATGTAGGTGTGCTTGGGACTCTTTTGGGATGCTATGGACTGGGCTGGGGAATGTTCCAGGCTGCATGTGCACATATTTGGGACTGGCAACTGCTGCTGGGATGCTGCCCTTGTGGGGGCAGTGAGACAGTCTGAATAGGGGAGGAGCCCAGCTGGCAGTCTCCATCAGCAAGGGGAGCACAAGATGCTCCCTGTGGGACACACGGCTCTAGAACTATGTGGATCCTACTCAGATCATTGCTGCTACCCCACAGGAGATAAGTGCTTTGGGGAAAGCTTCAATCCACACTTCTGCAGTGTAGGACATTTGCAAAGCCTCAGCATCTGGCAGAAGGGGAAGGGAACAATGTGTCTAGCATCACTCCAGTCCCATCCAGCTTCCCCAAAACCACGGCTCAGAAATCCAGTCTAGCTCACAAGTCTCTCCCTTCTTCCTCTCCTCTTTCTGCCTAAGTGTTTGCTAGTGATGGTGTAACAGGGACAGAGAATAAATCAAGTGCTATATCAGTGTTCCATCCCTGACTGTGTAAAGAGCTGCTATTGTGAATTGCTGATATGATTTACCATACAGTCACAACGTTTAATGTCCACCAGTGTTATAATCTACTTTATCTTAACGCAATCTTCCCCTGCTGAACCCTCCAGAGTCTTAACATCTATTTTCATGGAGTTTTTTTTATTTTTATTACTTGATACTGTGATTACTGTTGCACTCTTGCTCTTTGTGGAAGGAGAAATTAATAAGTTTTTTTTTAAGCACTTTGCACCAGAACAGAATACCAATCAGCCTTCAAGCTGGGTTCCTGCCCCTTCTGGATTCATTTATGAACCTTTGCTCTAAGTTTCCAAGACACAGCACTTTTCAGATCAACAGCAAGTCAGCACATAAGGCCTTGTTCCCCTTTCCATAGACTCTCATTGTGAGAAGGAAAGGAGGCAGCCACTGAGAGGGAGAAATATGACTTTTCATAGTTATTTCCACAGACACGTTCCTGTATCAGGGTATCGGCCTCATCACACCTTGGAGAGGAGGGTTAAATCACTGCCAATTACATGAATTATTCTCTTCCTTTGCCACCCTTGCACAGTCTCCCAACCTCCTTTCAGAGGTCACTGCATCTTCCATTCTCCCCAGGAAATCATTGTTATTACACTATACCACATCTCTCTGCTCCAACAGCGATGTCACTGTGCCCTCCTGCAATGAACACATTCCAGCTAAGGGTCAGGCTACACAATCCAAGACCTGCCAGTTAAACTCTAACATAGATGGAAGAGGTTCTGTTTCTGCACACAGAAGTTGTTTATTTCTACCATGGAAACCACTTAGTTTAATGTCTAGTCCTTTCTTTCACTTTCTACACTCACTAGAAAAGGAGTCAGAGCCTTCTGCTGTCCCTAGCCTCTTCCACCTCCTGAATGGGGTCTTCTGTTTCTACTGGTCTCCACAACCCAGCAGTCACCCACTCTGGAGCATGTGTATGAACAAGCCATGAAAGGAGTGCACGCACACAAGATGCCATTTCTACCAGGATGTTGTCTATTTCTTCCTCTCCTAAGGATGCATTTGGTCTGTCACTGAAATATTTCACAGCTAAAGATGGATGGCTGGCACAGGTCCCCAGAAATGCACTGCAAGGATTGAAAACTAGAGTGATATTGTGTCCATGCCTTGGATTAGGCTGTTCCCACTTGGCACCTTATTGCTATTACAATACAAAAAGTTTCCCTTCTGCTAGGCAGCATTTGACAGCTGATTTGGACAAGTATAATTGAGCATGTGAAGCTGAGGAGATGAAGAAGAATACACGTGGGCTCTCATTTTTCAAGTTCTTTTCCTAAACATAGACCTGAAAGGCAGGAGCTGGCTGAGGGGACCTGGCTTCCTCTAATGGGGGATGCAGATGAAACATGTTCACATGAAACACCAAACAGGCTTCACTGAATAGATTCCCACAGATAACAATAAACACAACCAGACAAAGGCACCTCCCAGCTCCCTGTGGTACAAAAGATTGGATTCCATAGCTGTTAAATCCTACAGGAAGAGTTCAGGGCACAGTCTGGGTATTCATTGCCTGTGTCTAGGCTCTTGGGGATGATCCTATAGCATTTACCTCTCCCACTCCTGTTTTTTTCAGGATGATCAAACCCTCATCATCTCCCAAATAGCTGACTGCTAAGGCAGCAGGATGAGCTGGCTGCATGAGCAGCCAGGCTTGGAGCCCAGCCTGCAGAGACAGTGCCAGTATCGATTAGGAAACCTGTAAAAAATAAACAAACTCCCTGTAATTACTCAGCCTGATGGATGCCAGTAGGTTTGTTTGCTTCCTGCAAAGATGCCAATAGCCTAAGGGAGCAAATATCACTGTTATGTAATAAAACAATGCAGGTAATTAAAAACATCCTGGCAGGACTATAAACATAAGCATTGTCTATTAACTCTTGCAGTGGAGCATGAGGGAAAGGATGAAGATTTTGCTTTATTTGAGGGGAGACAGATTTAACGGATACTTGAATAAGAGCTGAGCCAGTACGTAATCACACAGAGTTCAACATTGCCCTCTTTTCTGCCATGAAATATCCCCTTGAATATTGCAGCATTCTTAAAGATCTCAAATTAAACCCGGGCCCCACTGCACTGCGTTTCTTCTGTATCAACACCTCAGAGACTTTACCTTAAAACAAAGAAAAAAAAAGTAAAGATGCCTTCCAGAGGACATCAGGCACCTGATGCACAGCCTTCACCTCAACAAAGCTCTGGTACTGGTCTGTCAACAGGCAGGAAGCAGGGAGAAATGTAACTATTTAAATGCATTAAACATTTAATCCTCACTGCGGGATCCGGGCCTGCTGGGATTCCTTACCTTAATGTTTTTACAGAAGGTTTTGACCTCAAACTGTGACAGGAAGAGCGCTGAGGGGAGGGGACACTTGACCAGGCCACAGAGAGAATCATGGGCTCAGGGGAGCCAGTAGTGTGCTAATAGAACCTTCCTGTATTTGGTCAATTCCCAGTTTCCCTTCACCATTGGTCAAGACCTTTTTCTTACAAGGTCATAACCTGAGTTCACCTTTTGGACATTGTGCCCCTATACCTGGCTGCATTGGGTCTTTGGTTCTAGTCTCTGTACTCTTGCTTTCCACATTTGCTATTTTCGTTATTGAAGTTTTTATTTTCCAGGCTAGACCATCATTTCCCGTCCCTCTTATTGAGCCAGCTTCTCCTGGCCAAGCCATACAGGGGACTACAGTGGGCTTCTAAGCTCATACCTCACCACAACACAGCTGGCAGCATAACAACTTCATACAACTCTTGCTGAAGCCAGAAAAATCTAAGTATAGGCTTCAGTGAGACTCTTCTGGAAACTCAGAGATTTCTGACACCTCCTTGTTAAATATTTTAAATAATTCTCTGTTTTCCTTCTTCAAGTGTATATGAAAAATACCATTTTCCTATCAAGGATCATGATCAAGCAACTGTGACCTTCATGTGCATCGGTAGTAAGTGGCAACTGCTCTGGACAGCAGTTCATGAGGAGATTTTGGAAGAAAGGTCAAACACCTATGTCACGTGCAGCACAGATCAGACAAGGTTTAAGCCAGAAAGCTGCATTCAATGCCTAAAGGGGCCATGCTGCTATTCCTGTCAACAGTCAGCTGGGAAGCCTTGGATAACATTTCCCTGCCTTGTTTCCCCTCAATCACAGAACAATTAATTTGCTGGTGTTTCAGCATTATTGAGGCTTGACAGACAGTGCTGTGGACATGTGAGCTATTTCTTTGCCAGACCTTGATGCAAAGTACTGACATGAGCATAGATCACAAAATGTGATCCTGGAGAAGCAGAGATCCACAGATTCAGCTGTGTTGGCTCTGTGACTCACTAGATCATAATAGTCCCTAGGATTTAAGTACAGCTTATTTATAGCTGCTCTGAGCACAGAGTCCCTGGATCTCAGAATGACAGCTGGGAAAGGAAATGGAGATTTTTTAAAATTATTTTACCTCTGGCAAATGTTTCCTGCTCACAAGAAGACATAATTAAATCAACAAAGACATAAAAATTCCTCAATCACAGACAATGCTGCATTGTATCTCACCTCTTCTGCCTTGCTTACTGAGCAAGGAACTGACCTTGCTCATCTAAGAAACTTAACTGGCACATGGAAATTACAGCCAGACAAACCTAGGCAGTGTGAAGAAACTGGAAAAGCAGCCAGGTTCTCTTAGAGAGATATGAAGTGTACAGGGACTATGCCACCTTTGAGAAAGCTCAACTGGAGCCAAAACCGTCTTTAGAGAGTTTGATACTGCTAGAAATGGTAATGTTTTTTTCAAACTGCCCAGCAACACGGATAGCTGTTGATGAAACTCTCCTGGTGTAAGAATTCCTTCCAATATTGCTCCTTCAAGCTTAGAAGACAGGCAGACCGGCATTAGGCAGTCCCAGGTTTCCCTGGGAGCCAGGAAACAAAGTATTGCAGGGCCTGCCCTGCCAATACCATTCATGTTCTATACCACCAAGAGCTATTTCTCACCTACCACTACAAAAAAAAAAAAAAAAAAAACAAAAAACCAGCAGACTCGTTTATTCCACACAACAGATAATAAATATTTCTTACTGTTTATAAAAGCATAATTGCAGAAAATTCTAAGCACAGTAAAGAAAAAATAAGGCAGAATATTCCTAAAAGCTTTTCTAATGGCAAAACAGACTTGTCAGTGGAAAGGAAAATTTCCAAGGCAGCTTATATTCTAAAACATATGGGAAACAACATCTCTGGATGACTTTTGCCTAGCACAAAACTGTTTGTAAGAACAGTACTGACAGGATCTGAAGCTGGAACTCCAGATTTTCAGCTTTGACAATGGAATTATTCCACATTATTCTTTCTAAGCAAATTAAACCCATTAATCATCATAATTAGTAATGCTCTATGTCAGTGATATGGTAACAGAGCTAGTGATTATATTCTGCTAAAGAAACTAAAGAGTGGTACTACAGCCACTACATGCTGCTTGCTGTCACTGTCTGGCTGTGAAGGAGGATGTTAATGCCCAAGGCTCAAGAAAGATGCCAACTTCAAAGAGATATGAGGGAAGCAAGAGATACCATCTCTCCCATGTTGGCTTTAATGCCCCAGGAATGCTGAGAGTTAGAGGAAAAGAACAAATTCATCCTTCGTATGATTCTGCTTGAGTCATTTCAAGCATGACAAAAATTATTTTGGTCCATGAGGTTTCCATCTTGATTTATGCCTAGCAAAGAAAATATTATTCAAATGTGAAGCCAACTCCAGTGACGTATCCCCAGGCATGGGCTAGGTGTTGTGTGGAGTCCATCAGGATGCTGAGCTTTGGCACAATTGTCCTGATGCTGCTCACATCAACATTTCATCACCATTTATATTCGAAGTGCATTAATAATGTGGTTACCAAGCATGAAAGATCTATCCCTTAATAAGTGAGTGGAAGATTTTGCTACACATTTATCATTATGCAAGTGCCTTATACCAAACCCTAACATGTAATACTGAGACTCTAGACGTGTTAAGATATTTGTGCAATACCATAATCTGGTTGTAGTTACCATAATCTGGTTGTAGTCCATTTTTATTTGTTTGAATGTATTTTTATGCATACTCATAATGTCAGAAGACAATCTATGTGCTCTACGGAATGTGACCATAGAAAATTAGGCCCCTGATGGTCCCTGCCACAAAGAGTTTACTAGCCATACAATTCACAACAAATAACTTTCAGTAAGTTTCTCTTCATTCTTTTGCAAAATGTCTCTGGAGAGAGGGAAATTTTTAACAGATTCTAGCAGATTTGTTACTTGTAATCAGTTACTAAAATGTTTCATTAATTTAATTTTCATTCCTGCTCACTAGTCACGCTAGGTTGCTTAGTTACAATTGTCATTTGGAATTACTTTTGCTCCATTACTTGACAAATGATGAGGTCCCTGATTGATTCTGATGTTGATAGTGACAGAAATTGAATGTAACACTTTTTTCATCCTGCCTAGTATGACTGGATGGTATGAATGTTACAGAAAGGAATCAATCTGAATGCTTTCCTCGTAAAGAATGTTTCTCACAGTAATGTCAGTGAGACAACTTGCCTGGAGTGGAAGAAAGGCCAAAATAAACTGATGCAGACAGATTTGTCTATTTATTCTGTGACAGGCATGATCTTGAAGAGACAATGTGCTCACATAAACCTGTGCTTGATAAAATGTCATTGTCCTGTAGCAGCTGTCTTTACCTGTTCCACAACATACTCTTAGGACAGGTGCCCAAACTGCCCAGAAATATGAGATATATTAGATCCTCAGAGCAGTGTTTCACTGAATTGCAACTGCAAAGTAACAGCTCTCAACTCTGTGCTTCCTCATCCCCCATTCTTTAGTACCCTCCATGCTCCACTCCATTCACTTCACATTCCATCTTTACCCCATACATTAATTTGCCATCTCTCACACCAGCTCCTTCTAAACCAGACAGTTTAGTTAATAACAGCATTTGTCTCTTCTAAGTCAAGAATTTCTTATGTTGTGAGCTCCATCTGGTGATGTAACTGAAGCCTTCTCTCCAGCCAATCTTCACAGTGCATGCAAGGTATTTTGTGCTAGGCATGAGGGATCTGGAATTAAACAACACTAGGATAAAAAGCCTTTCTGCCTATTGGAATTTCTTTAAAGAGAACAGTAACTACAAGAGCTGCTGTGTGGCACAGGCAGTGCAGTCAGCTGGGGAGCCAGGCAGAAGGCCAGAGGAAAGTGGGGGAACATGGCCCAGCAGCTTCAGAGAGGATTGCCTCCATATCCACCCCAGACAGGTTCTGTCTGCAATGAGACACATCTCCTACCACAGATGCATCTTCCTGATACATCTGTCAGGAGTTAATCTTTTTGGAGCAGTGCCTTTTCAGCAGTCACACACAGAATGGGCTGTTGCGGAAAGGATCTTGTGGATTTGGTTGAACCACACTGACAGAGCAGCCAGAGGGAAACTGATTTCTCATCACCTGTAGCAGCAGAGTACTTGGGCTTCCTCTGCTCTCAGCACAAATCTTTCCATCAGAACTTGTTAAAATTGGGCATCAGAGGCCAATAAAAAGATGTCAGAGAAGAACAAAGCAGTTTTTTTCCCCTGCATATCTGGCTCCCTTCAGAACTGCATGTAACACTGATGTGAAAAAGCATAGCACCATGAGGAGAGGACAGTTCCACTGTGACCAGGATTCAGTGGAAGTTCTAAAACTGTTGTGGGTGCCACAGGGCTGCTGTACTGCATTTCATGCTGAGTTTTGACCACTTGCCCCCACATCCTACTGAGAAGTGGCTTTGAGGCTGACACACTTTTGGAATCACAGGCAAAACTTTGAAGATCAAGGAGGATCAGGTTCCCAGGAGGGGATGAAACAGAGTTACTTGGAACAAGATAATACTTTCCTTAGGCCTGCAAATCTCCAACCAGCCTCCTTTCCTCAATGGATGTTCTCCACTAAACCCTCAGCCTGTGGTTTCCATTGAGTTATCCTGTCCTGCCTCATTGCCTATCCTCTCTTTTTGGTCAGGATCCCATCCACCAGAGGACTCAGTTCTGAGCATGGACTTCTGATAGATCTGTTTCAGACCCCTTTGCAATGACAACTATAACATAAGAATGCAGATACAAAGAGAAATGCACATTTAGGTATGTTCCAGCTGCTCTCCCTTGGTTTCTCCCTTTTTGGGAAGCATATTTGGCTTCCTGGAGACACTTTACTGGGACATCAGCAGGGAATAAGTGTGGCAGCAGCTCTCTGGCCACAGAGAGCAAAACATAACTTTCCCAGGCATCATTCTGGGGAAGGCTGTGAGAAGATCAGAGAAAAGAATGATAAGCAATTCTTATCTTCACTTGTTGTTGTGCACATGTGCAATGTGTTATGGAAATTTGTTTACCAAAGGGTGGTTTCTTAATTGGCCAATGGTGATGGTGTTTGAATTAAAGGACCAATTGAATGCATCTGGATTGTGACTGTCTATAAGGGTGATGGGTTTCTTAATAATATAGAATAATAAAGTAATTGATCAACCATCTGAGAATCATGGAGTCAATCCTAATTATTACCCAGCTGGGGGCCTGTGATGACAAATAAGGGGTACAAAAAACATTATTTACTGCAAACTGCAATCACAGAGATGCCACAGTAAATTGGAGTGCAATGCTGTTTACCTGCTTTATCCCATTTCCACTTCAGAATAACAATTTCACAGCCATATCTGTTGTTTAGTATTTAAAATGTTTTCCCTCCCTACTCCTTCTGTTGAGGGAGATCACAGCACTCTGAGAAAAAGTGTTCAACAGATTCTCAGGCTGCAGGAAAATAATATAAACCCAAACCAGATAGTTTCTGAATTTCAAGAGATACTAATTTATGAAAATATTAGCAAGCAAAAGAAATATATCTCTCTGTATATCTATCTACAGTGTTTAGGATTTCATTCCTCATTTTTGTAAAATTCATGAAAGATTTATGAGTTATTCAGCCACTCTGAGTTCCTGGGATATTGCTAATAAACCTTCCCCTTATTCCTATGGTAACATCTGATCAACCCTCAGCCAGTTCAGACTTTTAAAGCACAGATTCTTTTTTGTTGAAGAATTTTAATATCTGCTTCATAAGTTGAACATCAAGTTTTTCTACTCCATCATATTCATCATTTTTCACTTTCCCATCATAACTTAGAAGCCAGGCAGATGACACATTAATCCCTCGTTAAGACAGGAGTCAAGTTGGATGAAGGGAAGCTCTGAAACAGATAATGAATCTCTACAAATCCTCCAGCCCTTAAGGAACTAAGCAAAGGTTGCTTTTCCTGAAAGTAAATTCAGGACTATTATCAGCACAAATTACTTGCTGATACACTGTCAGTATTCAGTTCAGCCAAATAAGGCTGAAATGAGGACTCATTCAAGTATAACTCTTGTGCAGAAAAAAGAATGCTGGAATTTGACTACTAGCTATTCTTTAACACAAGATTTTCTTCCTGGGCCTATTTCCATTCTCTCCTTTCCTCATCTCACCACTCATTCCCAATTCCTAAGCAATTAATACTATTAATTTCAAGGAAATCTTTCAATGACCATGGATGAATGCCATGTTGGCAGGCCACTGGTTTCCCTCCTGTAGACTCTCAGAGCTGAGATGTAGTGCTTAGTCTAAGTCCTACTCACTTCCTGAGGCAGAGCTGGCATGGGAAGGGTGGAGCTGCCTGCAATATGTCACAAGACAGGCTCATGAATAGTCAACAATATTTAAGATCTTTTCAAAAGAAAAAAAAACCTGACAAATCAAAGGAAATCTTGTCATGGCTTCCCAAAAAAAAAAAAAAAGTTAACTCTATCAAATACACTCTTACCTATGACCTAGATTTTCCAGTTTAAGCTCCCAGCTTTCCATGCCATATCTTCAATGGTCTCTCCAGGCCATAGTTTGAAGAAATAAATGTTGTACAGGGTCCAGGAACACAGCTGCTGAACCTTAGAGACACAGAGATGTACTCCTTGTCAGAATATAGAGATATATGCAGTGTCTCCAAGAGGCTTCAGTTTGAGCAGATTCTCCCAGGCACACAGGGGATGAACCCTTTAGATATTAATCCCTTTGCTTTTTTATCTCTTTTTCTTCACAGTCTTATCATGCACTGCAGCATTTCCAGTGATTAGGCCCCAAACAGAAGAAGGCAGAATTTCCTTGCAACCAAGAGCAGAACAAAAGAAAGGAAATCCTGATCCAGCCTCTTGTCAGCAAGTCCTTCCACAGAACCAGGTAAACATCTAAACTGTAAACCTACTGACAGAAGCTTTCATCCCAACAGTGTCTGTGTGCCTCAGAGTATTAACAGACATGTCACCATGAGTTCTGATAAGCTGAGAACCATTATCCCTATTTTATAGATCTGGAACCAAGACTGAAAGGAAAACATGCGATCCACTGTCATACACAAAACCTGTTACTGAGCAAAGAATTTAGCATGAGCCTGCAAGGTGTAGACCAATGTCTTAGCCACTAGCTGCTTCTATAATTTATCTCTTAAACCTCAGTAGGAGCAAGTCTTTCTCTCCCTCAATAAAACTCTGTCCCTCTTCCCAGGACATGCAGTGGACATAGATCTGCACTGAGTTTTGCTGTCAGAGGTTTCAGTGCTGTCCCACAAAGTATCAGTGTAGTTTTCACTGATAGTAGCAGCAACATTCAGAGCATCAGCCAAGAACATGCATCAATACTGACTGATCTCACAGCCTCATAATTCCTTCACCTCACCCAACAGGGGGACTCCAAGCAGAATACAGCCTGGGCATTAAGAAGCCATCTTTCCACAAACTTCATGAAAACCAAAAACGCTTGGGATTTCACTTTCTTTTTCCTCAGAGAATTCCGTAATTACAGTTGGCAGCCACAGTGACCACTTCTTTGGCATAGTGAGGGTTGAATTAAATTACATTAGAAGATGGGGATACAACATGCTTTCCTTCAATCCAAAGCACCTTGGCCAGATGTTCAAAGCAACTCTGGACAGCTGCTTCCTTTGTGAACAATTCCAAGCAATAGGAACAATACAGCAGCAACACCTTTGGGTTTAGAGATATCTCCGTGTATTTTGGCAAAGAATAATCCTTATTGCTCTCTTTACCTCCAGTCCCATCTTACAACAACCATGTCCTGGTGTGAAAAACAGGTGTCTGCTAAGGAAGGCAGAAGATCCCCTGGAATGGAATGGTGAGATGTATTCCATTACCATCTGTATGGCAGTTGTCTTCTGTTAAGTGAGCAGTTTTCCTTATCTCTTCCACAACCAATCCTCTCTCAGGGGAGACATCTGCTGATAATGGGCTATTGAATGTCACTGAGTAACTGATAAGAACTGTAACATCCCATTGTGAGAGGCTCCACCCAGAGGGAGGAGCCAAGCATTCCTACCTGGATATAATCCTGAGTTTCTGGAGCACCAGCACGGCTTTTCCTGCACTGGATTTCCCAGAGGAGCAGCTGCCTCTTCCACTGCCTCTTCAGAAGAAGACCACACTCTTTTCTACAGGATCACTGCTCCACCAGAACCACACCTGACACTCCAGGACTGCAGCCATAATTCCCAATTGGACTGCTGCCAACACCCTAATTAACAGGGTGTCAGGTTGTATTCTGACTCTGTCAGTATTGTTTTGGTTCACTACATTGTTTATCTTTTTATTTTCTTCCCTAATAAAGAACTGTTATTCCTGCTCCCATGTTTTTGCCTGAGAGTCCTCATTAATTTCAAATTTTTAACAATTTGGAGGGAGGGGGTCTACATTTTTTCCATTTCAGGGGAGGCTCCTGCCTCCCTTAGCAGACACCTGTCTGTTCAAGCCAAGACAGGTTCCTGTAGAGAAAAGGCGCTGCAGCAGCAATGGAAGAGCAATGCTGCCATCTGCAGACACTCAGAATTGAAGCATCCTTCTTTGGAAAGATCAGCCGTGTATTGACGTCATGCTATCCTGCATTTTATCCTTGCTAACTCTCTAAATGCATTTGTGAAGCACACTGTGCCATTGGCCAAGGCAAGATAATTTCAAATCATGCTTTAGGCTGATTTATGACACACATGGGGGAGGCATTATGCCGTCACAGTTGTATGGAGCAGTGACTGGAAAACTGGTGAGGATGAAAAAGTTCATCTTTATTAAAGGTATTAAAGTTCAGCTGAAACTGCACATTAATATACCAGGACTATTCTAAGCCAGCCATTAGCAGGAAATTATCACTGCTGCAGAACTGTTTGCCTTGTGATAGGGAAGGACAGGTTTATGTGATTCATAAAAGGAATTTTACACCAAAAAAAAGTATGATTTTTCAGGCACTTACACTATAAACAAGGTAAATGAATATAATCTTTTTTTTTTTGTGACCATGTTTTAATCCATGTGCAAAAATACAATTTGAGTAATATAAAAGAATAAAACACAGCATAATTAACTAACATTCAGACACTTTATTGGGTAAGAAGAAAGACCACGAGCTGCTTTAGAACACATTAACAGATGGGCTACAGATCAGTTCATCTACCAGTGCACATTCATCACACTGCAACACAGCTCATCAAGAGTGACCTGAAAGAAGTTTCTGAAGTTTATATTCAGGGAAAGTAGCATGGGACAGGGAAAAGTGAGGCAGGGGAAGAGACCCAGCATCTCAATCACAAAGCAAACCAATAAATGAACCTCTCTTACCACTCAATGATTATATGTGAAGATTATTTTGGGCTAATTACATTGGTTAAGTCACCCTTTCTGTTAGTTCATATCTAAAATGTTTTCTAGCACTAACAAGCTTTTTGAAAGCACGGAAATAAAGCACTCTTTACTTTCAATGCACTTCATAACAATGATGTCAGCTCAGCAACTCTGTAAGTTAGGCAAAAATTAGCTGTTTTCTGAGACACAGAGAAGTTAAATACTTCCTCAAAACCATGATGAAGATATGTTAGTTATTACTAATATCCTTAAGAACTTGGAATGATACTGTTTTTCAAAGAGAGGGAATTGGAGGCAACCAGCATCTGCTAGTAAGGAATTACCAAATTTTCATCTCAATTTTACTATTAAAATACTTTTAATTCCCCCTACCCTGGAAAATGTTCCACATATATATTTTTGTAATAATGAGCCGTTTCATTTTAGTAACAAAAAGCACTGGTCCTTTCCAGCCCTAAGTAGACATCCCACCCAAGAAAGGGTAGTCAAGATACAGTAAGAGTTACATACTCCACAGCACTAATGATCTTCCCATTATTACAATTGCAGTTATCAAAGATACAGGCCAAGTTACTTTAAGGAATTTAGCTGGACTACTGTGGTTTTTGTAAAAATAGTAGAGAAAACTAACCATTCTTTGAAAGGGAAAGCTATTAAAAACTAAGCTATCCTAAAATGAAGAACACAGCTGCTACAAAGGGAAGGATTAACCCAATAAACCTGCATATCCCCAGTTGCAAGGTTAACAGATTTGTCAGCTCAGCCCTTACTTATCCCTACAAAACCTTTTGGTTTGCAGAAATGTGAATTGGATATTGGAGCTAGGCTCTTCTTCATTCTGTAGGTCCACAAAGAAGCAACAGTAGAAACTCTGTTGTGTATATTTGCATTGAATACAGTTTCCAAAATCTTCTGGATATCCCCCTCCGTCTGAGCTGAACTCTTGCATTTTCTCCTTGTGCTTTTAATCCTAAAAAGTATTTTGCTGTAGAAAGCAGCTGCTGAAGTCCATCTCTTCTTGTCCTGTGCCTAGCCAGATCAGAGAGATCATTTGCCCATTTTAATAAAAAAAGGATGAAACTGTGGCTCATTAAATAGGCCTGCAAATATCCTTCCACTAACTTCAGCTCAGATATAACTGCTGGATAACAGGAAGACATAAAAGTAGTCTCTAATGTTACCCTTTAATCTGGTACCATCAACTCAGCTTTACTGCTGTCAGTACAACCCCCTAATGAGACACTTGGCTCTTTCAGATTTACACCACGAGGGCATAACTTACCTGTGACAGATGCAGGGTAACACCATGTGAGTTTACTCCTAGTTTATTGCTCGTGTGTAAAAGCCTGACCCAGTGGTCACACACACACACTTGTTCAAAAGCAGGGCTGTGACCTGGCACCAGGAGCTCTCACCTGTGCCAATTCCTCTGAGCTTATCAGAGCTCCTGCAAAGAAGCTTTTCATAAAAACCTGTCTACAGGTACTAAATAACACAGAAGAGGATTCAGTTGCCACTAAGAAATGTGTTATGGATCATATGGATCAAATCCATCTTTGCACTGGAAGGCACATGTTCTCTCCATTTTGTTTGGCATGTTTTTCACACAGTTACATAGCTGCTGAAATAATCAGATCTCCAAAGGGCCACATGAACAGCAAGTAGCAAGTGTTATCTGCAGGAGATAACAAAGCAATGCTGTAAGGTATAGAGTGGGGAAAAGAGGTGGGGAAACTTCCCTTTGGAGATCACTTAATTGTTACTCAGTGACACAAACTCTGGACTTCATTAAGAAAAATCTTGTTAACAAAATTGGTTTCTTCCCATTTCCAGTCCTAATTTTTATGCAGAGCCAATTCAATAATTCAGATTTGGTTTCTGTAACACTATAACTTTCTTCTTTGGTGAAATGGGCTTCTTTAAGACATTTCATGATAATACTGTGAATAATCCTCTAAATAGAGAAAAACAAATTGAAAAAAAAAAGCATTTTTTTTAAATCAAGAATTTGTTTTCCACCTACCTATCCATTAATCCATAGCTATTAAATGAAATTTGTCACTCTGTCAGCTCCCCCTAACTCAAAAACTGTCATTTCAGAGAGTAAATTCTAAGCAAATACAAAAATAGAAACCATTTGTTTTTCTACCCATGAAGGGCTTTCCAGTTGCATGGTTTGTATTTGGAGCTCCAGCTTTTGTAGAAGAATACAGATTTACTGGTTTTGGCCTGAAGTTTGTGCAGTGGGTTATTTGTGCCCCATTTTAGCACTACAATCCACAGAGATTTATAACTTTGAAATTTCTAGACTATAAGGGAGAAGCAGAAGCAATAGTTCATGATTCAGTATCTAGTGCATTTCAGGGGGCTTGGAAATAAAAGCTCAAAATTTGGCTAGGAAAAGCAAAACAAAAATTAAAACATACTACAGATGAAGATGAAATACATTTAAAAGGGAGTGAATTAATGGCACCTACGTTGTGATGCTAAACATTTGGCAGTGTTTTCTGATTCCCATATGGGAGCCATTGGACTCCTTCACCACTCTAAGAAAAGAAGTGATAAGAGAAATCATTGTGCTTGTGAAGTGAATGGAGAGTGTAATTTGAGGCTCTATCTTTCATAGAGTGAACTGACAGTGAAAAAAATACGTAGCAGAAGGATGAGGTTCTTTTAAACATTTCCTTCACCTTATGTCACCTTGTTCCTCACAGCAAAGTCACATAGTTCTGCTGAAGAACTGATAAATCACTTTTTTGAAAGCATGAGCTGTGTTGTATAAGCTATCCACGACCAGAAATCATAATTTCACTATCAACAGTGCAAGGTGGTCTTTCCATTCTTCTCACTGTCCATAAAGTCCATTTATTCATAACATCCACTGTTAATTGGCGTGAATAGTGAATTATGAGGCTTGACCCTACAGCTCTTTTCACAATTTGGGCAGAGCACCAGC
This sequence comes from Chloebia gouldiae, assembly GCA_003676055.1. Taxonomy (NCBI): domain Eukaryota; kingdom Metazoa; phylum Chordata; class Aves; order Passeriformes; family Passeridae; genus Chloebia; species Chloebia gouldiae. The sequence continues at coordinate 1,427,824 of QUSF01000077.1, forward strand.
TGGTGCCAATGTAATGCCAAAAACATAGAAAAGGCCCAGCAGCAGATTCAGTTTGGCTGTCCGCTGAGGAATTTTGCAGAAGTTCTGACTCCGGAATTGTCTTTCCAGCGAAAATGCCATGGGGATGGTGAGCAGTGGCAATGCCATGCTGATGGTATAGCGTGTGGCCAGCACACAGAAAATCAGGTAGGGCAAGAAGAGCAGCACAGTGTAGAGGATATAGGAGAAGGTGGGGCCAATGAGGATGGCCAAGGTGACAATCCCCGCCTGCCGGTCCGACTCCATGTCCCGTGTGTTGTTGCTGTGCAGGATGGCCTCAGTACTGAGGGCCAGAGGGACAGCGTAGAGCAGGGGTGACAGAGACAGGTAACCAACCTGCACTGCGTGGGCAAACATCACAGCCAGGGGCCCAAAGGTGATCAGGATCACCACGTCACCGAGCGCAACGTATTTAAATCCAATTCCTGTGGCAAGACACAAGGATAAAATCAAGCGTCATTAAATAATTCAAATGACAGAAGAGAATGGATGTCATAGGAATATTCCTATTCCTATATTTCTATATATCCAGCCTTGATGCTGTTGAGGCAGGATTCTTTGTTCAGAAGGCTGCGAGTATAACTCTGATTTATTTCAAAGTAAATTGCTCTTTATGTTGGTCCTGAAGTAAAAACATCGCACACTATTGGTGTGCAGTGAATGGTGTACAGTACCAAAACCTAATTATAAACAATGTGAACAAGAGAGATAAAGAACTTATTTATATTCTTCTCAACAGTTTCTTAGGCTTCTGCCTTTCCATTTCTCTCTGAGAATACCCACACAGACTTTCCCACAGGAACATTACAAAACAACCAAAGCACATGCAGCTATGGACAAGAAACACATTATCTCCTTCTTTTTTAAGATAAGAATTTCTCCAGACAAAAAATGTAACAAAAGCTAAGGGCCAGGTTTTAATGCCCATCTAGAAATACCTGTCTCTCCAGAAACTTACAGAAATAAGGTAATTTTTCAGTGTGATCATGCATACTAAAACCTGATCCTGAAGAAATATAGAAAATGCTCAGAACAAAATGCAAAAATGACAAGACACCTTCAGGGAAACCTGCATACCTGCAAGTCTGACAGTTAGAAACTAAGCTGTTTTTTCTTCTCCTACTAATGATATTTGTATCTATCTGTCTATCCAACACAGGAAGACACTGAAATGCCCTTGTCTTATTAAGAAGAATCACAAACTGTACAGCATTCAGAGTGAAGCTCCATCTAAAGAATAACAATGAAACATTCCAAAACAAAGTAACATTCCCACCAAAGGAAAGAAAATATGCCATTAGCTATGCTGCTGAAGGATATGAGATAAACTTCACAAAAAGTTTCAGCAACAGTTCTGAGAAGCATCTAAAGCCATATTTGTAAACAGTAATGCCTCAATACCACTATCCAACTGAAGATCTTAGTATGACTCTTCCCACAAGATTCAATTGCAAAGAATACAAGGTTATGTACCAGCACTTGAGGAAACACCACAAATATTTTATTGCAGTGCACTGTGTCTTCTAGAAGCCTCTTGACAATTCAGCTGATTCTATCACTTCTGCATTCAGATTCACAACTAACGGGATGCAGCACTTACCTCCGGTATAAAGGAAGGAGCTGGAAAGTCCTCCAAAGTAAATCAGGGCCAGGTGCTCCAGCTTGAGCGTCGAGACAGCATAGAGCCCAGCAGCGCAGATACAGCCCACAGTGTAGAGAAAGACTCCAAACCGCACTACATCCTGCGGCTGCAAAATCTGGTCCACCAACGTCCTGTCATCACTCTTCTTGTGATCGATGCCTTTGGAAAAGTCATAATAGGTATTCACCAAGTTGCCGGCCCCGTGCACAGCCAGGACGGTCACGGCGCTCCCCAGCAGCAGCCCCGGGTCCAGCGCTCCCTCGGCCCGGTACGCCAGCGCGCTGCCCAGCGCCACGGGGGTCAGCGAGGCGCTGAAGCTCCAGGGCCGGAGCGCCAGCACGTAGGCCGCACACTTGTGCCTCCAGCTGCCGGGGGCGGCCCCGTCAACGCCCGCCAGCGCCGTGCCGCCGCTCTCGCTGCCGCGGGGGCTCTCGGCGCTGATACTGATCTTCTGCACCACCTCTGCCGGTCCCATGCTCGCCCCGCCGCCTCGCAGCGGCAGCACCTGGAAGGGGAAGGGCCGCTCGTTAGCGGGGCCCGGGCGGAGCGAGGGGCGCCGCCGCCGCGGCGGCCGCGGGGAGATGCGCGGGCGCCGCCATTACCGCCCCTACCGCGGCCGGCAGCCTGCCCGCCTCGCCACCCCCGCGGCCTCGCGCCAAGAGTTCCGCACCTGCCGGCACCGCCCGCTGTAGAAATTAAAAGGAAAATTAAGCGGCCCACGGCGTCACGCGCGGCGGCGAGGGGGTCACCCCGCAGCGCGCGCCGGCAGCACGAGTCATGTCACAGCCGCCAGGGCACGAAGCCCGGCGCGGACACAGCCGCCCTTGTGCTGTCACGGGCAGCCGGACACATTTCGGCGGAGCACGGCGCGGCCGGGCCCCCGCTCCCGTCACGCATGCGCAAAGCGCACTCGGGGCTCAGCCGGAGCGCGGCTTGCGCCGGGAAGGAGCTTAAAGCTCATCCCGCCATGGGCAGGACACCTTCCACTGCCCCAGGCTGCTCCAGGCCCCATCCAACACTTCCATGGATGGGGCAGCAGCCACAGCTTCTCTGGGCAACCTGTGCCACGACCTCCCCAAACATTTTCCTAACATCTGAATTGAATTTTCTCTCTTTTAGTCTGAACCTCTTCGCCCTTGTTCCTGGTTAAGAGTCCCTCCTTGTATGCCCCTCCTGATACTGAAAGGCTGCTCTGAGATCTGCACACAACATTCTCTTCTCCCACAACAGCACCACACAGCTCGGTGTCACTGGCTGAGGGTGCCTCAATCCCATTTGTCGCCGACAAAGTTGGTGAATACAATCAGCCGCAGTACCAGCCCTGAGGGACAGCACTCGTCCCTGGTCTCGATGTGGACAATGAGCCGCTGACTGCAACACTTGACGGGCGTCTATCCAGCTAATTCTTTATCCAACGAGTGGTCTAGCCATCAAATCCACGTCTCTCCAGTTCAGAGACTGGGATGGCAAGCGGAACAGTGACAAACGATTCACACAAGCTCAAGCAGACAATGCTACCTACCCATGCTGCAGCCCGGCCATAGCCGGCACCTCACGGAAGGGCGGAAGCCGGCATCGGGAAGGCGGGTGTACTGGGTAAACCCAGCCATTCTATTGGTCAGCTTTACTGCCACTCAGCCACTATTGCCTTGATGATTGGTCAAAAGGCGGCTGTCATTGCAGTTCCTTGGGGAAGGGGCGTAGCTTTGAGCGCCTCTTTCCCGTTTCTCTTTTTCTATTGGTCAGGCGAGATGCCGATCACGGCGTTCCTGGGAGCCTATTGGCCAGCAGCGGCTCGCCGGCGCTGCGGGCGCGGCGGCGGGGCAGGCACGGGCCCGGAGTAGGGGAGGCGGCGGCGGGCGGGTGAGTGAGTGAGAGCGGCGGTGCCTCTCATCATCATCGGCTCCCCTTCCCCTCACCTCCCGCTTCCCGCCCGCCCCGACCTGCCCCAGCTCCCGGCCGCGCGGCGCTGCCGCCTGCGGCCCCGCCGGCCGTGCTCGCCTTGCCCCGCCTCACCCCTCCCTCACGCTCGGCCTGCGGAGCGCCCCCAGCCCCGACTCGGGCCCGCCGGGTTCTGTGGCCCTGAGGGAATCCCAGGCACCGGCTCCGGGCTGGGTTGATGGGCAGGATCCACCCCCTGCGCTGCTCTTTGATCCGGAGCCTCTCCTGGGCTCCTGCCAGCAGCCACCTCACCTGTGATCCCGCTGTCTGCGGGTGCGTGTGGAATATCTGGGGAGAAGCAGATGAAGTTCTGGTGTTAGTGCTTGGTTTGGTCTTACGTAATCTGAAATTGGGGGCCGTCAAGCATCTGAAATGTTTTTGACATAAAGGAAGGCTCCCGAGAAAGTTTGTTTATGTGTTATGCTAGGAAACCCCCTGTTGCAATGATTGGTGTTGCTATAACTGGACCTCCCGTCTCTAAATATCTGTTGGAGAATGTAACACTTGCCAGTGCTGAATCTTCCTTGTGTTGGTGTAACACTGAGATTTCTGTGAAGAAACTTGGATGAAAGTGTTCAGGGAGGAGTCAGATACGATAGTGATATAATCCTTGGAATGGTTGTCCTTACTTATTATTGGTAATTGCAAACCCTGGTTTCACCCTGCTGTTTTTCAACTGTTGCATTGCTCTTGATTTAGGATTAGATCACTCTAGAGGACCTAGCCTACTGCAATGTATTTTGGTATTTGAGGAACTAGAGAGCAAATAGGCTGGGTGTCATGATATGTGGTGATACAGTTTTATCATGGAGTGTAATGCCTAAGGAATATAGTCATTACTTGTAATTTTATGGTCTACACAGCATCTTTATGGGTATTTTGGGAACAGTCAGGAGGGATGGCCTTACGAGAGAAGCTTGGAGATTTCAATTCAAGCAGTAAAAAATGTGTCTCTCTGAAGAATTTACAGGACTTGATGCCCCTGAGCCCTGGCACACTACCACCATGTCGGGCACTGTGTCCATTCTCCAGCAATTTGCCAATGGCTTGAAGAGTCGCAGCGAGGAGACAAGGGCAAAAGCTGCCAAGGACTTGCAGCATTATGTCACCATGGAGCTGCGTGAGGTGAGTGCTACAAATGGGATTATTTATCTTTGTGCATCATCTGAGTGTAGAGTAATGGGCTGGGTGCCTTGGGAGTTGAGATTTTTGGAATATGGAAGCTGGTCTCAGGGAAGAAATGGGGCACAGTGGAGAGCTTATCTTTGCTCCCTGGCATGTAGGAGAGGTGAGCAAGTGGGTGACACAAACTGGTAGTCAAGTACCAGAGAAAGTAAACTTGCTGCATATAGGTCACAAGTAAGAGAAACTTTTTTGAGCTTGTAATCTATGGTTGATTTATTTTCTTTCTGTTTAAGTGGCATATGAAGCATTGTCTTTATGGAGGTTTTGGGGCAGGAGGGAGGAAGAGAATGCTGAAAGCTGATTTGAATTTTTTGCTTTTACAGATGAGTCAGGAAGAATCTACCAGGTTTTACGATCAGCTGAACCATCACATATTTGAGCTGGTCTCTAGCTCTGATGCAAATGAAAGGAAGGGTGGCATTCTGGCTATAGGTAAGTGAAAGTGCATAATGCCTCCGCTGAGTTTTCTCTTCATGCAGCTATCTTTAGGGACAGATTTCAAAAGGAATGAGCTTTTATAGTGGGGGCCTGATGTCTGACAGCTCAGGATACTGGGTGTGTTCTAATTGCTGGCTCTGAAAATCTGTGTGAAGTGTCAGCATGGGAGCTACTGAGACTGGCTGAAAACCTGGTACTTAATGGACTCGAAGCTCTTCTGGGAGCTGAGCATCAGATGTGAATGCTGAGCACATGAAAATTCTGTTCTGGAGCTCAGCTGAGAGCACTTTGTATTGGCCCTTTATATGTTTCAGGCTAGGCTGACTTTCTCAACTCTCTTCCATCTGGAGAGATTGATTATTGTTATTTAAATTTACCTGGCTCCATAACAGCAAGTTGCATCCCCAAGAGGGGCTCAGATAGCTTCTGCTGTGATTCTGATCAGCTTCTCCATTAGTGGCTCTGGCTGTGTGCTCTCTGTGAGATTGCAGAGCTGCCTGAATCCCCACTCTTTGGGAAGTCAGGTTGCTTAAATACTTTGCCTTCCAAACAAGTAACCTGTATTGTAGCTGTTATTTCTTAAATAGCCAAAGAGATGTTTATGGTTTAGCTCATGGACATAATCATCCAGTCCCAATGTTTTGAAAGGCAGCGTAAATCCCTTAGAGAAATTTTTATTGATAACATCAGGTCTTAAGCTTACAGTATCACATTCAAATTGCTTTGTGAATTTAGTGATATTGAAAGCTGCCAGCTTGACAACTCTGGACACTGATGGCCTCTTTATCTACAAAACAAGTACAACCCAGGCACTGGCAACAAAAGCTTCTGCCATGCTGGTATCTGATGAATTGCCTCCACCCTGACCAGGAGAGACTGTCTCTAGGACTTAGGAGGGGAGCATTTCCTTTGTCCATTCAGTCTTTGGCTTCTCTTGTGAGGTGGACTAGCTATAGTAGTTGCATGCAGATGGATGTCTTTCTGTTAGGAACAGGTCTATGATCCTAGGGTGAATTATTTTTTTTCTCTTCTAAAACTATAAACGGGGAAAATCCAGATGCATTTTTCCACTCACTTAAAAACTCAGGCTCAGAAGAATGGTGGCTTTTCCTGTGCTTGTTTTTTTTTTTCCCCTGTGGATTTTTAGTTTAGGGGGACTTAATGGGAATCTTTAAGGAATGTGTAGGGAATACTAGCTGTCATCCAGGGATTACCTACTGTCTACCTTATGACTCTTTGGGAGACCTGCAGCACCTGAGAACTACAGCATTGCTCTCTTTCTCTGCAGCAAGTCTTATTGGTGTTGAAGGAGGCAATGCCACCCGTATTGGCAGGTTTGCCAACTACCTGAGGAACCTCTTGCCATCCAATGACCCTGTTGTAATGGAGATGGCTTCCAAGGCTATCGGGCGGCTTGCAATGGCTGGTGACACCTTCACAGCTGAGTATGTGGAGTTTGAGGTGAAGCGAGCTCTGGAATGGCTGGGAGCTGACAGGAATGAAGGTCGTAGACATGCAGCTGTAAGTGATGCCTTTTTTCTTTCCCTGAAATAGTTGGGATTAGTGAACAGCGGAAGGAAATATGCACAGAAATCTTCAGAAAACCTTTGGTCAGGATGGGAATGGTTGCCAGGCCATGTTTGTGAATCTGTAATGCTGTCATGGCAGACAGCGTGCTGCTTCATTGCTTCTCCATTAGCTCAGTGTCTAATGAAGACCAAGACACTGTTATGCTAGGAGTTGTCAGAGTGTGGGGATGGAAACAGTTCACAGACATTGACAATGTAAACAAATGGTGCTACACTGTAAAAGTTAGGAGGTTTGTCTCTGTGTGTCTCTTCTTTCAGCTTGTTACTGTTTCCCTCCCCGCCTCCAGGTTCTTGTCTTGCGGGAGCTGGCAATTAGCGTGCCTACCTTCTTCTTCCAACAAGTGCAGCCGTTCTTTGACAATATATTTGTGGCTGTGTGGGATCCCAAACAGGCCATCCGAGAGGGAGCTGTCTCTGCCTTAAGAGCCTGCCTTATCCTTACCACTCAACGGGAGCCAAAAGAGATGCAGAAGCCCCAGTGGTACAGAGTAAGAAAATAACTTTGTTTTGAAGCAGCACTTATAATGCAATACAGATGTTGAAGTGCCAGTTTTCAGAAGAGCTGGCTAAGCTAAGAACCTGTCACCTTGTCAGTAAAAAACTGCCTCTCCTTGAAAGGGTTGAAAATATAATGGCTTCCAAAGTGAGTAGCTCCTTTAGCCTACTGCTGCAAAAGTAAGCAAGGTTTAACTCCTTCAAGATTACATTGTTCTATCTGCACCTCATCTTCAGCTGTTGAACTTGACCTAGTTTTATAGCCATGCAATTATCTAGTGTCATCTCTTTTTAGTAGAGGGTTTTATTAGATAGATAAAACGTAAGTGTGAAAGGTAAGAATTCTTCTGTCTGAACCTTTGCTTTGCTGCCATTGTCACATGAATTCAAGCTTGGTGATATCATGTAAGTTTTGGGCAGTGCAGTCAAATGTTATGAACTTGAATTTCTTGTAATCAAATAAGTGCTGCAGATAGTGATGAAGCTGATACCATGTTGTTTGATTAGTGCTGCTGAAAACACTCTGCAGCAGAGTCCACAAGTTTTGGGTGAATCAGAATTTTATTGCCTTATATTTCTTTTATTACTCAGTTGAGGTTTGTGGCTACTCTTGGAAAATTGAAAATGTCAGTAACTCTTGACTGACAGTACTACTTCATTTCCACAGTCTTTGTTTCTGCCTTGTCACTGAGATTTTTTGCTTTTCCCCCAAGCATACATATGAAGAGGCTGAGAAGGGCTTTGATGAGACTTTGGCCAAAGAGAAAGGAATGAATCGTGATGACCGAATCCACGGTGCCTTACTGATCCTCAATGAGCTAGTGAGAATCAGCAGTATGGAGGGAGAGGTGAGCAAAGGAGCAGGGTGGTGATTATGGGGATTGATTGAGAGTGTACAGCAACTCTGCAGTCTGTGGAAATATCCCATAGTGTTGCAATTGGGTTGTTGAGTGCAAAACTCATCTGAGCATGGCGTCAAGCATTAAAGTGTGTTAGAGAATTAAAAGGGACAAGTTTGGGCTGAGGAGGTAATAAGCTCTGACAGAAAGTCTATTACCTTGATTAAATACAATGAAAAATATTTTTTCTGTGGAATGAGGACTCTCTTGCATGTTAGATACTGAAATATTTTTGCTGGATTTTACTCATTTGATGTTTTACAGCTGTTTGTATATTGATTTTACAGGATGCTATTCAGGAGATTTGGGTAACACTGTACTGAGATTATCTTAGTTACATTTTATTTTTTTAATGTTTCTCTACTTTGTCCAGCGCCTTAGAGAGGAGATGGAGGAGATCACTCAGCAGCAGCTTGTGCATGACAAGTACTGCAAAGACCTGATGGGCTTCAGTACCAAGCCTCGCCACATCACTCCCTTCACAAGCTTTCAGTCTCTTCAGCCCTCTCAGTCAAATGCTTTGGCTGGTCTCCTGGGGTACAGTGCTCACCAAGGAATTATGGGTTTTGCAACCTCACCTGTCCCAGTAAAATCTACTTTGGTAGAAAGTCGATGCTGCAGGGATCTAATGGAAGAGAAATTTGATCAAGTATGTATTTGTTCTTCAACCTGTCTCCCAACATTCTCAACATCTGTTCTTGCGGAATTGTTCTCCATGTTTTTACTTAGCAGGCAATACCAGCTAGTATTGAACTGAACCTTCAAAACTCAATATTTACATATACAGTGGCTTTGTCATTGTCTATCTTGGGGCAAATGATTATTTCCTTTGGAAGCAGTCTTGATTTTCCTTTTCTTTGATGGACTCTGAAGCAAAATGTCAGTATAATGCCTAAAAGCACACAGGTAATAAACATTTGTGTGTTACTGCCAATGGCCATCCTTTAAAGCCTAATCTATTTCCTTCCAGGTCTGCCAGTGGGTTCTCAAGTGCAGAACCAGCAAAAATTCTTTGATCCAGATGACAGTTCTCAATCTGCTACCACGATTGGCAGCTTTCCGTCCTTCAGCATTCACAGGTGACAAGATGTATGGTTGGATGTTACAAATATTGGTGAATTTGGGCTGGAAGTTATCCAGATCTCTTTGGTCTAGATGAACTTGTGCAGCACACTAAGTGTGGTGCTTGTCTGATGAGCACATTCCTCTGTGGGAAGACAGTCTTTTTTTCTGAATAAGTATGACTTGATAGCTGATGCCAGAATGTTGCTCTGATGTAGAAAATAGATTGAAATCTATTGTCAGAATTTGGTGATCAATACCATAAGACATAAAAACCTCCTTTTTTTTGTTTTCTCCTCAATATGTCAGAGGAGAATTCTCTCATGCTCTGACTCGGTATATGCCAAATATTATTAGAGTTCTCTTCCTTTTCTCAGTTGCATGTGCTGGGAAATACCTGCCATTTTTAAAGCAGTTTGATTGATTTATCAAGCAACTTTAGGAGAGTATCAGAGTTGGAGGCAAATCACCAAGCTGCTCTTAGTGGGTTGTAACAATGTTTGCATTAATTATTCCAAATTTCCAATCAATCACCGTGAAACCAAGATGCTGGGATCTTTTATGTGTTTAAAACCTGTTGCAGTGGGCGTGTTTTATAGCTCTTTTATTCTAGTGATTTTTCTTTTTAAAAACAAAGCCTTTGTTTATTATATGGTGACATGTTTGCCACTGATCACATCAGCAAATTTAATATTACTATGTCTGTTTTCTAGTTTTACACTTGTAAAGGTTTAGTTGGAAATGTTATGCAGCTGTATAAGCCTAAATAAATTCTAATATCTGTGTTGTTTTCTCTTATGGGCAGCTGATCAGTATCTTCCAGACACCATGAATCATGTTCTCAGTTGTGTGAAGAAGGAGAAGGAGCGAACAGCAGCCTTCCAGGCCTTGGGTTTGCTTTCTGTGGCAGTGAGGTCTGAGTTTCAAGCTTACCTACCAAAAGTCCTTGAAATCATAAAAGCAGCTCTTCCCCCAAAGGACTTTGCCCACAAGTAAGTATGTGAAAGTTAGAGGAAGAAATGGAAACACTTACTCTTTATATAATTTATGTAATGTGGGATCAAATTCTTGTAGTAAAATCAGAAGTGATTATGTAAGACCGATAACACAGAAGGAGGATGAGGAAAGATGTTTGAAAAATAGCAGCTCCTAGTAATTTTGTGGTCCTTTTCCAGGAGACAGAAGTCTGTGCAGGTTGATGCCACAGTCTTCACCTGCATTAGTATGCTGGCACGAGCCATGGGACCCAGTATCCAGCAGGACATCAAAGAGCTTTTGGAACCTATGCTGGCTGTGGGCCTGAGGTAAGCATAAATCTGTTTTGCTGTTAGCTGCAGGATGGCATTGTCAACCATACAGAGTGAGATCTTAAAAGTTTTCAGATTGATAAGGAAGATTATTGCTTTTAAGTTGACAAAAGTGATCTTTCAGAAGATCACTGTAGCTGTTTCAGAAGAGTGCTGTTTTAACCGTTAATGTGACTGTTATTTAAGAATTCATATCTCAGTAAAGAAATCTTGTTGTAGAACAGCTAGTCCAAAAGCAGTCTCCTTTATTTTCCACTATTCAATCACATTTTGACAGCAGCCTGTGAAATTTTTGAAAGCATCTGACAACCGGTAGACTTGTGCCATATCAAACTGGCAGAGAAGGAGAGCTGAAGTGCTGAGTAATTGCTCCTGGCTTCTTTCACCTTTGTAGCTGACAGTTCTTATTGGAGGAGTTCATTAAGTTGTTACTATGGAAAGGTGTGGAGAAAGTTTTCATGTAGCAGAAAGCTGTTTAAATTATATTGACATCTGGAAGTTAATTTAGTTGCTTTTTTGTTTAAAAAAAACCTAAGTGTAAGAAGTCATTTAGATTTGTAACAGTATTACAGCAACACTGGCTAATGTAGTGATGTGTGCAGCAGTCCTGGGACTTTGCTCACCCAGTTCATACAGGAAGGTCACCTCGTGCCTCAGTTTACACAAGGACCCTGTGCTCTGCTTGCAGGTGTTGCTCTCATGTGCGAATGCCCACAATTATATTCTGATTGGCAAAGGCATAAACAAACAAAAAGGTGAAATAAGCACATCATTGTTCCTTTTCTAATGATTTTTGCTTGCTTCTTGCCCTCAGCCCTGCTCTAACAGCTGTGCTGTACGATTTGAGCCGTCAGATCCCACAGCTGAAGAAGGATATCCAGGATGGGCTGCTGAAAATGCTCTCTCTTGTTCTGATGCACAAGCCTCTGCGACACCCAGGCATGCCAAAGGGCCTTGCCCACCAGCTGGCCTCCCCCAGTCTCACCAACATCCCAGAGGCCAGTGATGTGGGGAGCATCACCCTTGCCCTGCGTACACTTGGCAGCTTTGAGTTTGAAGGTAAAATGAAATAAGGAAGCAGGGGGCAAGGGCATATGGGATAGAAACAGCTGGGACATTGGAGTAGAGTACAAGTAACAGAAAAATTCTGGGGGCATGTTCTTTAAACTCCTGTTCTCTGGTAAAACTGGTAATTGAGGTGTAAACCTGTGTTTAACTACCCATCTTCCTCTTTTCAGGCCACTCCCTGACTCAGTTCGTTCGGCATTGTGCAGATCACTTCCTGAACAGTGAACACAAGGAGATCCGGATGGAAGCAGCCCGCACTTGCTCTCGCTTGCTCACACCCTCCATCCACTTGATCAGTGGTCATGCCCATGTGGTCAGTCAGACAGCAGTGCAGGTCGTGGCTGATGTCCTCAGCAAACTGCTTGTAGTTGGAATAACTGACCCAGGTTAGTGTGGAATTCGGAGAAAAGGGTTCTACTACCAATGTTAATTTTATCACATGAGCGGGTGATGATGTTATGAATAGAAATAGAATTTGTAGTAGAATTTGAACATACTTGAATTTGAACATATTTGCCACTAAACGTAATCTGTCACTCTTGGTAAATTAGAAAAAAAAGTCTCCCAATTTCTTTTTCCACATCTTGATTTTTGAGGTATTAATAGAACACTAGTGTGCCCTTGGTAATCCTTTGAACTATGTAGAACACTGAGACTCCTTTTGCTGCTGTTCTGGGCCACAGCCTTAAATTTGTAGTTTGGAAAGGAATTGGTCCTTCTTGTTGAAACTTTGTACTTCATTTTTTTCATTCTTTCAGTTGAACCCATCTCAGGTTGCCACACAGTATCCAAAAGTAACACTTGCAGGTGCAAGAGATTCCTGGTGTACTAACTTGATTATTGGGGCACGTTGAGCAGCACGGAGATTTCTGGGCTGACCCATCGTGTTTTTTGTGTGTGAAACACTGATATAGTGTCTTGCTCTGAGGAAGCTCTTGTGTAGAATTTTTGAGGCTGTTTTGTGAACAAAGGCAAAAAGGTGACAGGAATTTAGTGCATTTAAAGAGAAATAAATGTGTTCTTGCAGACCCTGATATACGTTTCTGTGTGTTGGCTTCTCTGGATGAGCGGTTTGATGCTCACCTTGCCCAGGCTGAAAACTTGCAAGCTCTTTTTGTGGCCCTGAATGATCAAGTGTTTGAAATCCGAGAGCTGGCCATCTGCACGGTGGGGCGCCTGAGCAGCATGAACCCTGCCTTTGTCATGCCTTTCCTTCGGAAGATGTTAATCCAGGTAAGGAGGAGGGATGCCTGCAGGCAAAACACAGTAATCGATGTTGTGACTAAGGTGGTGTTAAAGAACTGGGCTATCTAGCTGTAAATGCATGGAGAGTGGGGGAATCAATCTCTTTTGGAAAATAGTTCTTGCCCAGCTTAGTGGGTTTCAGTAGATCTTTCTCATGATAGGTGGTTGGACCGAAGCTCTGCAGATGTATTAGAAGGGAAAGGAAGGATAGCAGTTGTTATTTCACCCCTAGTCATCATGCTGGAGTGCTTCCCATCTCTGTTGAGGAAGAATGTTTTGTGGTGCTTTTAGGTGAATGCATGGTACCTCTTTGTAAACGCAGACTTTGGAGCCATCACTTTTATGCTAATTAATTTTAGCTTAATTTAGGATAAATTATAACAGAGTGAAATGTAAAACAGCCTTTACAAGTACTGAATTGTGACAGAAGGAAATGCAAAAATTTTTACCTGCCTTTATTTTCCTGGTTTGCTTGCTTCCATTGTCTCTTGTGCAGATTCTAACAGAGCTGGAGCACAGCGGTGTTGGCAGGATCAAAGAGCAAAGTGCCAGGATGTTGGGTCACCTGGTTTCTAATGCTCCACGCCTCATCCGTCCCTATATGGAGCCTATCCTTAAGGTAGAGTCTCTACCTTTCCTGGTGACTTTGGAATAAAATGACACAGCAAGTGGTTACGTGGCCCTCAGGAGCTGCAGTTCTTCTGCTTCATCATAGCAAGAAAGAAAACAAATTGGTGTCGATGTTACTCACAGGAATGCACATGGGTGACAGTTTAGCCCAGTTTAATTCCAGATTTGCATAATGCTTATGATACCCAAGTTTCTTTTACTGTTGAAATTCTTACTATGATTGTAGGGCCAATTTCAGATGTAAACAAAAGGCAAGATGATTTTCAGTACTCTTTAAACACATTATAATTTGTCCCACTGTCATCCACCAGGCACTGATTGTGAAACTGAAAGATCCTGATCCAGATCCCAATCCAGGTGTGATTAACAATGTCCTGGCTACGATAGGGGAGCTTGCACAGGTAGGGATATACTGCAGGTACCTCTTTGCCATGCTTGTTAAGGTTTTGGGAATGCTAGATGAAGGATGAATTTTTTCTTTCAATAGGTCAGTGGGCTGGAGATGAGGAAGTGGGTGGATGAGCTCTTCATTATAATTATGGACATGCTACAGGACTCCTCCCTGCTGGCTAAAAGACAAGTAAGTGTTTGCAACTGTGCTAGCTGTATAAACTTGATAGATATATAAACTTGATATGATATAGTGACCAGAGCTGTAACAAAATATCCACATGTCCCATCATAGCTGCTAAAATGAAACTTTAAATCACTCAAGTCTCTAGTGGAGTTACAGTCATGGTACATAAGTGAGGGTTTACAGTGCCTGTTGTGACATAGTTCAGAGCTGTTAGAGGAAAAAGAAGAGGGAAAAGAAAGCTCTTTTTTATTGGAAGGCTTGGACTCACTGAATTGAATGTTTATTTGGATTGTACCTCTGAGTGAGAGCAATTGTGACAGCCTAAGATATTGTTGATTATTTCTTTACTATTTCTTATAGAAAAATGTTCTTTATAGAGGCTTTCAAGCCATGGACTGTGATTTGCAGTGTGATCTAAAATGCTCAAAGAAACTTTACAGAAGTTGAATGACTGATGTATCAGCAGGCATAATAAATTCCCTGGTCAAAACTAATCTTCTTTGGGTTTCATCTTTGTAGGTGGCTCTTTGGACACTGGGGCAGCTTGTGGCTAGCACTGGTTATGTGGTAGAACCATACAGGAAATACCCAACTTTGCTGGAGGTGCTTCTCAACTTCCTGAAGACTGAGCAAAACCAGGGCACCCGCAGAGAGGTATGAGCATGATCACACAACCACTTAGCAAAGCTTTTTGGGAAGAGAGAGGTGCCAAATAAATGTGCCTGCATAGATTTGAGACAAGGAGGGAGAGATCATTGTTGTGGCTGAGCAAAATGCAATAAGCAGAAATAAGAGAGTGCATGTGTTAAGTCAATGAAATGGCTTCCAGAAGCTGGATGAAAAGCACTGTTTTTCCCATGCAGTCACTTCAGTTCCAGATCTTCCCTCTTAAATTATCAGGATCTTTTCAAATAGGGGGGTTTGAGTGTTGTCTTTGGCCTTAGTGATGAAGTTCTGGTGAATTTTCTTTGTGTCTTTTCAGGCTATTCGTGTGTTAGGGCTGCTGGGTGCTTTGGACCCTTACAAACACAAAGTGAACATTGGCATGATTGATCAATCACGAGATGCTTCAGCTGTTAGCCTCTCGGAGTCCAAATCCAGCCAGGATTCTTGTAAGCATCTCAATTTCTTTCAGATAGATAGCTTTATGATTTACAAACAGATCTTGACTGTTTTGTTACGTGTTTGTCTCTTCTTCTTAAAGGGTTGTTAGTATACATGTTTTCAATTTACACTTAGGTGTTCCTGAGCCCATATTCAACACCTTTTAATACCTAGCACATGACACTGCCTTCTTTCTCCTAGCTGACTACAGCACCAGTGAGATGTTGGTGAACATGGGCAACCTCCCTCTGGATGAGTTCTATCCAGCTGTCTCTATGGTGGCACTGATGAGAATTTTCCGAGACCAATCCTTGTCCCAGCACCACACTATGGTAGTTCAGGCCATCACCTTTATTTTCAAATCCCTTGGACTGAAGTGTGTGCAGTTCCTGCCCCAGGTCATGCCAACGTTCCTTAATGTAATACGGGTGTGTGATGGTGCCATCCGAGAGGTGAGTGTGCTAGGGACCACTCCTTCCTCTTCCACTCTATGAAATTAAGAATCCATTTCCTTGAAGAGACTGTGACTGGCTTTGGGCATTGCTGTGCTATGTGTCGATGCCAAGCACACTGCAGAAGTGAGGTTCAGCTTTTCTTTTTCCCTTCTGTGAGGAATTACTGGAATGCCCAGTGCAAACTATTTCTCTGCTTTTTATTGAAATGGCTGCTTCTGAGCATAATCCTTGGAAGGCCAGTATTTGATTCTGTGTTTTCACCAAGATGTTCTTGTTCAGGAAAATATCTGTGCAGCTTCCAGATCTTTCAGTGATCTCTGTATTAATGCCCTGTGGCAAACAGTATTATTAAATAATAGAGGTAGATTCTTTAAATTTATGTGTAATCATGTACTTTGGCTCATCTCTGAGAAGAAAAAATCAATTTGATACAGTCTGCTAACATTTAGAGCACCATGGGTGGTGATTCCACAGCAATGCTTTCTCTTCCTTCCCACTTAAGTTACAGTTGCAGAAGGAAATGAGAATTGTGTGAAGATGATGATGGGCTTAAGGTTCACCCAACCAGAGGAGGCTGCTGTTTGCCAAGGCTCTTCTTCAGGCAGCCAAATGCTCTGGGGTGTGAAGGACAGTTTGTACTCGTTATTGCTGCTGTGTTTTATAGGTGGGACAGGTGCTCCCTTAGCAGAATCCCAGCTCTGCTATAGAACTGCTGTTTTCTCCCAGCCTGAACTACTACTCAGATTGTAAGGAAAACATCTTGTGTCTGGGTTGTCTGAGGTTCTAGACCTGACTGATCTAACTTGCTTGAAAGCTATGCACTTGTGCACACTCTGTTTAAAAATTTTCAGGTAAAAGAAGATGGTGAAAGTGTACTGGGGAGAAGAGCTGAGGTGGGTATGCGTGACAAAAAGCCTAAAAGAGGAAGGTCCTTGTCCTGTATGTAAGCATCCTCTCACTACACCAAAAAATGGGCACAGTACAGGAGCTCAGAGTTCATCTTTGGTAAATGTATGTTCTCACTAAAGAAGCTGAGATTATTTCTTACTTAGTTCTCATGAAAGTGTTATCTCTTTTTATGAGCTCCATGTTATATTTTGTGACTGTAGTCTTCAAAACTGCATGAAGAAATTAAATTTAGCAGAGGAAAACTTACATTTTCCTATTTTTTGTAGAGAAAATATACTATCTACATCAAAGTGATTTAGCCCACGTGATTTCATACCAATTTAAAGAGTAAATTCATTGTCACAATTGGATGTTTAAGATTGTATTGTAGTGGAAGGAATTGTAAAATTGTCATAGTGTATCCAAATAAAATTGTCTAAGTCAAAATTCTTCTTGGTGGTGAAGAATGAATGGTATAATCAATCATCTTTTTAAAAAATGCAGTGTTTCTGGCAAGGACCTAACTGTGTTCCCCAGTAACTTTTCACCAATATATCTTGGTGGGGATGGGAAAAAGTCCAGGACTATCTTAAAATGTGTGTCAGTTTGGTTTTCAGGCAGGGAAGAAAGACTAGGGGCTAAATTTTTGGAAGCATCCTTCAAACATAAGTTGCAGTACTCTTTAATTGAGGTCTGTGCTTGCAAGTCTGTTCTGACACTATAGATTTGCTGGCACTTTATAAACCCCTGTTTGTGTGCTTGACTGTCTGAGGCTTTGAGCTCACAATTTTTTTTTATGCAAGCTGCGGGGAAACCCACAAAAAACCCAAAATCACTTTTCTTCCCCACTGCCCTCTTAAAAACCAACAACAGTAAAACTTAATCAAAAACGCAAAACCCATGAAAACCCACAAAACCCAAACTGTTGAGCTGAAGCTGCCAAGAATTTAGCCCCAGATTTTGAGCAAATGGGAGCTATGCATGCTATTTGTTTGGTAAATGAGCTTGCAATTGCCTGTGAAGCTCTTTACCCAGTGGCTTTGACATTTGGATAAGCTACACTGATTATTACACATCTCTTCCTTCCAGTTCCTGTTCCAGCAGCTAGGAATGTTGGTGTCCTTTGTGAGAAGTCATATTCGGCCCTATATGGATGAAATTGTCACCCTGATGAGAGTGAGTGCAATCTTCATGCCAGTACTTTACTGTCACAGAAAGGTGGACAGTCTTTTTCAAATAATTTACCAAAAGTATCAATTACTTCAGAAGTTCATAGGAAGTGCAGAGTTACATATATTTGAAGTAATAATTGTATTTTGAAATACCATTTATTTGGAGTTACAATATACATTATTGGTAGTAACTGAAGTAAGTGTAGCTTCAGGTTCTGATAGTGACTGAGTTCTTTTCAGCGCTTAGATTTTATGCACTTACTGCTTTCAGAAACATAGTTTTAGCAAGAGATATCTGGAGTTCATAAATAGGTGTAATTTCACATAATTTTCACTAAATGTTTGCAAACTTGTAGTAGGATTAGGAAAAAGTCCGTTTTCCAGAGGTTGTTTTCAACAATTGTAAGTATACTGGAAGTGCAGAGTGTTTTAAAAACAGAAAATATAGTCCTTCCCTGCAATCTTGAATTTATGTACAGACCATCTCCTACAGTTTGCTTTTCTTGTATTTGGTACTGCTCAGCTGAAGAACTGCTGGATATTTTTTCCCTTTTTTTTCCTTTCTTCTGTAGGACTTCTGGGTTATGAACAACTCCATACAGAGCACAATTATCCTGCTTATTGAGCAGATTGTGGTAGCTCTAGGAGGCGAATTCAAACTTTACCTGCCTCAGCTCATTCCTCACATGTTACGGGTCTTCATGCATGACAACAGTCAGGGTCGCATTGTTTCTGTGAAGGTGAGTGGGGCTGCAGTGACTGCTGTGCTATGGGCACTGCCCAGGCAGGTGTGTTCCCAGCTCCTTGCTTGTGTGTTGCTCAGTCAAATGGGACAGGTGCAGTTCAGCAGTGGCCTGGTGTGAAATGATGCAGACAGTTGTTTAAAGTGCAGAGTTGAAGAAACTTTTCACTGGATACTGCCTTGTTTAAAATGAATCTCATCCATGACTTTGAGTCACACTGGGTCCTTCTGATTGAAGGATTTGACTCTCCCCCTCTATTCTACTCTCATGAGACCCCACTTGGAGCACTATGTACAGTTCTGGTGTTCTCAGGACATGAAACTGTTGGAGCAGGTCCAGAGGAAGCCACAAAGTTGATAAGAGGACTCGACCACCTCCCCTATGAAGACAGGCTGAGGAAGTTGGAGCTCTTCAGCCTGGAGAATAAAAGGTTTTATGGAGACCCACTATGTGAAAGGAGCTTTTGAGCAGCCAGAGAGAGACTCTTTGTCAAGAACTGTAGTGACAGGAAAAGGAGTAAAAGGTACAAATTGAAAGAGGGGAAATTTAGGTTAGATATTAAGAAGACATTCTTTACTGCATGGGTGGCAAGACACTGGAGCACATTGCATGTGGAAGTTGTGGATGCCCCAACATTGGCAGGGTTCAGAGTCAGGTTGGATATGGCCTTGAGCAACCTGGTCTAGTAGAAGGTGTCCCTGCCCATGGCAGGGGGGGTTGTGACTAGATGATCTTTAAGATCTGTTCAAACCCCTTGACATTCTAGTCTTCTATGATTTTTCTCTCCAGCTGCTTAATGCGATCCAGCTCTTTGGAGCTAACCTGGATGACTACCTTCACTTGTTACTACCTCCCATTGTAAAGCTATTCGATGCCCCAGATGTCCCTGTGGTGGCTCGCAAGTAAGTGCTGGTGGCTTTGCAGTCTCTCTCTTTGTAGTTTTACCTGTGATATCCAAGTTCTGCAGTGGCTGAATGTTTACAATTAAATACCACTTAGTCCCTTTTCAGTTTTTCGGTGTTAAATCATTGTGGAAGGTTATTTTTGTTTGGACATTACAGCAGTGTTACTAGTTTTTTGGGTTTGTTGGTGGGTTTTGCGAACTGTCCTGCAAGTACTAGGTGCTTTAACAGAGTTCTGCTGGCCTGCTTTTCCTAGTATTATTAATCCTAGGAGAACTGAGCACTTTAATAATTTTTCTTATTCCTTCTTAACACTGAGAGGAAAGTTGTTCCCTCTTTTTGCTCTGACTGAAGAGCTGCTCTAGAAACAGTGGACCGTTTGACAGAGTCCCTGGATTTCACGGATTATGCATCACGGATTATTCATCCCATCGTCCGAACACTAGATCAGAGCCCTGAGCTACGAACAACTGCAATGGACACCCTCTCCTCTCTGGTGTTCCAGCTGGGAAAGAAGGTAATATTATTCTTTGGCTTGAAAGCTCACAGAAGGTGTGACTGTCCCAGAGATCAAGGCTTTAAAGTTGAAGTTTTGTAATGTACTCACGGATTTCCCAGAGAACTGATTTTTCTTCTCTTAGCTGTTTCTGGAATTAGGAGTTACTGAAATCAAACTGTCAGGATTGGTTTCTCATCAATGAAACAATGTTATGGAATTTTACTGATCTTGGTGCCACTGAGTAACAAGTTTATGATACATTCCCTTTTACAGTACCAAATTTTTATCCCAATGGTGAACAAAGTGCTGGTGCGACACAGAATTAACCATCAACGCTATGATGTTCTCATCTGCAGAATTGTAAAGGTAAGCTGACAAGTGTACAGTTGTTTGCACTTTTGGGACGTTGTCATGTTGAAACAGATGTAGCTGGAACCTTCACTTGGATCTACTCATAAAATGAGGAGTGGTTGTTGCTCTGTTTCTGTGTTAAGTGCAGCTTTTTAATGCAACTTTGAGGTTGCAATGGGAAATTTTTTGTCTACTGATATTAAATATTTACTACAGAAAAATCATGGCAAGTTCTAGGAAGAACTTAGACTTGTAGCCAGTGTCATTACTATTCTTTTTCTTGGTAGTTCTTAAATGTGGATTTATCCTATTTTTCCCATGGTTTCAGGACTTGAGGAGATCTTGTTATCTATTTTCTGTGGAATGTCTTACATTTAAAAAATTCAGTAACTGGTTTGCAATTTGTGTGGAACAAGCAACTAGCGAGTAAAATAGACAATAGTGCTTATTTAAATATGCATTATTTTGGCTTTTTATACTAGGAGCTAAGAGTTCTTGACAGTTACATTGAGCAGCAAAGGGATATCATTTAGAGTTCTCTGGCTTATAAGGTGTAATCTTTATAATGAAACATGGTTATTTGCTTCACAGTTTTTGCTGTAAGACTTTGCTGCAAGTGCTCTTTTTTTGGCTTGTCAAGAATTGCTTCTATATGTGTGGGTGTGATCTTCACTGTAAACCAATTATTGTAGGGTTACACTCTTGCTGATGAAGAAGAGGATCCCCTGATTTATCAGCATCGAATGTTGAGAAGCAACCAGGGAGAAACTTTGCCCAGTGGTCCTGTGGAAACAGGTCCCATGAAGAAATTACATGTGAGCACCATCAACCTGCAGAAGGTAAGACTAGAGCCTTCATAGCATGAATTTGCTACTGAAGGGAGCTAATGTTTCACACTGAAGGAGTTTTGTCTGATGCATCTGAACTACATTTATTTATATTGTTTTTATGTTGCTTTTCTATTCTGTACAAAACTGAGGTCAAAGTAGTGTCTGAGACTCTTTAAAATTAGAAGGTGCTGAGCACCTTTAAAGATAGGAGTGAATGGCTGTGAAGTAACCTTTACATTTGCTTGTTAAGTATGAACAAGACTTTCTAGATCACAATGAATAATCTCTTGCCAGTAGAGACATCTTTTTCAGAGCCTCTGCCTGAATTTTTGCTTTTGCTCCTCTTACATCCTAGTTTTACATTTTCTTGAAGGCAGAACTTAATAGCTAAGCACTGGCTAGTTTGAACAGTACATGCATACAGTTCAGTAATGGGATGGATTGGTTTGAAAATGCTGGACTTAAAAATACAATTCTAAATGCATTAAGTATTTTTAAGCTGATGTTTCAACAGTGTCTTCAGCCCTACATGTATTTTTGTAGAGAAAGGATTGTTCATGTTAAATACTTGCCATGTCATGGCAGGAATACATTTAGGGAATATTTCTTAGACATGAGACTTAAATACTGTAGATTATCTGGTAAAGGTAATGGATTTCAGGAAATTGAAAAGGAATTCCCAGCATGTGGTTTGGAGCTGTAAGGAAGTAATGCTGCCTGCTGAAGGATTTCTTGTGCTCTTGGCTAGTGCTTTGTTTGGTAGGTGAATTGTCTTTCTTTATACTGCAGGCCTGGGGAGCAGCAAGAAGAGTTTCCAAAGATGACTGGTTGGAATGGTTAAGGAGGCTGAGTTTGGAGCTGCTGAAAGATTCTTCCTCCCCATCCCTGCGCTCGTGTTGGGCCCTGGCTCAAGCCTATAATCCCATGGCTCGGTACAGTATTTCTGGATTTTTATCTCATTTGAAATGGCAGATGGAAGCTGGATATTATAAGGAAAAAAGAAAGTTATTTAGAAGCTCTTAGGTTTCATAAATAGAGATAGTTCCTGCTTTGGCATAAATCAAAGAGCCAACAGCTTGATTTCATTTCCAGTCTTCCAGTTGGCTGCTCCAGGATGTGCACACAATCTTCCATTGAAATTCTGCATGTTAGTACAGAAATAAGATAATGCACATAAGTGAAGCTGGAAAAATAGCAGAGTATGCAATATTTGTATTGAGTATTTACTGTGGGGTTAAAAATGCCTCTGAGTGGAATAAACTGCAGTGGTTCTTTACAACCAGCATATTTGGAGAAACTTTGAAAACATATGATAGTACAATATTTCTCTTATTTTAGTATACCAGCCTGTTCTATATTTTTTAAATGAAGGTTTCACAGAAGTTAGCTTTATCAAAACTAATCACTACTTATTGCAGGTAGGCATGTAAGTGTATTTTTTAGCTCTCTTTCTCTGGGTAAGAAGATGAGCCCACATCAAACAGACTTTATCTCATGAATCCCCACCTCACACTGTCTTTTGTGTTCCTCCCCAGAGACCTCTTCAATGCTGCTTTTGTTTCATGTTGGTCTGAACTGAACGAAGACCAGCAGGATGAGCTGATCCGAAGCATTGAGTTGGCCTTGACATCTCAGGATATTGCAGAAGTCACTCAGACTCTTCTGAACTTGGCAGAATTCATGGAGCACAGTGACAAGGTAGAGATGCTGTTGGGCAGCTCCTTCTAATGCTATTGTGGTGGCTATTCTGTGTGGAGTTCGTGACTACTTTGTAATACTCATCCTGTTTTTGATGTGTGTGCTCCTTCCCAGGGCCCACTGCCTTTGAGAGATGACAATGGCATTGTCCTTCTGGGGGAAAGAGCTGCCAAATGTCGAGCATATGCTAAGGCCCTTCACTACAAAGAGCTGGAATTCCAAAAAGGTCCCACCCCAGCTATTCTAGAGTCTCTCATCAGGTAGGACCACAACTGATGAGATTTCTGCTCTTGCAGTAGCTACAATTTAAGATACTACTAGGATTAATCTAGGCAGTTCTTAGGACTTCATTCTGTCACAAGATGTTGTTAAACTACTTGCAAATGTGCAATGTTAACTGCTGAGTTCTGTCCTACTGTGTGGTTAAAACTGTGATAGAAGCCCAGGGAACTTTTGCAGGAAGAAGTACAGGAAAAAGTTGTGATTCCCCTCTCTCACCCTTCCAGTTCACTATGGAATGTCATGAAATGGCTGTAGATTAAATTAGACAGATTTTTACGCCTGCAGAAAAGTTGAAGTTCTTAATTAAAATTTCTCATCATATTCTGCTGATTTACCTTACATAGGTCTCATTGCTCTAATGTCAAATAGAAGATACTATAAATTATGTGTTGTTTCTGAGCTTGGTCAGTGACACAGATGTTAGCCTGAAATACCTGCACAGGATTTGATGTTTTAAAATGTGAATCTCTATTCTATATCACAGAAATGTTAGCTCAGCTATTTGAGGTGAACAAATTGATTTTGATTGAGCAAAACTTTGTCTTTATGCAGTGAAATTTGCAACCCTCCTACTTCCTTGGAATTGTGTTTTCCTATTTTTTCTCCTCTATTATTTTTTCACCCTTTGTTCTGTCTCATGTTATTGAGAAAAATACAGAATTCAGTGTATTTTTTATTTTTTTCTTGGTCTCAGCTGCTCATACAGTTTGTTTTTTGTGTATCAAAAAGCAAGTTAAGGAACAAAGAATGGATGTAAAGCACCCTTAAAAATGAAACAATTTATTAGAAATTAAAAAGTTTTAGAAACCTTTAAAAATACATTATAGACAACAGTTAAAATAGTTCCAACTGTAGTTCCACACAGTTGAAAATTGCATTATGAATATTTGAACATATGTAAATTCCCAAGACACTTTTATCTTCCATTTCACACCGGACTGAACAACCTAATCTAGATTCAAACTCTCTTCAAGGTGAATAAAAATAGATTTATTAATTGTGACAATCTTTTCCAACATATTCAAACAATGGTATGGCTATAGGAGGAGTCTCATTCTTTTTTAACTGTTATCTTTAACACTGTGTTATGTGAGGGAGAAGTTTACTATTTTTGACAGACTATCTCTAGGTAACGTCCAACTGGGGTAGTTTTCAAAACAGATTTTGATACTCCTCAGTCTGCTGTGCTAGCAAACGTTCCCTTACTTTTGGCACTTAGGGATTCTCTGGTGTGTACTGGTGTTCTGCTCATGAATACAGTGGTTTTAAATGTTGGAGCTGAGTTCTTTGGCTGCATCTGGACTTTTTTTGGTAACCTGCTGCTCACCCAGCCTTACTGACATACAGCATGTTTGTATTCTAACCTGAACAGAGTTTAGGGACAGCCTAGAAAGTTGCTTTTCTATTTTATCAGCATTTAGGTGATCTGTATGGATAGAAAAAAACATTGGAGGGCCCATGGGACAAATCCTTCTCCAGTGTTGCTATCTGTTAGTGCAGCCTTCAGTGGGGATTATTTGAGGCAGCAGCAGGAGGTGGCAGTAAAACTTCAGGGGAGAATCTGGACAATGTTAATTAACACAACAGTTTTGAGCTTGGTTCTTTTTTCTGTGGGAAAGTAAGCCACTTACTATACACTAAAGAAAGGTGCATCGAGGACACTTCTGATTGATTCCTCTGGCTTGAAATGAGTCTATAACTTTTGTGGTTTGAGTACTTCTTGAAAGAAGTAGCTTAGCAGTGCTTGCTCCAGACATTGAAGGAAAGGAAGCCAAGAGGCTTTTGCTTTTCAGTCCCTGCCTATCTGGTTAATAGTACTAAGGCAACCCAGTAATCACACTGCTAGTGAAAACACAGCCATAGGTTTTCTGAAGGTGCTATAAGTGCATTCAGTTCTAAGCTACTCTAACACAATATTTTTCCCTTTGGAAAGAGCCTGAAGAGGAGGAAACGAGCCTGAGTCCTGATAATACTGGTGGCTGTGGCTGGTGTCGCAGTGTTTGTGTGCATCACCAGTACATAGCTGTTGCATGTATTGGATGAAATGAAACATTATTTGGCTGTTTATGGCCCACCTTTTGCGTGGTGATGTCGTGTAGCTGTACAATCAAACTTTGATTTCTTCTATGGTTTGAAATCCTCTGGCCGGATCTTCATCTCCACTCTCTTGAGTGAATATGTCGATCCGTGCCATCCGTACCAGGTGATGCCATCCATGTTCTTGGTGTGCTCTCCTTTGCGGTAGTAAACCCCATTCAGGTTGGAATCTGTGCAGCAGTTGTACCAATATCCACCTTGTCAGGAAATACAATAGATTCCTGCTGAGTCATTTCTATTAATCATTACTACTTGTTCCAGAGGACAGGAAGCAGAATGCAGCATTTAATCCCTGGAGCCCATGGCTCTGATAGTTGGGGTTGCAGATAAATTCAAAACTTAACATAGATATTTAGGAACTGTAATTTAGCATTACAGCTCTACAGTCAAATTGGTCCAGTAGCTTTTCATTTAGTTGCTCATTCCTCTTAGAATATTTCCTTAATGTGTTTCTGACTCAGTGAATTAGCATAGGAAATGAATCTGGGTAATTCGCTAGAGCATCTTAAGGTGTTTAAAAAGTTTCTGAACTCTGAGTATTTATTGAGACTGAGATCAACAGTTTTATTTGCATATTGTGTGGGACACAATGGGGAAATTGAAAAGCAAGATGTAATGAATATAATTATATTTGACAGAACTCAGAGATACTAAAATTAAGAAAGTAACCTCATTAGAGGTTTGTAATAGGGTTGTAATAAAGATCACAAGTTTAGCTGAATGTGGACATGAATGCAGGAGAATTACAGGTGCCTAAAACTAGGATTTGAAAACTTAGAAAAATATAAGAAAAGATAAGAACCAATAGATATTAAGAAATAACTTCCTGTATCACTGTATTTTATCAGCATGTGAAATAGTCTGGCAGATACTATAATGGATAACTGTGTGTAGAGGAGAGCACACAGTATGTAAGAATATTGTAATAGACAGTCTGGCTCTTTGGAAATCAGCTTTAACTGCCAGATTTCCCACATAAGTGTATTTTCCAGAGCTGCTCACCTCTCCCTTGATTTGCCATTCCGATGTGACTAGTTGCATGGATGGAGGGAGTGTTGGGCTCTGTACAGGTGACCCAAGCAGCTCTGTTGGGACAGGACGGGGCGGGCGTGTTTTACCTTTCCGGAACTGGGCGCAGTCATCCACACACTTGTCGTTGTCCTTGTCCTTTGTGCTGAAGGCCGTGTTGTTGTGGTAGCGCAGCGAGTCCCGCCCGGTGTTGCCCGAGTAGTTCCCCACAAACAGGCGGTAGCTGTTTATCTCATTGCTCAGGGTGAACTGCTGGTACTGGGCATAGCGAGTGTTACCTTCCCAGTCCTGCACGGAACAGGGGAGAAGGGCTCAGTCCTGTTAGAACAGTTACCAAAAAGACTCCAACATCCATGATTATAGACATACATTTTTAATGTCTCTGACTGCAAAAACTGCTCTGTTAAGGCAAAGGAGCTTTACAGAGCAAAGCATGAAACTTCCAAGACTCATCTGCCCTGTATTGTGCAGGAAACTTGATGTGCAGCTCTTGCATTCAATATCCTTGTGTCAGCATGCTGCCTCAAGTCATTTTTTTCCTCTCTGAAACAGTGACTTTTAGATATAAAGCCTTTTAGTTTATACGTATCTCATCCCTCAAAGCTATTGTACCAACTATAAATTAGTCTAAGTCAAATCCAAGATTTTAACAGACTGAAGAAATTGAGGATAATACAATGGAAACTCTTGTACCCAGGCTGGAAGGAAGTGCTCCAAAATGAAAAGATTTAGAGGCTTGGAAAATTATTCGGGCATCTCTTTTTGAATTTTTAAATCTGAGATGATCAGCAGTTCGATCTCTGTCTTCAGTGGCTTCTGCAAAGAACTCCACACGTTCTGAAGACACCGTGTGTGTGCAGACAGAAAGTTGTGCCACTGACTTTGCACAGGGGAGAACAGGCTTCTGTTTTGATTTTGAGTGTATTCCTAGATTGATCCTACTTTCTTCTCTTGTAATTAAAGCATGGAAATTCTTTGGGCCTCCTGTAGAGATAGGAGATGGTATCTGGTACTGGGGAATAAAAAAGCCTTTTGCTGCTGAAATTAAGAGCTTATTAATTACCTCCAACTCTACTCGCAGAACAGTGGGGCGTCTTGAAAGTCGGTAGATATTTTCATTTCCCAGCCAAAAATCTCCCTTAATATTGCCAAATCCTTCCTTGTATTGTTTCCAGTCTCTGTTGAATGATGTCAAACCGACTTTACGTCTTTGGATGACAGTCCAGCCACCTCCATCTGTCTCCATGTCACAGAATACCTGGAATAGGAAAAAAAAGCAGTGGTTACTTGTCAGTAGACTTAGGAAGGTTTCAGTTCTCTTAACACAAGA
The DNA here is from genome assembly GCA_003676055.1 of Chloebia gouldiae. Taxonomy (NCBI): domain Eukaryota; kingdom Metazoa; phylum Chordata; class Aves; order Passeriformes; family Passeridae; genus Chloebia; species Chloebia gouldiae. Next base: position 1,455,321 of record QUSF01000077.1, read on the forward strand.
CATTGTTCCAGATTTCAAAACCTGAAGAAACTTCTATGGCAAAAAATTATTAGATAAACCCTTTTTCTATTTTCTCTCTTAAATGTACATACACTCTTTCCATCCCTTAAGTTTGCTTACATAAAAATGCTGATGGCACGTGCAGGGTACCAAAACTTAGTGTGAACTTTTTTCATCTCCATAGAGAGGTATTTCTTGATTATATTTTAAAAGACATGTAATATACATTGTGTACTGAATAGCCTTACCTCCAGATCTGGAATTCCCAAAAATTCATCAGGTGGTAGCTTGTAAACACCAGAAATTCGGTAGTTCCTCTGGTAAAGTGATGAGCAATCATAAACAGCATCTACTTGAATCAGAACCAGAAAGTGAGAATCTTGAGCAGCAAGAACTCCTCTTCTGTGAAGGTGCTTTCTGCAAAGTTTAGTTTTTAGTACAAGGAGTAATGAAGAAGGCTTTCCACAAGTCTTAATGTTTTCCTGAAATGACTTTGTTATGAGTAGTGTATGCATTTGCAAAAGGTGTTGTAACACTAGGATTTTGTGATTTTTATTTATTTATTTATTTTAAATTTTTTTTAACCTCTGCTTTGCAAAAAGACATCTCTGCTTTCTCATCACATTGCCACTGTGTGTCTGTGCTGGAAAGTATATTTGCTGACCCCCTACTAAGTAATAAAGACATATCAATTTAAATGGCCAGGCCTGCTGCCAGGTGTCTGGGTGTGTGAACAGGTTGGCCAAGTTTGTGGATCAGGGATATTTGTTCAGCCCTTTCTGCCCTGGCATCTCTGACAGAGAAAATGCCTTTTAAGTGCAGTCAGTCAGTCAGTGAAAGCCTCTTTTCCTCCTGGTGCAGGAGCTGACTTGAAGATGCTAAAATGCACAGCTGTTTTGAGCAGGATAAATGAGCTGAAGCAAGGCTTTATAATTTCTGACAGTTTTCAAAAATGTCTCTTAACCTGGTGAGGTGAGACACATCTGTCCTAAATACCTTCTGGGCCAGTTTCTGCTGCGTGTAACTGTTTTTTCTTCAGCTTCAAAGAGACTTGTTGTGGTGTAACTTTTTTTTCAGGCCTATTGTAAATAGTGATGTGTCAAAACTAACCAGGTGCAACTATTTTAAAGGAAGAATTAAGTAAATAGATTTAGAAGTTTTTCCTTAATGTTAAAAAAAAATCCAAATGAAGTCTTTTGGCAAATCCAGTTGAGACTGAGACAATTGAAGCTCTTTGCAGTGAATTTCATTTGAAGAGAAAAGTCAGCAAAAAGGATGCTTTCTTCTAGAAGTGCCTTTACACAGGTAGCTGACCTAAAAATGCACCTGCATTCCACATTGAGTACAGGCCTGTGCAATCACTGTGTGCAATGACATTTTCCCTCAGGGAAGAGAATTTTGAAGAATTTAACTGTGGTCTGGCTAGGTATAAATCACAGTTTGTATTCTATATCACAGTTTTTATTCAATCTACAGCCTTGAATTTTTAAGAATTATCATTCAAAAAAAAAATGGATCACTCTTTTTTACTCTGGTTCAGAGATAGTCATAAAGACAAAATTACAAATCTTTAGTAATTCCTGGAGAGCATTTCTAATTGTTTTAACACTTTCTAGTCTCCTGTCAGCACTGTGAGCTCAGAGGTTATTACTGCCAGAACCATTCCCTTACCAAGCCAGCTCCCATTCTTTTAGGATTGGTAGTGTAGCACTCAGAAAATGAAATATTAGACTAAATTCCTCACTGTAGAAATGCAATACCTGTTCTGTTTCTGCACTCCTTAAAAACAGACATAGATACAAAAATACAGATGAAGAAATTCCAACTAGTTTTCTCAGGGTCACTGCCTAAGCAGCAATTTGCAGTGTGCATGCTTGCTAACCAGGTTAGCAGGACATGCTAGCACTAGGAACTAGTCATTAGTCGTGCATTGAGAGGTGTCTCTGGGAGCTTGGTGACTCCCTCCTTACCAGCTGATGTCTGTGTGACCATCTGAGCAGCCTGCAGTTGCATGATGTCTATCTGGTTGTTCATTTGGGAGTATTTGCTCTCGGCGTCGATGAGGCGGGACTCCATCTGCTTGGCGCTCCCTTCCAGCTCCATCACCTGCATCACCACATTCACCCAGTCCCCTTCCTGCTTCTTGCTCAGCTCCTGCAGCATTCTGCTCAGGTTGGCTACCTGCAGCTTGAGCTCCTTGATCTCCTCACAGCAGCCTGGCATCTTCAGCTGTGCATTGCCATGGATCGTTCTCCTCTTGGGAGGTTTCTGCAGCAGCGCTGGGTAGATTGCCACAGACACAGTGACAATGCAGAGCCACGCCAGCTGAACCGTGGGTCTTGCTGGCATTTTTGCTTACAGCAACAGAAACCTTCCAGCTGACTGCAGTAGTCTGAATGCAGCTGGAATAGGTATAAAATTTCCTGCAGCAGCCTGGTACCTTCCTTGCTTCCAATGAAGTGAGTCTCTGAAGGTGGAGCCTGAGGAAGTGGCTTTTTTTCAGACACCTCCTGTCAGAGTCTATGCACTTTAGAAGTCTGTCTCAAAGCATCTTATATACTATTTTTCTGTTTACCTCCACCCCCCTGAAACTATGAAGAGCTTGCTGGCCCCTCCCAGTTCATCTGTTCATATCAGGTATTTACAGGGTGAAATTGGAGCAGGTTTCAGCCAGGAAAGGTTGGGGAGAGCAGGAGAGGCTTCCCTCAGTTCTGTCTTGAAGGGGTGTAGGAGAGGGCTAGGAAATGAGAAGAATTTCCAGCAATTATTGCCTATTGGATTGGAGCCCTCTTGGTGACTAGTTCTGGCATTTAAATAACATGAGAGCATTAGAGATCCAGAATGTGAAAAGGCTGTTCAAAATGTGTGAGTTTATAGAAGTTCAAGGAAGGTAACTCCCTGGAAGGTAGCCCTGGCTGCTACAAGCCCTACTATAACCCCAGAAGTTGTAGGGGGTAACTCTATGATTGCATTATTTCTTAGAGGCAGTGTTTTAGCAAATTAATTAGTTAAGCATCTAATCCTCTTCTCTCTGGATACTGGCTTCTCTGCACTATTAATGTTGTAGAATCCACTGCTGTTCTTGTAGAAATGGGATATCTGAGGGTGGGATGAAATGAAATCTGCAGAATGTGTAAGTAAAAACTTACTCCTCTGTTTATTCATAAGTGGGCAAGTGAAAGGACATTAAGTAATGGTGAGAATCTATGTAAAATTGTGACACAGGGTGGTTGTTTTTACAAGCAATGTGATCTAACTCCAGTGTTAGGGAGGCCAGTTTATTAATAGAATTTTGAGAGAAAAAAACCATGGTCAATTAAAATATCTGTAGTTATATAAACAGTAGATTTTAGAGTAAATATTAAATTTTAAGATATTCAGATAATTAGTCCAGTCTCAGCTACCTGAGATGGCAACTTCCCCTCCTCTTTTATATCTTTAACAGTTCAGAATTTTACTATAGCAGCTTGATCTTCAAATAAAACCATTTCAGCAAAGGGGCAGCAATTTCCAAAAGGTCTGCAGGCTTACTTCTAGATCCTTCTGGATAAGTTTTTGCTCCTCAGGCCAGCTACTCTGTAATTGCCCAACATATGTGGGTTCTTGCATCTTCCTGCGAAAATTTCTGATTATGATAATGGGCAGAAAGAAGATGAAATAAAGGATTAAATGCCTCAGGTATCTGCTCTTTGCATAAATTCTGTGAAAGTTTCTTGATGTCCAAAGAAACAAAAGAAAGCTAATCTTGCACTTCTTACAAAGGACATTAGGACAAACCCAACTGACACACACTATCCCATCTTGGCTTCTTTTGCTGATCCAAAGTGGCTGCAGGATTTCTGCTTGATTAGGAACCATTAGAAAAGCCTTGCTGACCTGACATTTGCTTTTAAAGAAATAGAAAGCACAATTGCTTGTTGATGCAGTTTCTCTTCCTCCTCAGCTCTGATACACTTGTTGCTTGATGCTTTGTTATTGCCTCTGATTTTCACTGGGGCTGGCTAATAATTTTTCTCCAAAACAGACCCACAGGAGTGTGAAGATGTTGGGAGATGAAGTCATCAAAGCACTGCAGGAGTGGAATATGAATACAGGTGTCTTGTAAACCTGAATTTTCATAGAGGAGGAAAAGGGCATCTTGATGAGGTCAGAATTAGAGCTCCAAACAAGCAGTTGTCTTGTGGGTGACTGACTGCCTTTGTGCTGTGCTCAAGAGAAAACAACTGAGTCTGTCGTGTCAGTGAGGCCACTGTGTGGGATTGGTGAGCTGAGATATTGCCAGAGATATGCAAGTACAATTTGTTTAAAGCACAGAGGATACCTCCATAGCAGACCATAGGCTTCAGTCAATTTTTGTCATGAACATTCCAGAAATCTTCCATAGCAAAATTGCTTTTTATACTTCAGACAAGAAAGTGCCACTGCACACAGATGAAAGCCTGACCTTTTTGTTCTGCCTCTAATCCTGTCTGAGCCCTCTTCCAGCTGGAGCTTCTGTGATTCCCAGGGGCAAATTCTTCACTGGCTTCCTGAGATGAGAAACATGTTTTTGTCAAAGTTGGAACAGAAAATGGGACAGGCCAGACTCTGCTTCTCTGCCCCAAAAAGCCACCCTGCTAACACCCCCATTGTGTTACACAGGACTTCAACCCATTCCACTGCTGCTCCCACTCACCATAACTCTCCTGTCTTGGACAGATGTGGAAGAGGAGAGTCACTTGTAGGTCCATGCATTCCCTCTTTATACAAATTTTGAAAGGATCCAAGATTCAATTGAACACACATGTTACAAAACACCACAAAAAGGCCTCCAAATCCCTTCTCTCAACTGGAATATTTAATTGGAAATAAGACAGCCAGGGTTTTATTTTGGATTCAACTTCTAATTTGTATATCCAAATGAAAACTATATTTCTTCCAGGTACTTTGATTTACCTATTTTAAGAGAGAATATTTTGTTCTGTGTAAGAGGGTGACAACAGACATATTGTGCAGGAATGGAAAAGCACAAATCTTCCCATCTGTCATTATTTTAGAGAAAGCATTAAAAGAGAATTGGGCAGAGACATCCCTTGGCAGAGACATCAGCCTTAGTGGAATTTGACTTCTTTATGAGTATTTGAAAGATGGGTCTTTCCCAGTTTCATGGAGAACTGAATGTGGTCACTGAGGTGGCAATAGCTACAGATGGTAGTCATTGCCAGGTTAGGTCAGGAGTTGGAGCTGAAAAATGCTGTTTTGCTGTTCTGTACTGTTTTACTTAAGATTTGAATTCAGGATCCTGATACATTTTGTAAAGAGGTAAAGTTTGAGGTATAGCTGAGGAGAAATGGGTTCCATATTGCTGAGTGGGTCCTGTTCTTTCCTTTCCCCAATACTAATGGAGAAATTGAGCATCATTTGGCCTGAAATCCATCACCCTAGTTTTCCTCCATTATCTTTTTATTGGAAATACTGTGGTACATGATAGCTAAAAAGATCATAAAGTCAAGAACATGAGACAAATCCTTTTTGACTTTATTCATGATACAATTCTGAAGTGGTTGGGAGAACTGAGGCTAATCATGGTTTCAATTTGTTTATAATGTTGATTGATGTTACTAAATTCAAATATATCATTATTACTTGATTAAAACCAGTTATCTCCTGTCCCTGGAGGGCCAGATTAAATGAGAGGTGAGTTTAAACGATTGCCTTCTCTGGGAAGCTGTTCTGGCAGGTGTATGTAAAGCTGAGACAAGAAGAAAAGCTCAGTGCCCTGTGGCTATTTATTTGGTAGCCATTCAGTTGCAAACCCCTTAATATGCATCTGGCAAATGCTTAGAATCTGGAATTCCTGCTGCTTGCCGAGGTGGCAAAGGCTCTCATCAGCTCTCAGCTGGCCCATTGTGGAGTCCACACTGTGTTGGAGCTCTGAAATACTGCTTTCCCTCCCAGGAAGTGTGAAACTGTTCACCTTTGGCTTTGGAGATGTTCATAATGCTCCAGCATTTACTCTACTATAGCTTTATGGTCAGGATTGTGTTGTTAATCTCTGAAATTGTATGGGACAGGTGGAACAGGGGAGAGGGCTCAATGAGAAACAAAACACTGCTACTTCCTGCTTTCTTTAGTGATTTGTGATTTCTTTTTTATTTAAGGCATCCCCTCTTTGTATAATCAATACACAAAGACTGGCTCTATGTTTCACCTTTTTTTGCTAAATATCCTACTTAACAATTTTTTTCAACTCTACTTTCTGGTTAATAAAAAATAGGTGATACAAAACGTTTTGCAGCCTAAGCACCAGGGTTAGCTAAGAAATTTATTGTAACATTTTTCACTGATTTTTTCCTTTCAAAACTGATGAATGTTTTTATTTGATTTGCAAGCATTTATACCAAGATTGGAAATTTGGCCAGTTTTGATACCTATGAGTAATGTGATATCTCCTTTTGGAAGCCAAAGGGGCTGCTCTGGCCTGGAAGCACTCAATCATCATAATTTTATTGAAAACAGTTCTTCCCTGCTATCAGTTTCTCAAACATATTTATTCCCAGAATGGTAATACTTTTTAGTGGCATGATGGGCATGCATTGGTTTTCTGAGATTTCTTGAGTCAAGGACTGGGGGATGTCTCAAGACAAACAAATCACAGAATTGGGGAAAATGGCCATCAAAGCCAATTCCTTTTGCCAGTGGATTATCTGTTCCCCCAAGCCTCCACAAAGCAGCAGTGCCTTCCAATCCTAACAGCAACTCTCAGCACTTCTTCAGAAGGAAAAACAAGCTTGGCTGAGGCTGGTAAAATCTGCCTTATACATAATCTTTCTAAGCAAACATGAGGAGACTGAAAAAAATAAGGGTTTATCTACTTGTCTAGATTCTGCATACAAGCTGCTTTATTGCAAAAATGAAGTTTCTCTGTTATATTCAGGATGCATTCTGGCAATAGGAAATGTGTGTGTTCCCTCATGGGTAAGTTTGGGACTGCTTGAAAAAGCTCTATTAAAATAAAGGGTTTCTTGTAATTTTTATGAGAAGATGGGGAAAGTCTGGTTGCTTCTGAGTTCTTGAAAATTTAATATATTTTGAGTGACAGAGAATATTGTCAATAACAAAGATATTGGGAGACTGGACAGCTCCCAGGACTGTAAAAAAGAGGACATTTCTAGTAAACATTACACATTTATGCCTTGGGTTTGTAGGGGAGAAAAGCCCATCATTTGTGTTCTCTTCCCAGTGAACACAGTAAAGTTGGTATAGTGGTTTTAGTTTGCCAATTTAAGATTTCTCCAATTTTAAGATTTCCCCACCAATGCACTGATGAGTGTGGTGGGTTCAGTGCTGGTTAATCACCAATGCACTCACTTCTTGCTGTGAGGTAGGATTTTGATTCCCAGTTCATGTCTGGTTTCTGTTTAAATAACCTTTAAAATATACTAGCAGTAGGAGTATATTTCTTAAGTATTGTTCTTTTTTGTGATTCTAGCTCAGTGTACATGTAAAACCTACAGTTTTGATATCTTAATAATCAAGTAGTAGGTTTATGTAGCTTTTCACTACTAATAAAATTTGAAGATCTAAGATTTTTGTCCAAGATTTTTATATTACGAAGTTTGTCAAGGTTAGTCACTTTTTGTAGGGGTAGATTGACATAGCAAGTGGATAATGTTTTTCATCAGAAGGCTTGTTTACATTTTAATATCCCACTCATCATGATCAAGTGCTCCAAATAGGTCAAGGTTGGACATGATTCTGACTACACTACAGATACTGTTTAATAAACAGGGGGGGAAATTTAAATTATATTGTTCTGCATAATCTAATTATGCTGTGAGCCCAGGTGAGCTGAACTCATCCCAAACTTTATTGATAAGAATTAGTTTAGCAACTGCAAAAACTGCTCATTTAGATGGAAAGTATAAGGGTCTTCTGTTGTTTGTTGGTTTTGCTAATCACTTTGTTTATTGAATAAAATGTGAAATGAAATGGTGGGTGTTAAGTGCTGAAATTAGTGCATTAGTTCAAAGTATGTAAAAGTCTAGTTGATATGACTTAGGAGGTCTTGTTATTTCTGTGGTCTCCCACTTGCAAGCATGGGACAGCTCTGTTTTGAAATAGCTTCAGAATATTTTAGTAAGTGTGTTAGCATTTAAAACAGATAATTTTAAAATCTTTTCCTTGAGCATTAGTATGGGAAGGCTCTGCCAGCCCATAGCAGGCCATAGAGCTGAGTACTTGGGCCTTTCCTGAGAGATATTGCCACTGACCTACCAAACCTATACCTAAAAACTTCTAAAATGTTCTAAATGCCCTAAAAATGTTCTTTCTACCTTCAAGTAGGAGATAGTGGTGGAGTTTTTTCTTGCTTTTTAACAAAAATGGGCAGATGAATATGGTCTTCCCTCAGTGGATATGGAGAACAATTGATCTTTTCCTTTAATATTAACATTATTCAGAAGTAGGAATAATTGCAAGGACATCTGCCAGTAAACAAAGACTTAAGTTACTGTCCAGCAACTTAGCCAACAGCATTGGCTCTCATATCTTGAGAGATGTTTTTCCTCTTTCTCCTTTATTCCAGGGAGATTTTGTAATTATCTTTTTCCAGATCGGAGAAACCCATCCCCTTGATTCTAATCCAGTAAACTGCCCTGATTTCCAGCAGCAGCACTGTGGCTAAAAACTCCTGGCAACTCTGCCTGGCTGGAATATTAGCCCTCAGGGCCTTTTCTGCATGCCTGGATGCTTTTCTGCAGTGTTTTTGTTTCTGTTCAGTCTCCAGCATGGTGGCTAGAAAACAGCTCTGTAGTGCTTCTAAGGGTGTTAGAACATTTAGGAAGATTCTGGCTGAGCACAGACTCCTCAGGTCTAGCAGGGAAAGGAGCAGTGCCTTCATGGAAAGAAGATGAAAGAAAAAGAAAGCACAGAATATTGTATTTTCTTAAAGTGTGTTTTGAATGTACCAGGTTAAAATAGTGTGTATACAAAATAGGCTGGGAGTGAGGAGTCACAACATTTACTGCTTTTGCAGAAATGGTCCTAAGCACAGGGAAAAGCAGCTGCCAGGAGAGTATTATCCCAGTCAGAGGCTTATCCTAGTCCACAAAATTACCTGTCACTGCTCACTGTGCTGTAGATCATTTGTTACAAGACAGTAATTTATGATTATTAACAACAACTGCTATGTATTCTTGTAAATCAAACTCTTTCTCCTTTCCCTCCGCATCTTTTCCTTCCCTTTGCTTAAACCTAACTATAAATAGATTTCAAACAGATAATTCTGCTTTGGACAGTCAAGAAAGTAAGAAACAAAAGGAGTAAATGAGTGTGCCAGGAAGTGGCAGAAGAGCAGTGCTAATTGTCAGATAATAAAAGAAAATGGTCAATTTTGTCAGGAAGTGTTGTCAAGAAAGATAAAGTGGAAGAAATTAACTGTCTGACATGCTGGAATGTGTCTGCCAATGGCTCTTTGGGCCATCAGGCCATGAAATGGGACAGCTATTTATCACTGTTATGAGGCTGCTGCCAAGCTTTCCCTTGAGAAGCTCGCTGGAGTTAGTGTGGTCTTTGACTACTGTGTTGAAAAAAAGGACATGGGTCTGTTTTAAGTGCTTCCTATTGTTGGGTGCCAGTCATCTTGAACTGTGATTATGGTGTATTCTTAGTGTGGCTAAATCTGATTTTAGTTCCACCAATCTGAAGGCCCAATATCCAGGAGTATTTTACTTAACTTTCACAGATATCCAGAGTATGTCTGGGAGCTTGATTCTTTGCTTGTCAGAAAAGGAGGCTCCCAGAAACAGAAGAAATGTAGCATTCATTTGAAAAAAAAAAATCCCTTTTTTTGTCTGTGTATTATTCCCTTCAATATTTTACATTTGCTTCTCTTACTTATCCCCTGCCTCTTATAAGGGGGAAGTCATGTAGCCATTCTGATGCTGGCAGGCAAGAAAGAGCATTTCTGAGAGCTGCCTGTGTCTGTGGTCCTATTCAAAGACCACTGAAAGTCTCTTTGCACTGCTCTCTGTTGCCATGTTTTGTTTTGTTAATTATGCTATTTCCATTCCAAACATTAACTAATGTTAATATTGGGCTGTATGTTGTGTTGTAGGTGCTCAGGTGTTGTGATGTTGCTTTGAACAGTTTGCACTTCTGGTTCTCCGGAGTCAGTAGGGAAAGAAGAGGGCAATGAACCAGAGGCTGTTCATAAACAAGATTTATAAAACAGCAGAAGCTTAACCAAAAGTTAATTTCCTCATTAAATTGGGGTTTAGGAGCAGTGCTACTCACTGAATACCCCATTTCTGATAGTAAAATAAGAAAACCAATGTGAAATAGGAATGATTTCAGAGAATAGCTGTACATCATGAACTAGACAATCAGGTTCAAGAGTAGCCTATTTGCTTGTGCTTCATAAAATTCAGCAGGCCTTGCAAAACAAGTGCCTCCCTGGTACAGACTGAGGATTGGTTGTGATGGCAGCAGTTTCTGGCAGGTTCTTGAAAACCAGCAAAAGAAAAGTGCCAGTGCTGGTTAGTACCAATGCAGCGGCTTTGTATGAAATGTGAGACTAAAATTAGGGTTGCTTACTTTTTATGTAATTTCCTGGTGACATTTGTCAGCTGTTTTAATGATATAGACTGTTTCCTGCATCATTAAATTCTCTGCTTTGATTTCTAGAGGAGTTGGCAATCTGTTTAAGAGAATGGGGAGGAAAAAAGTTACTACTGTAAAAAGTCTTAAGTACAGCTGTTTGAAAAATCATGCCTTTAAAATTATGGGCAACTATTCTTCTCTCTATGCAGGCTGTTACATAGAATTGGTAATCATATACTGTATTTTGTGTAACGAATCTTCAGACTATGTTCACAGAATGTGTGCACCTGTTGTTTCAAAAATATATAATCATTGTGTGCTTTATGTAGTTTAATTGTTCCCGTGGAAGTCTAAACAAAAAGAATGTTCCATTGGTATTTCTAAATGATAGAGCTTGGTATCAGGAAGTAGAAGCTTCTACCAACCCCTTATATGCCAATTGTGTTAAACCATCTTTCTTTTCCTCCCTTTCCAGCATTAACAATAAACTCCAGCAGCCAGAAGCAGCTGCTGGTGTGCTGGAATATGCCATGAAGCACTTTGGGGAGCTGGTGAGTCCTGCTGCATAATCTGCTTAGTGTCTTATGTGTTTATGGTTTCTGTACTTAGTTTTTTGGTGGGTGGTGGTCTCAGTCTCAATCAATCACATTGAGGTTCTGTCCCTGCTTGTAATATTTCATTGTTCAGTGGAATGCTCAGTGGGCACTTCACAGCAAATGCTGGGTACAGGGAGGGCTGCAAGAACCTGATTTGGAGGAGAATTTTGCAGCTGATGTTGATATCAAATGCAGCTGTGAGCAACTAGCAACTTGATGACATAAGTCCTTTTATTTAGGATAAGCTGAGAAGGGAGGGAGTTCTTGTTCTAAGCTTAAAGGATTTGAGAAACTGAATCAAAACCCTCAAGATAAGGATTTAATGGAAGTTAACCTCTAGTCTCTCTCAAAAGTGTTCACAGGTATTATTTAGAATAGCAAGTTAACCAGTCCCTTACAATTCAGACTGCTCACCAAAATCAAGTAACCCCATTATGTATTTGTTGTGTGTCTTTCTGAGAATGATGTACCTTTTATTATTTCTTCTCATTTTATGAGTCATTTGATTTGTGTTCAAGGACCAAACCATCTATGCTCTCCTGACAGTTCTACTGGAAAATAGATGATTTTGCAGTGGTAATTGTTGCAGTGTTTTAGGATAATTAGGAAAAGGAAAGCAGCTGTGGAAGCACAGTAGACCAGCCTCTCTAAGTAGTAACCACTAGAAAGTGGGAAACGGGTATGAGCACAAAATGGTGGAAGTCCTCTGGTGTAGTATTATGTGTGGTTTTGACCTAGACTGGAAAATAAGTCCTTTCTGGGAGAAGTACAGACTTCAGAACATCTTTGCAGCTTCTTATAATTCCTTGGGTGGATTGAGCAAAGTTCTGCATTACCTAATTCTGACTTCACTCTTTAGCAGCAATATAGTCTAGCAGTAAATATAGGTCAAAGCAAAGAGCTTGCCAGAATTGGCAATGAAAAGAAATTAAGAGGAGCTGTGAGCTCTACTTTCAGTGACTTAATTGAAATATGATTTAGCTGAGAAGTTAAAGGGCTAAGTGAAAGACCTGGCATGCAAATCATGGTTTATAGTGACCCTGCCCACAGTCTGGGAAAAAAATCTGTTCTGCAGCCTATGACAAAGACTGAGCAGAAAAACACTGGCAGAGAAAAGCATGAAAATACATTAAGGCATTTTATTTCTTGAAAATGAGAAACAAAATCTAGAAGGAAAGACTGAAAAAAAGGGTTTAGCTGATATGGATCACTGCTTGGCTAACTTGTAATGGCTTTGTTACAAACCATTGCCTTCCCTTGTGAAGGATGTGATTGGGCCCCAACTTCATACTGCCTGCTATATTAAGTAATTGCCTAGCAGTAGCCAGATGCAAAGTTTGGCCTTTTTTTCTAGTTAGTCATTCCATTCCTGAATGCAAGGCTGTTTTTCTTGTTTGAATGCAGGTATGTGCAACAATATGTTACACATTTACCCTTTCTCCTGTTCCACTCACTCTACCTCTCCAAAAAGAAAAGCACCAGCTGCTGAACTGGTATTTCAGTGGCACTTAGTAAGGGAGTGATGTTGGATTAATCCCTCTGGTAAACCTGAGTTCATTTTTGGGCAGGTGGAGCAGTGCCAGCTTTCCAGTTTTCACACTAGCTCAAGGCTCTTCTCTGTATCACAGAAGTCCATGAGGTTATTTAGAACAATAAAAGGGTGATGTGACCAGCAAACACACAGAATTTTCTAGGAAAGCTGTGGTAGTTAATACAGAATGATCAACGTTAATCCTGCTGTTTATTTTTACTTTTTTTCCCCCTTCCATTAGGAAATTCAAGCTACCTGGTATGAAAAGCTTCATGAATGGGAAGATGCTCTGGTGGCCTATGACAAGAAGATGGACACAAACAAAGATGATCCTGAGCTGATGCTGGGACGGATGCGTTGCTTGGAAGCACTTGGTGAATGGTAAGAGGGGAATGCCTGAAGACTAAGGAAAATTGTCTTTATGTTCTCTGATGCTGTCATTCAGGTGTATATTTTTTGCCTGAATTCCTATTTGCTCTCGCTTACTTTGAGCATTTGTGTGGCACCTCACTTTGTTCACTGAAGTTAGAATCGACAATGACAGCTAAGTCTTTTGGGGCTGGCCATCTGGTTAGTTAAGGTCTCTCTGTAAGAGATTCTGCAATCTTATAATCAGATCAACCCCATTTATAGCAGAGAATGACATTGTATGGAGAAGAAGCATTAACTGAGCAGAACTTGTCAGAAACAGTCATAAAAGGAGCTCATTGTGACTCTCCTTTTTAAACTCTGATGAAAACATGAGAGATTTCTGTGTTTATTCATGTCAGACCTATGCCTTGTTAGAAGGATGAGGTTTTCCTTATTTGTCTTTTTCAGCATTTCTTAAGCCTTGTCTTTGTGGACATTTAGTATTTCAAGTTTTGTGTCAAATGTCTGTTGTCAATACATAAGTGATTGGAATCAGTGTTTGTGACAGGGTGAGCTGCTGGTGACTTACAGCTTACTACTTAAGTGGGGGCTGCTGTTTCTTCTTGCTGTTCAATTCCAAGAAGATAATTGGAGAAGGCACCCTGTTCACTGTGGCGTGCAGCTCTACCCAGGGGCAGGTGTGGGTTCGTCCACGTTCCGCCTTTCTACTGAACTTTGCATATGACAAGCTCTCTCCTGATGGGTCCTGACATGAACCCAGGGGATGGCACCACAGTAAGGAGATGCCTCTTCACTAAAATCATTTGACTTCTAGAAACAGAACTGCTTGAGAAACCTAATTCTGGCAGCATTTTTCTGCCCTTTTTGTTTCTAAACAAGGTGAGACATATAGGATGTAGCTTTTCTAGTAGGGAAAATATCCTCTTACTGGCATTCCTCAGTCAGCTTTTATACAAGTAGGCAGTTCTCACCAGGGATTTGAAGAATGTTTCTCTCCTGCAGGATGTGTGTTTGTGTTAAATGTCCTTTCTGAACCTCCTACTTATTCATGTATCAGCAGCAAATCTATGGAACAACAAAAGGACAGTTTTCTTCTGTTGGAACTAGATGTCATGGATCTATTGATAGTCTGTAGTGACAAGAGCAATCAGAGTCTCCAGGTTCTCTTGTGGGACTGTGCAGGTGTTTTACAGTTCAGAAGTGCTTTTGCAAAGTGCTGTCTGCTGCCCTGCAGCTGACTCTAGAGATGTCATCCTGAGGCTGAGGATTCCATAGTTTGGTTGCTGATTCTCTTCAGTAGTGTTCAACTTGACTGGCTGTGCTGCTGGAGTCTGCTTCACAGGATGAGGCAGAGAATCTAGAATTATTTTGTGCAGCATCACTATTTTAGTACTCTGATGTGATATTTTTAGAGTACAGCCAAAACATTCTTAGCCATTTGTCTCCTCATACAATTATTCCTGTAGGACCCATAGTGTTTTATCAGCATCTATGAGGTCCTGATTTACTGCTGTTGCTAGATTTGGCTTGGTTTTACATTTGCTTTGGGTTTTTTTTCCCTCCTGGGCCATTAAGCTGTCAGAATTCCTATCTTGCCAGTGGCAGCCCATTGGTTCTGTTTGACTAACTCATGTTCCTTTTTGGGAGGGGAGAGGATAACACTAGGGAAAGCAAGTTGTTCTCCCTGACAGTTGGCAGCTGTTTCACTGCTACAGAGTATCCAGCCTGAGAAATCCTGGAACTGCAACACGCAGGGTAATTGGTTCTATTAGTGCTGCATTCACAGTTGATTTGAAAGAAATAATATAAAAAATCCTGATGCTTCCTCTCCACTGGAGATGAAAGATTCAGATGCCCTCTGAGATCCTGCCATGACAAGTCTTCATATGAGGTTACAGCAACCTTCATTCTTCAGTCTTTGTCTTCAGATGATGTGTTAATTCAAAATGTTTGCTAGTAGGAGCCATGCCCAAGCTATCCAGATCATATGTTTCTTCTACTGATAATTGAAGAAATTTTAAGCATCCTTTTTTTGGTGGTAATTTGTTTGTTTTCTTGAGAATTTTTTTTTCTGTATTTATAAACTGGCATTATCAGTCCAATTTTAAAGTAGGCATTAACAGTCACTGAGGAACAAATGAAAACTTCTCTTTGGATGTGTATTTTCAAAACATAGTGTGCCTTAAAATTATTTTCTGATTATAGGATATTTGTCATCAGACTAGCATGGTTGAGCTGGCCAGAGGAGTGAAATCCTATTCTCCACTCAGTATAAAAAGAACAATGGGGCTGGTATTGTCTTATCAGTGGGAAGTGGTTGTTTAATGGGGCAGAATTCTTGGAAGGGCCTTTTTGCTGATCAGAAATTGTGGATTCTTCTTAGGGGGCAACTCCACCAGCAGTGCTGTGAAAAGTGGACCCAGGTGAATGATGAAACTCAAGCCAAGATGGCCAGGATGGCTGCTGCTGCTGCTTGGGGCCTGGGTAATGTATCCTCCTGTGCCTGCATGCAGCAGCCCATGAGGTGCAAGTGCAGGTAGTGTTAACTTACTTCAGAACTCCAGAATACAGGAAACAGCAACATCAAGTAATTACATTATTTACACTGGGAAAGGAAGTGTTATTACATATTGAAATCCTTTGGAAAACCTGCATTTACATCAAGTCTCCCAGTGTGGTCTCCAGTAACAGAGGGGGCTGAGCAGATGATTCCTTAAATGCTCTCTTTTGCTTGGCTTTACATTGAACAGAGCTCAGGCTGGAAATAAGATAGAAAGACTTTCTCAGATTTGTGGCAGACTCTTCTTAGAGCAAGAACAGTATCTGTTGAACATTTTAGAGGTTGTGTTTGCCAAGTAGACACTCTTAAGTGAATACCTGTGTGGTGGTCCAAATGTCCATTTGTGTTGTTAGTGAGATATTTACTAGAGAAGCTGATTAATCACTTGCTCTCTGCCAGCCTTTGCTGAGAAAAATTCATCTTTTGTAGGGCATTAATTAATTCAGATCTTCTGGAAGTATCAGAATTTTAATTGTATCATCACAAAGAATGAAAGAACCTTTTCCACAAGGATAACAATTTGTGTAGAAGAAAAGTGCCTATGTTTTTCTTGTCTGTAGCTATGTGTATGTTTATGTATCTAATAGTGTCCCTACCAAAGACAAGCTGTTGGAGAGCTGACTTAAATGCAGAAGTACCACACAGCACTCAGGCCTAGCCACTGATGTCTAAGCACTACATCATAGTTCTGTTCTCTTCCCACACTGCAGAGAAGGCTGTTGTGTTACTGAGGATATCTGTGTCTCTGCAGGTCAGTGGGACAGCATGGAAGAATATACCTGCATGATCCCCAGGGACACCCATGATGGTGCTTTCTACAGGGCTGTACTGGCACTGCATCAAGACCTTTTCTCACTGGCTCAGCAAGTAATTATCCTCCTTTTTGGCATCCCAAAATTTGGTTTAAGATGTTCTAGGCTGCAAAGTTTCATGGAAAAACAGGCTGTAGTAAAGCAGTTGGCTGTAACCTATGAATTACCCAAAAATGTTTTTCCATGGGTACATTAGACCTGGGTGATAGATCTTACCTTGTATTTCCAGAAACATAGCAGTGGATGTATTGACAGATATTAATGGTCCACTGCTGTAGAACATTAGAATGCCTTTGTCATTTTTTGGCTTCTTTTAGTTCTGTGACTCTTTTCTAGACAGGCAGGACACAAGGATTATCTCAGCAGTTCTGTTCTACAAGGCACTGATTGTAAATTTCCAGGAATGCCTGAGTCACCTGTAAAATTCCTGGTGGATTTTTTGTGCACTTCTGTCCCTTACAGCTTTTTCAGTGAAGTGCTCATATATATCATATACAATAATCTTAATTTTTCTGGTAGCACTGATAAATCTCAAGTCTTAGATTGAGGTACCAAGGCAAGGAAAGAGGCTATTAAACAAAGCTTGTAATTTGTATTTGTAATGATTGTATTTGTAATGCTTGTTTGTCACAGAGGAGATTTGCAGAGTGACTCTGTAGATGTGAAATGTGTTGTTTACTTTCCAAGGAGGCTCAAGTCCCATTTTCCCAGAATTCTGTGCTGGCTTGCCAGCTTAGATAAAGGAGTAATTCAATCTGTGCTGTCAAAACCTGTAAATGGATTTTTGGATGATGTGCACAGTAAAATTAACCAGGCATTCAAAAAGGTAGAGTTTGTGATTAACCTTTAACACTTTGAACAGGAAAAGCTATAGGTAAGAGATTATATAATGACTAGAACTAGAGCAGGATTTATTTCATGCTTGAAGAGCCTGTCTTAGTATGAGGATGAGAAATTAAATTTGCTGTCCTGTAAAATTCATAAAATCCTGTTGGGTTATATAAAACAGTGAAAGCTATTTTCTTTCATTGTGTGGTATCAAGAGACATTTCTTTAGGCTCTTTTTTGTAACCAACTCTTACGCACTAAAATGTGAACCTTTCCTCTACAAATGTTGTTAATGATGATCTCTCCAATCACAGTAGGATTAGAAATACTGCAACCTTTGATTTTCTAGGAAGGCAAACTTCAAACTGTGCAGGTGATGAATGAATATCCCTTGACTTCCTTTATATATGCCCTGGACACTGTTTTCCTGTCAAATCTTTCTATTTATAGGATCCTTTCCCAGAGAGAGGAAAGAGAGGACAATGCCAGCTTTGTTCATGAGATGGAAGAGCTGAACAGCAGCTTCCACAGTTGACTCTGGACAAAGCACACTACCTTTGCCCCAATGTCTTGTTCTATTTCAGTGCATTGACAAAGCCAGAGACCTGCTGGATGCTGAGCTGACTGCCATGGCAGGAGAGAGTTACAGTCGAGCCTATGGGGTAAGTGTAGCTCTCATTCCCTTCCTTCATTGCTGCTTCAGACTGGCTCTAAAAGTTGCATAAAACTTCAGAGTAGTGCTTGTCTCCAGCATAACACTATTTAGGCCCACAAGCTAAATGGCTTTTGTTAGATAAAAAATACAGCTTTGCAGGAGCAGCTTTGGGACAAAATAAAAGTGAGTAAAGTGAGGTCCACCCCCTCAAAAGAAATAAGAATTGACATTTAGGTAGTCTGAGTTTGAATCAGCAGGTCATCTAGGTACCAGTATATACCAGTTGGTTCTTTTTTTGTTGGGCAGTCAATGTACTTAAAATTTTGATGCCAAAATACTGTTCCTTAATCATAGATTTGTTCTGTAGTGATTGGGATGGAATGTGATTTTTTCCTTCAGGCTATGGTATCCTGCCAGATGCTGTCAGAGCTGGAAGAGGTTATCCAGTACAAACTTGTACCAGAGCGCCGTGAGATCATCCGCCAGATCTGGTGGGAAAGACTGCAGGTACATCCCTGTACAGGTCAAGGATGGAGCTGCTGGTGGGCTGGCATGAGCAGCTTCCTTGTGACCCACTGTGGTGGCTCAGCAAATCTTTCCATCCCAGTAACATCCATGCTCACATGGCTGTGTGCTCCATCTCCTTTGTGCTTGTCCTGGTTGCTTTTTGGGCTGTTTTTTTTGTTGGTTTTTTTTTTTCAGGTTAATGTTCCTGAGATCTCAGCTCATATGACACTTTAAAAGGGTGAACTAAGCCTTGAAATAGATGTGTACAGAAGAGAGACACTAGTAACATCCCCAAGGCTGCTTATCTCAGTATTGGATTACATCTGGAAATACTGGTTTAGATCAAGCTAGTCTGAACTTTTTACCTGGTTGGTTGGATTTTAAGAAGTGAATTCTCTCCAAATGATGGAAAACTGGTCAGAGAATTCACATGCTTGTAAAATAAATGATTATCCTGTTCCTTTTGGACCTCTTACAAGAACATTCCCAGCTGATTGGTAACATTTAGGGACATTTATTAGGGGTGGAATTGGAAGTGTTAGGCTTATGGTTGGACTTGATAATCATAAAGGTCTTTTCCAACCTAAATGATGCTATGATTATCTTTGACCTTTAAGAAGAGACCTTTAGCAGTGTTGATTTTCCAGTATTGAAATAGAAATTTGTGCCTTTCTTACACTAAACATCAAAAATCCAAAGTACCTCTGAAAATTTAAATCAGACAAATATTTGACACTATTTCCTTACAAGAGGCATCCCTACAGTGAAAGTGAATATCCTCAGATACAGCAGTACATACAAGAATACTGTTTAAATAGAGGTGGATGATTCCTGCAAGAGAAGGGGGTAAAAGGAAAAAAGAGGATAACTAAGATGAAATGCTGCCTGAAGGAAGAACTATGCAGAACTTTTCCCTATGCAGAATTCTTCACTGGCAGTGCTATAATCTGCCACCTTATGAAAGCCTGCTGTATATTTTTTTGCTGTTTGGGAAACTGTGACAAAGCTTTTAGTCTCCCATCTGCATTCCTGTCTGGAAAAGCTCAGGACCATTCCACTGGGGTAGAGAAACTGAAGAGGCAGGAAGTGTAATGTCTGAATACAGCTTTTTATAGTCCTGAAAGCAGTACAAACAGTTCTTGAATGTTTTATAGATGTTTTTTAATAGTTTTTAAATGCCTATTGGAAGAAGTTTATTTGGGTATTAGGGAACGAGCTTTTCCTAACTTCCCAGTCCTCAACTTGGGAGGAAAGAAAAAGGGACAGAGTAACTTCTTTGGTGCTAAGGTCCTTGCTATCACTGAAAAATCTTTTGTTTACCTCAAAATCAAGTAGTTCTGTCTGAATAGAAACATTGGAGCATCACTGTTACCCTGTCCTTGGCCACTATATCCAAGTACAGGGTAACAGTGATGCAGGGTAACATGGATTTAGTTTTTATGGTCCCTTCCACCATTCTACTTCTCTGTAGTATCCTTAAATGTTTGAAATATCTTTGAATGTTTGAACTCATCCTGCTCTGACAGTGTTGTGCCTCTCCCATCAGACAGACAATAACCAGACAATGCTTGCACAAGCAGCACAGCAGTTAAAGCTGCACTTTCTGGCAGGAAACCAATTTAGAGGTGCCAGCCTCCAAAAGCAATACATGCAAGGCAAAGAAAAAGGGTAATGACAAAAATTTCTTTGCAAGATGGTTTTCTACCATCTCCATGTTGAGATTTAAACCAAAAATAGGTGGAGAAGGCACTTTGGAAGGCACTTTGACTCACTTTGGAATTGTATTAAGAGTTTTTCTGATTCTTGGATGTGTTTCAGCTTTAGGGGCTTTTCTCCTCTTTCCATTAGAGGATATCATTGGATTGCAAGCACTGAGCTGCCTGCAGATTGTGAGAGTCAGGGGCTGAACCTTCTTCACAGACTGCAGTGTTAAATAGACAGTTCCTAATGTCAGTCTGCTGTGAATTATGGGCACAGAAGTCTCTATCTTGATGGAAGTCCCTTCAGATTCTGAATCAAGGTTCTGTACAGTACACTGGAGACCAAATACTAACAAGTTCTCTTTTTTCCTCTCAGGGCTGTCAGCGAATCGTGGAAGACTGGCAGAGAATACTGATGGTCCGATCTCTTGTTGTGAATCCTCATGAGGACATGAGAACTTGGCTCAAGTATGCCAGTTTGTGTGGCAAGAGTGGGAGGCTGGTGAGCATTGTCAGGCTCTGTCCTCTTCAGCAGGTTTTTGGGTGATTGGCTTTGCTGTGCTGCTTCAGCCTTGAGCATTCTTAAATGCTTTCATTGCCCAAGTGGGATGGGCTCTCATCTGAGGAAGAAATTAGTCAGAAATTGTTGAAATGCTAGAACTGTAACCAGCATAAAGTTCATGCTTATAGCCAAGGTTATTTTTGTGGGACTGATATTATACCTGAGAGCCCCTGGGCCAATTTTTTATTGCATGCTATAACTGGAAGTTTTTATGCACTACTGGAGTCAAATCTAGAACATTATGTTACTGCTGAACATTACAGTCCTATTTTAACATTCATCACAAAATTTATCACCAAATACTTGAAACACAGACTTTACACTTTCTACTGGCTTCTGAAATGAGAATCTAATGCTCTGATCCAAAGGAAGACATATGGTTTATCATGTGGTATTCTTAAGAGTCCAGGGAGTCTGCTGTGTCTCTGTTGTATCTGGAGGGTCAGATGTACTTTTTTAGTGTTGGGCAATTCTGAAGCAATATGAGCTGGAGGTAACAATGACAATTATGTTTTAACCTGCTTTTTGTCTTTGCCACTTCTCCAGGCTTTGGCCCATAAGACCCTTGTCCTGCTCTTGGGAGTAGATCCATCTCGCCAGCTGGATCACCCACTGCCCACAGTCCATCCCCAAGTGACTTATGCATACATGAAGCACATGTGGAAGAGTGCCCGTAAGGTACAGGAGAGCACACTGCTCTGTTTCACTGCTCAGGTTTTGTGCAATGCCATACATGTTAGCTCTTCATGTTCCAACAGAACAAAGGCAAAGCTGGACACTTTACTTTTGCTCCCCTAAAAGAGAATAACAAATTCCTTTCCTTATTTTTATTCAGATTGTAAGCTTTTTGTTTCCTTTAAAACTCTGTAATGCAGAGAAAACCTGACCCTAATATTGTTTCATATATGGAAATATTATTTTTGCTAAAGCAGTAGCTGGTACCCAAAGGATGCATCCAGGATTAATGGTCCTTAGTAGTTCTTTTGTCCTGTGCAGGTTTGCTGCTTGATTTTCATCCACTGTTTTGATTGTGGGGTCTCTACACTGTATCTGTGGTCAGGGTCACATGCAGAAAGAGGCAAGTAAAGGGGGGTTTATTACCAGTTGTAGAAGTGTCCTGAACAGTTTGCACTTAATTACTGAGTAGAACTGATTTTTACTAAAGAGATTATTGGAAATTTCTAACTGAAGGAAAGCTGAAAAGTATATAGAGTTTTGTCATGGGAACAATTTGGCACCAGAGAGCCCAGGGTGAATGTTTTTGACATTGCAACACAGGGAGAATTTGCGTAATCAAATCCAATAAGCTTCAGACTGGATAAGTTATCTTTTTTTTTAATATACATTAAAATCTCCATTTATCCTCATATTCTGCCACATCTTTATTTTTTCTGCCTTGGGATTGCCAGCATTGGAGCAGAGCCATTGCTGTGGGAACATTGCCACGACTAGTCTTTATTTGAATTTAAAAGGCAGAAGAAGCTGTTGCTGTGGCCCTGTTCTGTTGGCTCTGTAAAACGGTGAAATTGCCTCTTACCATCTTCAGTAAATGACCCCAGAAGTATGTGGGGTTTCTGCCTGTTTCTGTGAGGGAAGCTGTGATTTGGGGTGTTTGACTTGTGGTCAAGAAGTAGATGAACATGGTGCAGGACACTGGTGCAGTGGTGGAAAGCAGAATGAGATAAGGCACAAAGATTAAGGGGGTAGGAGAACATGTCTAAAATTAACTGATGGGAGAGTAAGTGGAGCTCTTGAAGATGGGGGAAAACTGGTACCAAAATAGATAAATAATACATAGTTACACCTGGTGATGTGTGTAGTTTTATGTAACTCTGTGTGTTCACTTCATTTGGTATCCTAAGTAATAAGCTGCTGATGTAGGCTGGTATGGTGGGAAATGACCATTCTTTCTTGCTCAGCAGTTCAGGGTTCTTTTTTTGACTTAAAATGGAAGTTTTCAGTACTGCCATTTTGGCACTTGTCAAATCCAGCAGGAAGAAATCTGGCATCTAGAGGGAAACCAGCCATATGGCACTTGCAGAGCTCCACAACAGTTTTCTTAAACAACATAAAAATTGATATGTAAACCCTATTACATTGCTTCTAACAAAGACCTTTGCCAGCAGCTGCATTGTAAGCCATATCCCATGGAAAGGATGCATACAAACTTAGCAATCCACTGGTGTGGAAAACTTACTGCGTTCAGTGTTAAATGCTCTGTCAGTTTATGGCCATCAGTTTTCAATATTAATGGAAACTGAAGACCAGATTATTGGGTGTATCTAGATATGAGAGGTGCACATAAAAAGATTCTGTAGTAATTCTGTTTGGCAATATATTCTGTGTATTTTTAATGGATGTCTAGAATAACTATTTATAAGGCTGTTATTTATGCCCCCCTCTATGTCTAGGTTACCAGGTGTGGAATGCACCACATTAATGACTATGATTCTTTCTTTTATTTCATCCTGGGCTAATACCCCTTTTTCCTCACCACTGAGTTGTGCATGCTGATATTTGAACAGGATTGATGAGGCATTTGAGCTCAAGTGATTTTTGTCTCTAACATAGCTCATTCCTATAGGTACACAGAAGTAAATTAGGCTTCTAACTGCATATTCTGCACTTCCTAACCTGAAATGACCTTGTAGATTGCAGGAGCTTTACTCTTAATTCTTTCCAGTGAAGCATGCATACTTCTTTCTTAAATCTTGATTCTTGGATTTTCCTACCCCAGAATACTTTCCAAGGAATTTTAAAAATATTTTTTCCCTCAGAATTTGGTAGTGAAAGTTGCTTTAGTACTGCTGTCCTGTATAATATTCTGGCAAAGGAGTAATGCACATTTGTACTTCTTCAATAACCTTAGGAGAAATCTAGACTTTAATTTGTTGAAACAACTCAAAAGTTAATATTCCATGCTGTGTACTTCAAGCCTAGCCAAAGCTGAAAGGTTATGAGAGAAGATCAGGAATCTGCAAGTTTTTCTTCAGGCATTATTTTCTCAGGTTGTCATAGGATTGGTTTTTGTTTGTTTTGGTTTTGTTTTGTTTTTTGTTTTTATGGGGGTTTTGGGTTTTTTTGGGGTGGGTTTTTTTTGTAGTTTTGGGTTAGTTTTTTGTTGTTGTTTTAGGGGTTTTTTGTCTGCCCATAGCATATTATCGGTAGGCTTCTCTGGATTTGTGATCCTGTCTTTCAATATTGTCCTGGTCAGATACAGTTTGTAAGCTATAAACATTTGATTGTTGCAATTGCCAATTTCTAATTGCTAATTAGAATTGTTGCAATTGCTAATTCATGCTCAGCTGAAAACAAGATATCTCTGTAACAGGACATTCTCTGCTGTTTCAGCTTTCTGCCTGTACAGGTGGTCTTGTTTCTTCATCAGGGTGAAGTTCTTGCACATCAGAGCACAGGGTTAACTTGTGTTATGGCCAGCCATACCTTTGTCTCTGTGTCTGAATGACAGTGAAAGTGTGCCTGGCATTTGAAGGATGGGATTATTTGTTCCTCAGTTTAGCAATTTCAGAGACAACAAGAATCTCTAACCTCTTCATTTATTTGGACATATTTAAAGTGTGAAGTGACTTTAGAGGGATGTTAGTGGCTGAAAAGCTTTGAAAGTAAACATAACCATATATTTTTATTTCTGTGAAAATCGCTTCTACATTGTCTTTCTCCCTTGAGGAAATTGTGTTTAAGCCCTGTGGGCCTCACTGCCTCCATCATCCCTTTGCAGATCGATGCGTTCCAGCACATGCAGCACTTTGTGCAGACCATGCAGCAGCAGGCCCAGCACGCCATCGCCACCGAGGACCAGCAGCACAAACAGGAGCTCCACAAGCTCATGGCACGGTCAGCACAGGGTCCTGGGACACCCTTTAGCTGTAGACTGAGACTGAAGGCTTTCCTGAGCTGCAGGGTCCCTGGAGGTGACACATTTCAGACAAAGCTCATGCTTTGATTAAAAGAACGGGATTTCTCATTTAGCTGCTTTGATATTACATTCTTATCTACTATGTAATGTTCAGTAAATGTTACTGGGACACATCAGCCTAAACAAGCTTATATTTCTTGCTGGTGCCTGGTTGTATTTTTCCAGCACTGTGGCTCGTTGGCAGAAGGCAGAGCTCCCAGCATGTCTGTTTCTTTGCTTTTCAGGAGATTCGGTCACTAGGAAAGAAACACTTCCCACACGCCTGGCATATCTGTATTAAGTACACAGGCTGCCAAGCACAACAGCAGTGCTTTGGGCAGTATGTGCCTAGCATGTGATGGTCTCTAACAATACTGTTGCATAAAAACCCTTTCTCCATTTTTCTATGTGGATCTGTAGGTGCCAGATCTGTTTTATTTAGTTTAAATTGAAAATTGCATCATGTTTTCTATTGAAGGTTTGCTTGTTTTGAAGGGAGGTGTGCACTCAATTTGCTTTTATGAGGATGGGAACCCTTGTCTTAATTTTTCAGTGACAGTAATGGAAAACAAATTTGTAATTATTTGCATACAGTATTTGTATTGCACAATGCTTTTTGGAAAACTCAAAATACAGAAAGTACAGCCATGTCCTAACTGCAGCATTTAAAGCCTGTCAAGGGAGCAAAGTATTAAGTTTTGTGCAAACCTTGACAACCCCACCCTGCTGCAGTAAAAATATGCTGTTTTTCCTTTCCTCTAGGAGGGAATGACTTAATGGGCTTCTGGTTGGGGGAAGAACAGTTCCTCTGTGTTTCCATTGTTTGTTTGTCAGTGTTCTCCCCAGAAGGCTCATTCATATGGTGCTCAGTACAGCTCAGCACACATGCATTTTATCAGCACAGACTGATGAAGTCTTTCAGTGTTGCTGTTACCTACTTCTTACATTACTTTTATAACTTATACAGATGAGAGAAAAAAGTTTGATCCTCACCTTTCTTCTTAAATTAAACCTTCAGCTAGTTAGTTCCACACTACAAGCAAGTTGGAGATATTTTGAATCTTGCATCCAGCCTGCAGGAGAGGCTACCTGACGATTCATCACATGGAATGCCTTTTAGACTCCAGACAGCAAGTTTGCCCTTTAATCCAGAGGCTTTGTTTTCATTTGAGGTTTTGAATCAATAATCCCTTTGCTTAACTAGGTGTTTCCTGAAACTGGGTGAGTGGCAGCTGAACCTGCAAGGCATCAATGAGAGCACCATCCCCAAAGTCTTGCAATACTACAGTGCTGCAACGGAGCATGATCGCAACTGGTACAAGGTCATTACAGAAAAGTTTCCAGATGAATTTTATTAAATCCCATAGTACAGGAAAGGAAGGTGTTCAATGGAAGATCTCCTATAACTGTCTGTCTTGTTACTGCCAGTAGGATTAAAAAAAACCAAAACAGAACCAAAAAACTGAGAAAGTGGCCCAAGGCAACCATGAGATTCTTGTTTAGAATTTTATCTGGTTCGTAAAACTAGGCCACAATTCAGTTTTTGTTCTTGCTTTTGAGACTCTTTCCTGTTGTCAGCTAGCAATGAAGGAGAAAGAAAATGGAAAAATTTAACTTGTTCTCAGTCAGTATACTTGAATGAGGAAAGTAGCCCTGTTGTTAATTCCCCAAAGAGCCTTTGATTTCATGGTTGTGATATTTCAATTAATATTTTGTGCCAGATCTTCTCTGGCAGCCATCCCCTGTATTTTTTCCCATTACACATCCCCAAGTCCTAACATAGTAATTTTCATTTTAGCCTTTCAAAATTAAGCTATATGCGAATATAATTTAATTTTTGTTACAGAGCTCATTTGCTTTAATATTCAACAGGGAGTTCCAGGCCAATAATTCAACATGATATTATTTAAGATAATAAGACAGTTCAAATTACAAACAATTAGAGAAATCAAAGCATTGCATTGTCTGCAGAATATTACTGCTGGTGTTTGCAGACACAGAAAGGTTGGGTTATATCTAACAGTTCAGAAGAGGCAGTTGCAGAAAGGAGTCTGACTTCTGTTCTCTCCTGTTGGCAGGCCTGGCATGCCTGGGCAGTGATGAACTTTGAAGCAGTGCTTCACTATAAA
The DNA here is from genome assembly GCA_003676055.1 of Chloebia gouldiae. Classification (NCBI taxonomy): domain Eukaryota; kingdom Metazoa; phylum Chordata; class Aves; order Passeriformes; family Passeridae; genus Chloebia; species Chloebia gouldiae. The sequence continues at coordinate 1,482,070 of QUSF01000077.1, forward strand.
CACCAAAACCAGGCCAGAGACGAGAAGAAGAAACTCCGTCACGCGAGCGGAGCCAGCATCACCAGCGCTAACACTGAGGGCAGCAACAGTGAGAGTGATGCAGAGAGCACTGAGAACAGCCCCATCCCATCCCCAGTGCAGAAAAAAGTCACTGAGGTACCCTCCTTCCTCCCTCTTCTTGTTGACAGATTGGTACTTACTGCTTAGACACAGAGAAAAAATTACGGGCTAAATTAACGCAAATGATTATTAGCTGTGACCTAAAGGGGCTGTCATAGGGGATTACAGTTCATTAACAAATTCTGCTGTTTAGGCCCTTCATGGAAGTCTCTGAGGAATGTCTTTCATTTACCAGTTATAGTAAGGTGGTAGTTTTTAGGCTGCTTTGCTGTCCATAGCTTTGCAAACAAACTGAAGTATAAAACCACAGCATTTTCCCTGCCAGGCTGAAAGACCTTTGTGTAGTCAAGCAAAACATAAAATTCTAGGAGCAGCATGTCCCGTGAAGAATAGGAGCAGAAGTCAGCTACAATGGGGTATTTCTTCCTCTTTCCCCTTCCTGAGTTTAGGATTCATGTGGGCTGATGTGCTTGCATAGAACTAATGCAACAATTTCATTCTAAAAGGATTTATCCAAGACTCTCTTGATGTACACAGTCCCTGCTGTCCAGGGTTTCTTCCGATCCATTTCTCTGTCTCGAGGAAACAACCTACAAGACACTCTAAGGTACATAATAAAGCACATAGTAAATGAAACGCAGCTGATAAGAACATATGGTTTCAGATAAGGTAGAACAAATTTCTGCTCTTTTTTGTTATGGTTTAATTAAGTGAATGCTTTGGTCCAGGCTAATTTTTGTTGGATGGATTATCCCTGCTATCTGAGGGTTCTGGGAAGAAAAGTTGCTTGTAAATAGGTTTTGGGTTGGGGGATTTTTGTTTATTTGTTTGGGGTTTTTGTGGTGGGGTTTTATTTGTTGGTTGGTTGGTGGTTTTTGCTTTGTTTTGGTTGTGTGTTCATTTGTTTGATCCTAACAAAAGTATTTCTCTTTTTCAGAGTCCTTACTCTGTGGTTTGACTATGGTCATTGGCCTGATGTGAATGAGGCGTTGGTAGAAGGAGTCAAGGCAATCCAAATAGACACTTGGCTGCAGGTAAATAACACAAAGAGAAATCACAGTTCTGGGGGTAGTTTGGGCATTTGCTGCATGGTATCTATTATGACCCCTTGCTAAACAATCTTCTGTAGGTGAGTGCTGAGAGCAGTGTGCAGTGCACTCTGTAACTGATTTAATAAGCATCTTGAACAGAAAAATGAGAAATGTTTCTGTATTTATATGCAGATTAGTGTGTATTAATGAGAAAATAAAAATTCTGAAATTAAAGATGACATGCATTCAGTGGTGATCAAGTATAAAACATCACTGTCCTGCTCTGATGTGGTTCACAATGTATTTTGGGATTGCCTTGTAGAATGATTCTTGTAATTAGATTTAAAAATATTTTATTTCCTATTTAAGCATTATACTTCAAGAAGCACCTTTCCTTAGTAGGATCTGTAGCAGTTTTGCACAGAACAGTTGTGATCTCATTGACCTGTTGTACATTTCTGTTTGGAACCTTGTGTTACCCTCTGACCAACTCAAAATTGAGTGGTGGGCTCCACTGTCTCTTTTAGAGGCTGTGAGGTCTCTAGGTGAGGGCAGAACAGCTGGTGCACTGAACATACGAGATGACAGGAGTGTTTATTTTCCTTATCCTTGCTACTAGGTTATCCCTCAGCTCATTGCCAGAATTGACACCCCTCGACCACTGGTAGGGCGCCTCATTCACCAGCTGCTCACAGACATCGGTCGGTACCACCCCCAGGTGAGCATTAGCTTGGAGGAGGAATCTTCAGTGTCTGAACAGGAAGTCACAGCAAATGATGACAGTGAGGATGGGGACAATTTCTGTTGCTGCTGCTGCTTTCACCTCAGCACTTCACGTAAAAATGGAAGGAGGTGAATGAGCCATGCAGCGTGGGAAGAACTCTTTGTCTAATGTAATTTAATGTCTACTGGACAGTGCAAATCACCTTAAATGTATGTACGTGACTACAGAACTTACCTCACAGGTTTTATCTAAATTTCTTTCCATAGTGTGGAATATCACAAAATCCTAAAACCTGTTTTTGTTCTTAAGAGACTCTCCATGTTGTTCTGCTATTCAGTGAATTAAAGTCTTGACAGCCTGTTGTTGTTCTGATCTTGACAGATCAGAAGACTTTCAGTAGTAAATTCCTATCACTACTTTTCAGAAACAAGTTTGCTTCCTCCTGTTGATTCCTAAGGCTGCTGTTTGTTAATGTTTTGCTAGTTATTTAAGTTTATGTAGCTCTTCTGTGGGGTTCTAAAATAGTATTGGTTGCTGTCCCCTGCAGGCTTTGATCTATCCTTTGACTGTGGCTTCTAAATCTACGACCACTGCTCGGCACAATGCTGCAAATAAGATCTTGAAAAACATGTGTGAGCATAGCAACACTCTGGTGCAGCAGGCAATGATGGTGAGTGCTCAGTGGAGCATTAAGTATCTTATGTTGGATGGATGGATGTCAGTTATAGTAAGACAAAATGACTATTCATTGTTGATTCTGTTCAAGTATAATTCATTTGGGGTATTTGCAACTGGTAGAAGTTGCAGTATTAGGGTAATTTCCAGAGAATGATTCTATTTTACAATAATTCGCACACTGAGTTTTTGTGTTTCCTTATGAATAAATTTAGAGAAAAAAATACATGAAAAAACTTTGTTCCATAAAGAGGTGGTTTTGCTTAATGGGAAGTAGAAACAAAACTTACTGAGCATAGCATAGAAAGAGTAATGTAATTAATTTGATAAAGTTTTTATGAATAAATGAAAAATAATGCTTTCGGACCAAGCTGCACAAGCATGTAGAAAATTTCAAAGGTAGCAAATAAGGGGAGAAAAGCCTGGTTAGCTTCTTACAGAAAAAAATATGCCATCACTGTGGTAGTTCTTGTGGCTCCCTCTGGCTGCCAGAAACAAGTATTTCTTAACATTAGAGAAGAAAGGAGTTTTACAATTTTAAGTCATGACCCAGTCCCAGGGATTTCTTTAGATGTTTCATCTTTTCTTCTGTCCTAAAACAGGTGAGTGAGGAGCTAATTCGTGTGGCCATCCTATGGCACGAGATGTGGCATGAAGGGTTGGAAGAAGCATCTCGTCTGTATTTTGGAGAAAGAAATGTAAAGGGAATGTTTGAGGTGCTGGAACCACTTCATGCAATGATGGAGAGAGGGCCTCAGACTTTAAAGGAGACATCCTTCAATCAGGTATCAGCAATTGGCCAAGAGGCTGTTCTTCAGGGCAGCCACCTGCTCCAGATGTGTTACAAGAACCTTTGCCATTTAACACAAAAAGTGAATCTCTTGGGACTCATTTTGTTAGTTGCAGATTTCATTATTGATGTTTATCTTCAGATTTTTGTCACTTTTGGTGACTATAAGAGTCCATGGTAGTCCAAATTGCCCTGGAGTCTTGTTTTGGCAGGGTGTCTGACAGGGACTATAAAATGATGACTCCTCTGCTGTTAATTATTCTGATTTGTTCACAGTAAGCACTAGCACAGATAACAGAGAATTAACTACTACAGAGAATTAAGCCTACTGTTAAAGGGTGATTCTAAGTATTCATTTCCTCCTATAATGAAGTCTACTTGTGAGCAATGTTTTTTGATAAATTCAATGCAGATCTTGGATCCAGAAATTTCTGGATCTGCTATAAAAAATGCTATAAAATTCTGATCTGCTATAAAAATGTGAGATCAAGTACTTGTAGTGAAACTTGAAAATAGACTTTGATGCTCTTTGTAGGTGTTAAGTGGTCTCCACCTGTTACACTACAGTTTGTTGAAATTCATTTTTCTGTTGTTTCAATCTCTAGGCCTATGGCAGAGATCTCATGGAAGCTCAAGAGTGGTGCAGGAAGTATATGAAATCAGGAAATGTCAAAGACCTAACTCAGGCTTGGGATCTCTATTATCACGTGTTCCGACGTATCTCAAAGCAGCTGCCACAGGTGAGGAGGGAGATTCAGATCTTCTGTGGGTCCTACAGTGCAACTTGTCAATACCAACCTTTGCTTTATGTTTTCTGGTTATTCAAAACATACTAATTCAGTATTCTGGAAATAACTGCATAGGGTTTGCTGCAAGTTTGGTGTTTTTGCAGCACTTCCTGCAAGTTCCTGAAGTATTGGTCACGGCCTGAACTGTTGTAGGTCCCTTGACAGCATGAACTCTTCAGATGCTTCTGTGAGATTGAACTGAAATTCTAAGAGCTTGTATTTCTTTTGGTTTTGGTAGCTCACTTCTTTGGAGCTACAGTATGTGTCACCAAAACTCTTAATGTGCCGGGATCTGGAATTGGCAGTGCCAGGAACGTATGATCCCAACCAGCCCATCATACGGATTCAGTCCATCGCACCTTCACTGCAGGTCATCACCTCCAAGCAGCGACCCAGGAAGTTGACATTAATGGGTAAGAGAGAGCAGTTTTCACTTGGTTATTCCATTATTTAAACAGTTATTGCTTTTAGGTCCAACTATATATTTGCCTGGTAAAACCTCTACAACCTTTCTTTTTTGGTGAGGTTTTTCTTAATCGGTCTGACTGCCACACTTTCCAGTTTTGGGTGCATGTGTGTTTACACTTGTCTGTTTAATCAATGAGAATAAACTTTTGTGCACTAATTATTTTGCAGGAAGCAATGGACATGAGTTTGTATTCCTTCTGAAAGGCCATGAAGACCTTCGCCAAGATGAAAGAGTGATGCAGCTTTTTGGGTTGGTCAATACTCTGTTAGCAAATGACCCAACTTCTCTTCGTAAAAACCTCAGGTGTGTGCTCTGTGTAATCACTGAAAATGCTTGTGCATATGTGACTCCTTACCTTGCAAGTAAACCTTGGCACAAGCAGTTGTTTTGGGAAGAAATAGCAAATCTTGGAACTAAGTTAATTAAAAAGAAAAACAGCATTCATAGAATTCAAACATGGAGGAAATGTATCAGAGGGGATTGTTCGTTTTATTTCATTCAAGTCCTCTCTTGTAAATTGTTATGGTCTTTAAAGCAATACCTATTTCAAGACACCTTGAGCACTGCCTTAGAAGCCTGAGAATGGATTTTTGCCAAAGATCTTTATTATAATTATTAAATAGCTTGGTGAAAAGTCACTGAGTGCAATTCTGCAATGTTTTTCAAGCAAGAAACACATCAAATAACAGATCATTGTGGGTGACATAAGATGTACCTTCTGAAAGCAGCCTGTCAGTGAAAACCACATAAACTTTGAGCTTGTCTGTAGATTACCTGGCAACAATCTGTGCAAAATGAGTGTTTGAAGTGTGTTTGAAAAAACAAGCAGAGCAACTATTGACAATTTAACAGTAGTTATTTTAAGCATCTCAAATATTAAGTTACAATATACAACAATTTGAGCTGTGATTCTCCATTTTTCCCATAGCATCCAGAGATATGCTGTTATTCCACTGTCTACAAACTCAGGCTTAATTGGCTGGGTGCCCCACTGTGACACGCTGCACGCACTCATCCGAGACTACAGAGAGAAGAAAAAGATCCTGCTCAACATTGAGCACCGCATCATGCTGAGGGTAAGGGGCACAGCTGCCAGAGGTTTTGGTACATTCTTTTAGGACACCAGTGTCTTACTGAAGGAAAATGGTGCAAGGCTTCTTCCTCTTCCTCTTTTCTGATTGCTACAATACATAAAAAATATTAGATAAGAGTTATAGCTTGCTGTACATTTATTTGTTTCTCCTTTCCAATTTTAGCAGTGACCGTAAGTTGTTGCCATTTGGTAACTGATATGTGTTTGGAATTTTGCATGACTTTGATGTGTCTCATAAAAAGTGCTGTGCTGCTGGCATTACAAACATTTTGTCTAAGCAGCAGGACCAAAATTGGACAGATTGGAGAAACTGAACACTACTAGAAAATTTGAAATTTCCTGCCAAAAAGGAAAGCCTTTGCCAGCCCAGAAGACTTATTTGGATAATGTTTTTTGTAAAATACTTACCTGTGAAGTTTTTTAGTTAAATAGTGCTGTGGACTACTGACTTCATGAATACTAAATCATTTGGTATCCCATTTAAAAACAGTTATTCACTGTTGTGTGAGTATCTCACTGTGTTTGAAACATACTGGTCAATCTACAAATAAGTATACACTTGATATGAAATAATTTCTGATGACTGTGTTTCTCACAGTACAACCAGAAGCTACTGAAAGTGGCCTTTTAGTTTGCTGAATGTCACTTCTGAATTACAGATGGCTCCAGACTATGACCACCTGACTCTGATGCAGAAAGTAGAAGTATTTGAACATGCTGTCAATAACACAGCTGGGGATGACCTTGCCAAACTGCTGTGGTTGAAAAGTCCAAGCTCAGAGGTGAGTTCAACATAAGTACGGGCAAACAGCAGAGTGTTTAATTATCTTCTCTGCAAGATTGAGTGACAGATGGGGTTTATTTATCCTAAACATGTACAGAACATGTATCCCCACACGAGGGGCCTTACAAGGCTCAGAGCACCAGTGAAGTGCAAAGCACAAGACTGGAGATTTTAGTCTCCATAGACTCTGCAGGGGAGAGAAAGCCCCAGAATATTTTCTCTTAATGGCTTAGACATCTAATCCAAGGGCACAGAGTGTTTGAATCCCCTGAATACAGAGTACTGAACCTAGGCATATCACAGTTCTGCTTTGTGCAAAATGCAAATGGTTAATACATCAATTATAACAGAAACTGAAACATGCAACATACCTGCCTGGCTTTTTCTGTTTTGTCTCCACTTGTAGGTATGGTTTGACAGAAGAACAAATTACACCCGTTCCCTAGCTGTGATGTCAATGGTTGGGTACATTTTGGGCCTTGGGGACAGGTAAGTACAGCTGTAAAGGTTCTTTTATTTAAAAGCACAGACTGTGAAGAACTATCAGTTCATTCCTGAATCTGTTCTTGTGATAACATCTTCCATTGTGGTTACTGCTGAGTTGTAGTGATACCATCTTTCAGGTCTTAATTATGCTGCTGTTATTTTCAGCACTGCATGTATGAGACAAAGTTTGTGTATCTTGAGTACAAATAAGACTTTCTTCCTTTTTGAAATGAATGCACACAGAAGTACATTAAGGACCACAAGTTATAATTTTGCCCTTTCACAGAATGGGAAATCCTTCTCCATCTATTTTATTAACAATATAACTTCCAAAATACTTTTAAAGACAATGTGTATTGGATTTAAAATCTGTAATGCAAAAACAGCTAAACCCTTAAATGTTTTAATAATAAGGGCTCTTATTTCTGAACTTTAAGGTCTCTAACATGAAGTTATAAAATGTTGAAAATTGAATTAAAACAAAATTGGAAGGTGTAAGCATGAATACAGCACTGTAGTTTTGCTAGTCTGGATTGATTTTCTTCTCTGTTGGTGGTAAAAAGATTTATGTTACTATAAGTGCAGCATAATGCATTACATTTTTATACACTAAAATAAATGAAAAAGCATAGAACAAGTGGGAAAATTTATCCTAACTGAAAAATAAACATTCATATCCAAGAAATGTACTGATCATTCTTGTCCAGGAGGTTATTTATCTTCCAAGGTGAGAAGATCTCTTACTTGTGAGAGGTAATTACAAAACACACTGTCAGGAAGGTTTCCTGCTCATCCTGAGATTGAAGATCTCAGACAAGCAAGCTACCACTGATTGTTCTTGTTCATGAAGATAAATGTATTTTCAGACTGGAGCTGCTGTGATTTACTTTGGGTTTTTGTAATGATCTGTCACCAATGGTCTGTTTTTTGTCCCACTCCTTCACCAAAGACACCCTTCCAATTTGATGTTAGACAGACTGAGTGGAAAGATCCTGCACATCGACTTTGGGGACTGTTTTGAGGTAAGTCTTTGTATTTGGACATGACATTTTCAATAATATTTCACATTTTCTGGTGGAATAGAAATTAATCCATAAGCCAGTACAGACTGACCTTGGAGTTTGATCCTGGGCAAATCCTTTGGCTCTCTTATGAGCCTCCCTTTATCTATCTACAGGCAGGATGAAATAGTAGACAGTTTATCTTGGAAGTATGTAGTGGGGATTAGCTGACCACTGGAACAAGCAAAAAAGTGTTAGCATCATTTGCATGAAATTTCTTGGAGCAATTTAAGCTGCTGATAGGCAGTCTGTGTTGCTGGGCACAAGTTTGAGTTTTCCCTTTGTTATCAAGTTAATCATCTAGCTTCTCCTAGTAATCTGTGAAAACTGAGAAACATAAAGCTGTGACTTTATTTCCTATTTGGAATAAAATCTTCAAGATTGTAGCAAAAAAATCCCAGTACTTAATAACTTCTAAAAAGTAAGTTAGATATTAATTTACTTGTTCTCCATCATCATGACTTTAGGTTGCAATGACAAGAGAAAAGTTCCCTGAGAAGATTCCATTTAGATTAACAAGGATGCTAACAAATGCTATGGAGGTAAGCATTCCCTCTAATTTGGAGGGGACTGTTCCTAGGGAAAATGGCTACCATTTCTCAGTTTCTCTTGTATTTTTTTTTTCGTTATGGCTATTTTTTTGGTTTTTTCCACTCCTTAAGAACCTGAGGTGTTAATATTTCATCTTCATTTTCCATGAGTTAAAATATTGCCTGTGATATCTGCAGTACATTACAGTGGAAAGCAACTTTTTAGTTAGACAATAAATTATACTGAAATTCCTCCAATTTCTTAGGCCTTCCTTAGTTTCCCCATCTCAAATAGCTATTTATATCAACCAGACACAGTCAGTTGCATGGTACTTTACAAAGATCATCCTCATGGAGAAGAGAGCTTCTTAGTTTGTAATTAATGTGTATCTTGTTCTCTTACTGAACAAAGCATAGAGAAGTACAATTCAAAGCTACTTCATGCTTCCTGAGTGTTGGGGTTGTGCTTGCAGAGTGACCAAAGCAGTTGATTCACTTTTTTTTCTTGCAAAGGTGACAGGCCTCGATGGGAACTACAGAATCACCTGTCACACGGTGATGGAAGTGCTGCGTGAACACAAGGACAGTGTCATGGCTGTGCTGGAAGCCTTTGTGTATGATCCCTTATTGAATTGGAGATTGATGGACAGTAAGTGATTCTGATAAAATAGTGACAGCAAGAGAATATGCATACAAGAAATCCAGCAGCCTGAAATTCAATGTGTTTTCAAACAATCTGATCAAACTGTTAGTTTTCATGTGCTCCTGCTGTGTGCACACAGTTTTAGGGATTTTAATGTGAAATTACAGCAGTGATCAGGAGATGGAAATTATTTTCAGGTGGCATCAAATCTGGAGAAGGAGAAAGGCAACCAAATCTGTATTGTTTGTGGACAAATGTGCTCTGAAACACTGAAACTCCAGTTCATCCTTTCCAACTCCTTGTTTTCTTGCAGCAAATACAAAGGGCAATAAGCGCTCACGAACAAGAACAGACTCCTACTCAACCAGTCAGTCAGTAGGTGAGTAGAAAAGATGATAGATGTCACAAATATGCTTTTCAAATTAACTTATTAGCAGTCTTGCTAATGTTTCCAGAAGAATATTTCAGCTGCTTTTCAGCTTCACAATTATGCTTTTGTGTTTTCATGTTGTTTTCAATAGAAATGTTGGACAGTGTGGAATTGGGTGAGACAGCTCATAAAAAAACTGGAACCACAGTGCCTGAATCCATCCATTCCTTCAGTGAGTTTCATTGTTGTTTCTATACTGCTCCAGAAACTGTTCTTCAATCAGAAAATGTCATCATGAGTCGAATGCAATTATATGAGATGGGACAGATATAGTCTCTTGTCACCATAAAAATTATCTGTGTTCTCAAATCCCACAAAGAGTTATATCTGTAGGAAATGCATCTAGATTTGCTCTCAAAATTGTACTTGGAAAGGGCACATCTAACAGCAATACAAATGCTTTTATTGTTCAGATGAAATGCTAATTTTGTGTCCTATTTCTGCCTTTTAGTAGGAGATGGTCTGGTGAAGCCAGAAGCTCTAAATAAGAAGGCAATTCAGATCATCAACAGGGTTCGAGATAAGCTCACCGGTGAGTGTTTAGTTATATTTATAATAAAGAAACTTAAAGTCTGATGGATCAGCACTATCCTTAGTGTTTGTATCTTGTATTAAACCTTTAATTTAACATATTCTGCTTAAGTGGATGAGGCTATTTTCCTGGGTTTGTCCAAAACCTAAGTACTGTACCTGCATTTAGATACAAATAAGTCTAATTTGAAAAGTACAGAGGTGTTTGTAACTACAAAGACTTAATATTTTGCATGTATTAGCTTGTTAGTGGAAGTTGAATTTCTACTGTCCTGGCTTCATAGTTTGCAGCATTTAGTTGCAAAATTTTGCACTTTTAAAGCTTTTAAGAAACTACTTCCCACCTGCCAGATAATGTACTTGAATGAATTAGAACCAGGATTTGTGACTCCTTTCATGATTTTTTTCATCCTTTAATTTCAAAGGTCGAGACTTCTCTCATGATGAAACTCTCGATGTACCCACACAAGTAGAACTGCTCATTAAACAAGCAACTTCTCATGAGAATCTGTGCCAGTGCTACATTGGATGGTGAGTTTGTCACTCAGCTAACCTGGCAAAACTCTTCTGGAATAATCTGAGCAGGGAACTGCTAAAGACAACCTCACTTGAGCAGTTTGTTATTTGTAGGAGCTGTACCATGTACTGCATCTTGTTCTGGTCAATTCTGCAAACTCATGGCAATGCCATAGACAGTCCTCTAGGAAATTTGCTCTTATAAGTAGCGACAAGGATTTTACATTTTCAATGTTTGAAATAAGGAATGTAGTGGTCAGTGCTTTCAGCTACACTGAAGGAAAAAGCAAAGATGATTTAGTGTCATTTTGAGCATTAGATAACTTAGAACTATGCTTAAGGAAATAGATCTCTTTCCTGCTAATGTTTAAAAGTGATAAAGATCACCTGGCAACTTTGCCTGTGTTCAAATGGTGCCTAGTGTGTATGGAATGTCAGTGCTTCTCAGTATTGTCTTTGTGAAACTACTTGCAAGTCAACATAATTACAATATCTTTATTTTCTTTAGGTGTCCTTTCTGGTAACAGGAGATTCCAGAGTATGCACAGCCTTTTATTCTGGAGGCTTTTTCACTCCAAACTTGCTCTTCTACAAACACAAATTGAACGTTGGACTGAAATACAGCCTTTGTCAAATATTTTTAAATGTAAATGAAAAGAGTTATTGTATATTAAAAGTTGGTGTAAGCCAATGTATAGCTGCTGTTGGAAATACAAGCTGTCTGAAACAAAACACTTGATTTGGATTTCCAGGACGGTGAAGACTGATTGTACCACAGATGTCTATGGTTCCACTTTGTCTTTGGAGAACTGGAGATCCATTGGAAATAACTATACGGGTTTTCACTCACTTTGCAATGTCACTAAGTAACTTGCAATGTAACTACATAACCTGGTCATTCCTGTTGATGTGGGTGCAGTGAGCTACATGCGCTTGTGGAGGAGGCTTCATTTAGGTTTGGGGGAGCTGCATAACTGGAAAGAAAGATAAGTAGAATTTTACCATTGTTTCCTCCTGTACCTTGTTTTCAAACTTGATTCTTGCCCCAAAATTGGAAATTGTCTATCTGCTCATTACACTAGTTCAGGATTTGTGTTTCTGACTAGATCAGGGTTTTGAGCACATCCAAGATTTTAAATCCTTGAGCCTGAGCAAAGTCAGGGTGCCTCTGTGCAGAGTGATCGGTGGCAAACTGGATGCAGGGTACAAATAAATACCACTTAGGAGCCTCCAGCAGTGTCTGGGTTAAAAAGCAGTAGTGGGAAATAACTAGGGGAAGTTAGGGTTTGGCATAGGAGGCAGACTGGGGGGAGAACTGATTGTAACTTGAAACAGAAAATAATGGTTATTAAACATGAGGTTGAAGATGAATTTATGATTTATGAATTAAAAATATTAAAAACAATGCACAAAATACAACAGAGTAGCCATGTTTAGATGCCATGTTGTATTTGCATATTTTTGTGCCAATAAATTACATCAAAATGTAAACACTTCATCTGTGTTCTTGTTTATTCCTAAGTCTTAATTAGGCAGGGACAGGGAAGCAGATAACCATTTTTTTAAGGTTCCTGTTGCCATTGATTTGTCTTTTTGTGCATCAGTTCAGGTCTTTGGCTTTATTTCCCTTTAGATAGCAGCTGAAAGAAGTCTGTCAGTTGTAAAAAAAAACTGTGACCATGCAACCCCTAAATTTTTTGTTTCCAGGAGCTGTGATATCATCTGTGTGATAGGAACGTCAGCTTTCTTGGGCTCAGGGTCACGGCCACAGCTCCTGGCACAGCATGGAGTGTTGGGCAGGATTCCCTGGGCTTCCCCAGCGGTTTGTGAAAATGCTGCCCTCCAAAAGTGGGAAATGGGGAGATGGCAGTCATGAATTTGGGTATTAGCCCTTGCCCTTTTCTGGGCATTGATGTGGCTATCAAGGGGACTGGGCACCACAATATAAGAAAGATTATTAGGCCCCTAGAGTGTACAAAGAAGGGGCACGAAGATGGTGAAGAGTCTGGAGGGGAAGAGGAGCCACTGAGAATGGTTGGTCTGTTCAGCCTGGAGGAGACTGAGGGGGAACTGATGGTAGTCTACAACTTCTTCTTGAGGGGAAGAGGATGGGCACACATTGATCTTTGCTCTGTGGTGACCAGGGACAGGACCCCAGGGAACGGCTGGAGGTGTGCCAGGGGAGTTTTAGGCTGGGTATCAGGAAAAGGTTCTTCCCCCAGAGGGTGCTGGGGCACTGAACAGGCTCCCCAGAGAATGGTCACTGCCCAAGGCTGCCAGAGCTCCAGGAGCTTTGGACAACGCTCTCAGGTACAAGGTGGGATTGTTGGGGTGACCTGTGCAGGGCCAAGAGCTGACGATGCCTCTGGGTCCCTTCCCACTCAGGACCTTCTGGTCCTGGGTCCCACCGGTGGGTGTTTGTGGCGGGAAATGGCTGAATCAGTGAGTATTTGTGGGGGGAAATGGCTGAATGTGCTGCACAGCAGCCGGTTGGTGTTTGTGGGGGGAAAAGGCTGAATGTGCCTCATGGCAGCCAGTGGGTGTTTGTGGGGGGAAATGGCTGAATGTGCTGCACAGCAGCCAGTGGCTCTTTGTGGGGGGAAAAGGCTGAATGTGCCTCATGGCAGCCAGTGGGTGTTTGTGGGGGGAAAAGGCCGAATGTGCCTCACGGCAGCCGGTGGGTGTCTGTGGGGGGAAAAGGCCGAATGTGCCTCACGGCAGCCGGTGGGTGTCTGTGGGTGAAAAGGCTGAATGTGCCTCATGGCAGCCGGTGGGTGTTTGTGGCGGGAAAAGGCCGAATGCGCCTCACGGCAACCGATGGGTCTCTGTGGGTGAAAAGGCCGAATGCGCCTCACGGCAGCAGGTGGGTGTTTGTGGGTGAAAAGGCCGAATGCGCCTCACGGCAGCCGGTGGGTGTTTGTGGGTGAAAAGGCCGAATGCGCCTCACGGTAGCCGGTGGGTGTTTGTGGGTGAAAAGGCTGAATGTGCCTCATGGCAGCAGGTGGATGTTTGTGGGTGAAAAGGCCGAATGCGCCTCACGGCAGCCCGGCCTGCGGCCGCCGGGGCTCTCCTCAGAGCCTTCCCGCCCACGCAGGGCTTGTCCTGCCCCGCCCGGCCGCTGGGGGCGCCCGCGGCCCCCGCGGGTCTCCTCTCCCTTCCGGCCCGCAGCGCTGCGTTCTCGCGACAGCGCGCGATTCTCGCGACAGCGCCGCGCGTCAACATGGCGGCTGCCGCCCGTGAGGGGAGCCCGGCGGGGCGGGCGGGCAGCTCCGGGACGCCCGCGGACACCGAGGGAAGGAGCACGATGGCGGCCTTGCCCGGGTTCGACAGTCCCGACGCCTTCGTCAAGGTGCGGTCGGAGAGGGGCAGGGAGAGCGGGCGAGGCACTACCGCTCCCGGCGTGCCGTGTGCGCTCGGGCCATGCCGGGAGCTGTAGTTCCGTCCCGCGGGGGCCGCGTGGGGATCCCAGCCTGAGCTGGGACACCCCACGGGTGTCCCCCAGTGCGACAAAGAGGGTGTGGGCCGGGCCGGCGGGTGCGGGACCCAGAGAGGTGTATCGGGACCTGTTACCGGCCTGGGTCGGGCCCTGTCAGCCGCCGGGGATTCCTGGAAATGCCAAGGAATCAGGACCCTCATGAGGGCTTGTCCTGATGAGAATTGCCCCTCGCCTTATAAATCGCAGCGTCAGCTCCCATGTGTTTTACCTTCCGGAGAGGGAATGGCTGCCACATCCCAAATAGGATGCGTTGCAGGGATTTGGGGTATATTGTTAGAGTAGTGAAGTAATTATCTGTGTTCCTGCTGATTTAGAACTGTAGAATATTCTGAGTTGGAAGGGTCCCACAAGGATCATCGAGTCCAGCTCCTGGCTGGACAGACACCCCTACAATCCCACCTCGTGCCTGAGAGCATTGTCCCAATGCTTTTGCAGCTCTGGCAGCCTTGGCGCCATGACCATTCCTGGGGAGCCTATTCAGTGCCTGATCACTAGTTTTTAGACTTTCATTATTTAAAGCTGTCTAAATAACTATGTGAAGTTACTCCTGGTGAAAAGCCCCGCAGTACTACACATTAGAACCGTGCAGTTCTGGCCAGGCAAAGTGCATTTCTATCAAAGAGTATCCCGAGTACACAGAAACAAAATGCTGATAACAAAATGCTGGTGTTCTTGCACAGTACGCTCTCGGCACAGTGGTGGCTGCGACAAAGGCATCTAGCGGGCTGCCCCAGCCTGGTGACGAGTATGATTTCTACTGCAGCTTCCCGGGGTTCCGAGCATACTGCAACACGCAGAGCGACCGCCTGCTGCGCTGGTAAGGGCCCTCCTGCCTCTCTGGGCTGTTGCTGATAGCTGTCAGTCCACACCAAGGTAGCCCCCTTCTTTGACAACTTCGTGCTTGCCATAGGTAAAGAGGTGGTTTATTTCGTATGTCTAATTTCAGCTGCTTCTCTAGCACTTGGCAGCTGAAGTGGCAAGCGGAAAGAGGGCATTTCATAATGATTGCCACGACGAGCTGTGCAGAGAGGAGCACCTCATACTGAACACATTAGGCTGTCCATTTTAAAAGTCATGTTTGTGAGAAGCTAATTCTAACACTTTAATACTGTATAGTTGCTTTTTCTATTTACTACTCATGTAATGATATCTATAATTTGATTTCTTTTCAGACTTTTAAGGGTAGAAAGTGTAAGAGAATTGGATGTTTTAGTGTTTAGATAGCCTGCTTTTGGGTTGCTGACAGCTGTGTTGTTCTCTTGCAAGCATGAGCCAGGTGATGCAGTACCATGGCTGCCGGAGCCTCATGAAAGATTCCAGCAAAGTGACAGGGCTGGAAGATAAATTTGATATGCTGGTTGACTCCAATGATGTCATTCTTGAAAGAGTGGTAAGCAAATTATTTCTAGATGTGGTTCTTATAAAGTATTCAGTTGCCACAAGTTTTCTTTTTTTATTGCAAGAACTTTAGTGTCACAGCTTCCACAGTTAGTCACTATTTCCTCAGTTTGATGTATTCCCTTTTTATTTTAAAAACTCTTCCAAATGCTAGGCCAGAGATCGCAGCAAAAGTAGGTGGACCAAAGGTGGGGAAGGTAATATGGGATGTATGAGGAAACTAAATACAGTTTGACATAAAATACTCACAGCCCGAGAACATGTCTGTACATTTTAGAGTGCTTCTCTGAAGAAACTCTTCCCACCTCTGATCTTCAACGTACTCCTCCCATGTTTGTCTGTCTTTGTGTTGCACAAAATTTGGGGCAGATGGCTATGGAGGTACCTACCTACATACATGACTTGCTTTACTCAGTTTGACTAGAGTATCTGAGTGTGGTGATTTAACAGGTGTTTCACATTGTTTTTCTGGATTTTAGAGTATTTTATTGGATGAAGCATCAGGAGTGAATAGAAACCAGCAACCAGTCCTGCCAGCTGGGTTACAGCCCCCACAGATGATTGTTTCCAGCTGGAACCGTAAGGTGAGGCCCCCATGCTCAGTTTGGCTGTCTTAGCTCAGCTGTTTTCCCAGCCATTGCACTACCAGTTCTCCAGTGGAGTTGAGTAGTTAAATGTTCCCTCATGTTTTTTTCATGCATTCTAAGTACCTCTCTCTTTTTTTCCTATTCATTCAAACTTGGTTCTGAATCTTTGTGCTTTCAATTGCCATTTCAGTTTCACATGTTCAACAGCCTTTCCTGTTCTTATGAATTCAGGAACTTGAGTCCCAACTTTTTTACCTTACTGAAAAAAGTTACTCAATTTTAAGTGTGGGGTATAACTCCTCCTCTGAATGTTGGATCAGAGTGAGGAAAAGAATGTCTGGTAAGTCATGTTAGTTTTACCTCTGTTTTTTTAAATAGGCAGGAGAATTCCACAAGAGAACTCAGTCTGAAACATTCCGACTGCTTCATGCCAAGAATATTTCTCGACCACAGCTTAAGTTTCGTGAAAAGATTGACAATTCCAACACTCCCTTTGTACCTAAACTTTTTATCAAACCAAATGCTTTGAAGCCTTTGCCTGAAGGTAAGGGGGTTATTTTTCGGGGGAAGTAACTTGTTGCAAGTATTTGACACAAACCTGTCCTCACAGCCTAGAGGAGAAATCACAGACTATAAAAACAAATAGGAGGAGATGTTGAACTTCTGGGTGCAGTGATCTTGGTGACTCTATTGTTTCCATACGTGGGATGTCAGGGTAGGTCAGCAAACAGCATCTCCTTGCTGGTACACATCAAGTAATCTGTTCCAAATAGATAATGTGCTGCTGCTTTTTACCACCTTGAACGTACATGAGAGTCACTTTTGCATGAGAAGTCTTGACTAGTGCAGTTGGCTTTACAGATATTCTTTCAGATGAGTGAGCTGCAGTAGATGTGTGGGGAGACCTGTCTTTGATTTTGGTGCTTTATCAAAGCTGCTGATAACATCCTGTCTCAGTAACACATTCTGCTCCTGCCAGTTCATCTGTATTCTGCACTGATGCAGTTGTACTTTCAGTAACCAGGAATGATTGAAAAGTTTTTCTGAAGATTTTTCAATTCCCATCCAAGCTTTTGAGCCAAAACCTTGTGTCTTGCCTGAAAACAGCCAGGTAACTGAGTTGTTATTTCAGGTACAAAGTGACAGCAAAAGCAGCAGCACTGAATTATTAGGATTTTTGATACTTCCTAAACTCTTGTGGTGGGTGGAGGGGGAGATAGCAGTAGGCTGAGAACATGTTATGTGGGGGACCTAGTCCAGTTATTCCATATTGGTTGTTCAGCCCTCACAAAAAGTGGACGGCAGAGAAAGGAGCGCCCTGAGGACTTGGATGTGCCAGCTGCTTTGGCAGACTTCATACATCAGCAGAGGACGCAGAAAACTGAGCAAGACATGTAAGAAACTCATCTGACAGCAAGATGCTTGGAGTCCCCTGGGTGAACCTGTGTGGTTGGATTGTGCTCATCATGTATAACAGCTCTGCATGTGTTTGTGTCCACACTGCCTTGTATGTGATTTGCTTTAGACCTCTGCAGTTACATTAAACCTCTGCTTAAAAAGAGACAGAATAGGGAAACTACCACAGCACTCAAAGCCTCTGTGCTCTGTCCTCATAAAGAAGACTGGAATTTAGTCTGTGCTTGTCTCTTCCTAATTTCCACAGGTTTGCTCACCCTTACCAGTATGAGCTGGAGCATTTTTCTCCACCAGATGGGGTTCTCAAGAAACCTGAACTCCAGGTTGGTGCCCACTTTAATTTTAAACTACAGATGCAATACATTTAAACCCATACTTGACAAATTTCATGTTTGAGGGTGGAGGTTGGGATTAGGAGTTGACAGTGAATTTACCATGCCTAATTCATTTGCTCTGCCAGATGTACAGGCCCATTGAGGAAACACCCTGTCATTTTATCACCACACTGGATGAGTTGGTAGAACTAAATGAAAAACTTATGACTTGTAAAGAATTTGCCTTGGACTTAGAGGTAATCCAATTGCCTTTTATATTTAGAAGTTACACCTGTACTTTTAGGAGCTAGGAGACCATTATATTCTTCTGGGGGAGTTGGGGGTGGTTTTCTCCTGGTTTTTGTATGCCGCAAAGAAAAGACAGTTCCTGACCCCTGATCTGTCTGATATTATCTATAAGGTTGAATTAAACTGTGTCAGTATTAGAAGTTTTCTAATGGCAGGGCTAGCTGCACACTTCTTAGTGAATTTGTTCTTCTTTCAATTAACACTAATTTTTTATGTCATCTTAGTCACTGCAAAGAGAAAGTTTGTTCATCCAGTGTCTTTTTTTCTCAAAGAAGTCCTTGTTGCTCTTTCTTCCCTCATTTAGCATGCTGTTTGTTTTGTAGTACTGTCTCTGTAATGAAGCCTAGCTTACATCTCTCTTCCCTGTTTTCAGCACCACTCCTACAGGAGCTTCCTTGGCTTGACATGTCTGATGCAGATTTCCACCCGAACTGAAGACTTCATTATTGATACATTGGAACTGCGCAGTGATATGAACATCCTCAATGAGACCTTCACAGACCCTGCAATTGTGAAGGTCAGCTGCAAAATTCACCAGATTTTAAAAAAAATTATTATTCTTGTTTTAGTCTAAGCTTTCTTATAGTTAAAATCACACTGTGTGCTTGGTCTTGATCACTTAATTCTGCTTTCATTATAATTTGTTCAGGAGCCTGTTTCCTTGATGTTAGTAGTGAATTGCTTGCCAGATGCACTTATTTAGTAGTTCTATACTTAACAGTAAAAAATAGAGAAAGGAAATCTGGTCTAGACAAATGAGTATGAAAGCACAGCACTACCAGCCTTTAGTAAAAATGTTCTTCATATCGTTCCCAAATTTTTATGCTTTTCAAGGTCCTTCACGGTGCTGATTCAGATGTGGAATGGCTGCAAAGAGACTTTGGTCTGTACTTGGTGAATGTGTTTGATACTCACCAAGCTGCTCGTCTCCTCAATCTTGGCAGACATTCTTTGGATCACTTGCTAAAGCTGTATTGCGGTGTAGATGCTGACAAGAAGTACCAGCTGGCTGACTGGAGAATACGGTAAAAACTGACCCTTAAATGGGCTGGAGCTGCAAGGTAGCACTTCTTGTTTGCATTGCTAGAGCTTCTACTTGCAGGACTCGTAGTTATGGGTTAGTCTCAAAGTGAATGAGCACAGCATTCACCTGGCTGTGCCCAAAGCTTTTGAGTGTTACATTTTCCTATGGTTGTTTTAGAAGATGAGTTCTTTTTGGAAAGATCTGCAAAGATGAAATAATGAAAATCAGGAAGCCCACTTCTTAGGAACAGTTCTTAATCACTGCAGTGTTACAGAGATAGTATTTGCTCCTCTAGTGCCCCCACAAGTACGTTTAATCATCTGTGCAAGGCAGAGCAGATGGTGTTGGAGCAGTGATCTTGACTATGCAGGTGCACCCTGCACACCACAGAGATCTCAAGTCTACTTTTGTAGGGTCTGCAGAGAGAAGAGAGCTATGACAAATACCATAGTGAGCAGTTCTGCCATGTGACTTAGCTATACAGCAGTCCTGCTCTCTGGCACATGAACAAGAATGTGAATTGGAGAGTGCACAGCATTTTACTGCTGTTCCCTAACCAATCCTTAGTAAGAAAACAGATTTTCCATGTTAGTTCTTGGCATGTCTCATATGCATTTTGCCCTAATATGCCTTGTAAGAGTAAAGTAACAGTTTGGCAGGACAACTGAAATGTGTCAGTGTAATTGTGGCTCTTTTTCTAGCCCTTTGCCAGAAGAAATGATCCGCTATGCTCGTGATGACACTCACTACTTGCTCTACATCTATGATAAAGTGAGGGAGTTGCTGTGGGAGAGAGGGAAGGAGCAGCCCACACAGCTGCAGGTTGTGTGGCAGCGCAGCAGAGACATCTGCCTGAAGGTAAAGCTTCACCTGCTTTGCTCACTGGATCAGAGTATGGGATTAGGAGAAAAGGTCCTTTGCCTGTTCTATGTCTTTTTTTTGTGTGTGTGTCTGAAAACATCTGTATATACTGTGACTCAATCACGTGGAGTCACTTTCACTAGCAATGGTCCTTGGATTCAGATGCCTTCCTGCTCTTTTTTCAATGCTAGTATTCCTTGGCCTCACAATGCATTCCTGTGTGTCTTTTCTAAGAGAGATGTTACATTTCTGGTTCTGCTGCATGTTCCTAGAAGTTCAAAGCCTCACTGGAGTTTCATTCATAGACAGCTATATTGTGCCTGTGGAAAGCACTGTCTATGAAAGAAGGCTTGGTGTGATGTAGTAAAGCTTGAAGATAGTAAAGCTGTTCCTGGATTTCATCAGGGTGGATTTCCCCTAACAATGGATGAGATGTGTGTTTTTCAGGAATAAGCTCTTACCAATAGTTTAGGATAAAAAGTTCAAAGACACATTGTACCAGAGTGAATTTAGTCCCCTGATGTCCATGTGAGATTCTATGTCTGAGAGAGGCAAAACAGAAAGCTCATGAGTGCTTCTTTTTTTCCTGTCCAGAAATACATCAAGCCCCTCTTTACAGATGAATCCTACCTTGATCTCTACAGGAGGCAGAAAAAACACCTTGATACCCAACAGCTGGCAGCATTTAGGCTGCTGTATGCATGGAGAGACAAGATAGCACGACAAGAGGATGAGAGCACAGGGTAGGAAGTGTTTTGTTCTGGACACTGCCTTAATCCTTTAGCAAATCTCTTGGATTTCTCTCAGCCCCTTCCACCCCTGACATGGAACTGTTTTGTTACCTGTAGAAATAACTGCACTGCATCAGGCTGCTTGTTAACAGAAGTTCTGTTATGTTTCTTTTCTTTTTAAACTATTTCATCATCTCAAACCTTGTAATGGGGGCAGAGTTGTGTACTTTGAAGGTGTTTTTAATTGTTTTTAACATTCTGTTACATTCATACCACCACTTTGTGTTGTAGGTATGTGCTACCAAATCATATGCTGTTGAAGATTGCAGAGGAGCTGCCCAAGTAAGTTTTGTTCACACTGAAGGAGTCTTACTTGATATTAATATCCAGCAAGTCACTTCTAAGTGTGTAATTACTTCTGCAGTTGGTTTCTTCCTTCCAGCTATCAGTACTGCTTTTTTCTGTAGTTGTTCAGTTTGGAAGAGAAATAAATAGCTGTACTCCTTCAGAAGGTTCCAGGTGTCTGGGATACATCACTTGGATTGTACTGCACTAATAAATCACATTCCTTTGCATTGCTCTGTGTCACACGTTCCCTCTGATATTCCTTCACTTTTACAGGGCAAGAGAGGGATTAGTGTCCCCAAAATTACTAGGATTTTTATTGCAGTTCCTAAAGGAGTGGGGAGGGCAAGGGACACATCCCTTAAAACACCCAATTTATACACTATTTTCCTCAAACATTTGGCACTCATCACCTTACAACCATACTTGAGAATAAAAATAATACATCTTTAAAGGCAGGTCTGCTGCCTGGCTCAGCTTTCATAGGTGAATACTGAATGAAATGATGATGAAGACAGACAGACCACAGAAGTGAGAAGAGAGCTGACTTGATGGCTTCTCCTCATCTGCACATACCTGGTGCAGAATTTCATCACAGATTAATCTGCCTTGCCTTGCTCTGTCAGAATCAGGAGAGTGGTTGTATCCTTTGCATTGCACATCCTTTGAATGCAAATTCCCAACATACCAGCCATAATAGAGCACACTGAATTTTTCTGCTCTCTCTCCAGAGAATCCCAGGGTATCATTGCTTGCTGTAACCCTGTCCCACCACTTGTTCGCCAGCAGATTAATGAGTTGCATCTGCTCATTCAGCAGGCCCGAGAGATGCCTCTTGTCAAGGTAGGAGTAGCTTGTACCACACAGGAGATGAATCACTGGCATTCCCTAAACCAGGCCCTGGAGCTGAATGGTGACCTGTGATGATGTGTATACTGAAGTTGGCTTGTTGAACACTGAATTTTGTAGTAGAGCAGAAAGATGCATTGTAATTTCTTGCCTATCTGCTGTGTAGAGGCTTACACACAGTGTAGTTTCCTGGAAAAGTGGAGCAGTAAATGAGCAGATACTCCTTGAACAGAATGCAGTTTGTCTTATACTGTACGTCACATTTGCCTGTGTGAGGAAGAGCTGCACCTTGTGGAATTTGCTGGCCTTGTAAATGGACTCATAAATGTTTTACAGCTATGGTGAGGCAAAAAAAAAACCAACCTAGGTGTAAGAAGTTAATTAGTTAAAATATATCAGCAGCATGTTGATATTAATAGAGCTTTCATCTGTAGTGAAAAAACATGTGAGCAAGAATGTGCCCTCTCTGTTTGAGGTGTTTGAATGAATAGCCAAGGGCAAACACTGCAGGAGAAGAAAAAAGTAATTTTATTAACCTGCTAGCTTGTTATAAATGTGATGAAAACACTGATAAGGTGGCCAGCCTAGAAGAAATAGGGCTTTTAAGTGACTTATGTTTCTCTCCCATTCTAGTCGGAGACTACTTCGGCAGTCAGAAAGAGAGCACCTCTGCCCAACCCCGAGGTATTGTTTGCATTGCATTTTTACCTAGTCTCTTAAGCCTTAAACTTGGAAACAACTGTATCAAAATTCTACCTGCTAGTAGATTTCTTCTCTCGTCCATTTTACAAGTTTCTCTGCTTTAGCTTAATGGTACTTATCTGTGCCAGGCTCATAATATTACCAGTTGTTAGCTGATATTTTACAAACTACCATAAAGCAGCATTTAAGGTTTCATCAGCAAACACTCTGGCTGCTGGACAGTTTCATATATGTTGGAATATATTAACTGAGCTGTATGAAGAGAGGTTTCAGATAAGTTTCTAAGGCTGACTCGTTCTCTCTTGTCATGTGCATGAAGTACAGCATCTCATTAGCTTGTGGGTGTTTGCACAGGTAGGCTTTTGGTGCCACATGCAATGTCCTCTGGCCCATGAGCTACACTGAGAATATTCTATTTCTGAATTTCATCCCTTTTTTTTGAATTTTCATTAGTGTCTCTGCCGTATGTGAATATAATAGATTTGTAGTATATCAATGGTGTTTATAATTTGAATCTCTCTGCAGAAGCTGGAGAATGCCCTCTTTGGACCACATGACAGTTCACGGATTCCTATGGATCATTTTCAGAATAACTCTGCCTTGGGTAATTCAGAGTTAACCTAAAAGCTGTGCTAATAATGCAGTGATGGAGCTTTGACATGGGGAAAATAAGCAGTCCTGAAAAAGTTTTCAGGGAAACCTCATGACACAAAAGAGCAGTAAAATACACAAGACTCTAATAAAAAACTTTGTCTCCTTTTCATGCAGACCCTGCACTAGTTTTGGAAGATGCCTGTCTCTTTTCAGACAGTGAGAGGACAATGGATATTCAAGATAGTCAGCCAGAGTCAACATGTCTTGTTGCTACTACCACTGTCAGCATATTCAGTGTAAGCAGTATGTTTGTGACAGTGTCAATTTTGAAATACTAGAAAACAGACTTAATAATCTGACAAAACTGTGAGGAAGTGTTGAAAGAAATCAGGTGGGAATGCATGGCAATGGTGCTGACTTTTGACAGGCATAAGGCCTAACCCTAACTGGGTTAGGAGGCCAGCAGGGTTACTTCCATGTCTCTGGAGGGTCGCTGCTGTCAGTAGGATTTCAGAGTGAGAAGCAGCATGGCATGAAATGGCAGTAGCCAAACCAAAAGAATATTTGTGTTAATATTTCTTCCTTTTTGCCTTTTCTTTTAAGGAATGTGATGAAAACGAAGGAAATAAAAGGACTTTGACCACTGCACAGCGGAAAGCTCAGCTAATAATGGAGTCCTTTGAAAATCCATTTAAAATGGTAAAAGCTTCCAGTAGTAGGATTCAAATTACCCAATGCAGAGGATGCCCTGAGCTAATTTTCCAGGCATATCAGAAAGGCTTGATAGAGCATCAGCTGCTGCTCTCTGACTGGAATCAAGGGATTGTCTTTGCAAAGACAAATATGTGGACTTGTTTTCAAAACCATTTAAATACCTCATGGATACATGTCTTTCTACATAGTAAACAGACCATTCACCATGTTTTTTTAAGCTAGTTTTAGGTTTTTCAGGTTTTTCATCTGTCTTTTATGGCTAGGATTAGTAAGCTGATTCTACTCTTGTAATGAATCAGAAGAACAATAGAATGCTGTTATACATTTGGAGTGGTAAATTACCAGAAAATAATACCAAAATTTTTTTCTGGTGTGCAGTTGACAGTTGGTCTGTTGGGGGTGTTTTGGTTTTGTGGGGAAGGGTTTTTAGTTGTTTTTTTCTGTAGCATTTCTCTTGGCAATAGCTGTGGTGACTACAAGGTGTTCTATCTGTAGAATATTTCTTCAAATGAATTCACTGATTTACAACAAGTAGCATTTTAGCAATGAGCTAAATGTCACATGCTGTTTAAAGCGAAATCTTTTTTCCTTTCTACAGTATCTACCTCCAGAGGAGAATTCTGCCTATGTCTCACAATCTGCAAAGTTTGACCCATCATCAAAAATTTATGAAGTAAGACTGGTGCTAAAATTTCCAGCTAAGTAGTACAAAAGAAACAAATAAGTAGTTTCTTTTCCATTGGGAGCCTCAGCAATATAGATTTTTTTTTTCTTCTTGTATACTTCTTGAGAAACATAACACGTTTCTGTGACATTTGTATCCTTTGAAGAACCAGGGATTGGAGACATTCTGCTGTATAGTTAGTCCCTGTCTGTCAAAGCTGAAAACTCTACTGAAAGTATGTGCATTTGTTTTTGAGGCTTGTTTGTAGCTTTGAGTTTCTAAAGCATTTGGTTTTACTTCACATAATGCAGCAGATCTTAATCTCTTTTACAGTTGAATTTGATCTTTTGTACTCTTAAAAACACCGGCATGTGTTAGCGAGTTTATAAACAGCTTCTTGCCATAGAACTTTAAAGAAAGTGTTTCCAGGTAATACTTTTTTCATTGCAGATCAGCAATCGATGGAAGTTGATGAGTCAGGCACCAGTACAGAAGAAGTCCAAGAATGAAACCAGTAAGAAAGCAGACCAGCAGTCAGGTACAGCCATTCTTCCCTTCCTTGGTGTGTTTGAGACTTGATACAAGCTGCTTTGCTTGCTTTTTTTCAGGCCCTGGCTAACTAACTCCTGCTTTTTACAGTAATGTTTGTTTGTCTCCATAGCTGCCCATGTCCAGACGCAAAAGTTGCATAAAAAGGCAGCAGAAAATGTTGTATCTGTTCGTCAGCAAGCCATGGTATGTCACAGAATTCCTCCTTCCTGCTTATCTTGACTCTTATAATTCAGAATGAAGCTCTAGCTCTGTAACTGAAATACCTGAAGGACAGTGTTTTGGTAGTAGTCTTTCTGTGGTGCTGGCCTGGGTGTAAGAACAGGCTCCTGCTAATTGTGCTGTGCACATCATCACATCCCTCCATGTGTCCAGTAGGACATGTTTTCCACTGATGCACCTCTACTCCTCATTTTCTTTAAGATTCCTCAGTTGTTCTGCATAGGTTCCCCCAAATATGCCAGTGGGGCCACAGCAGATCTCAGCTTTCCATATCCCGTGAAATAACAATTTAGCTTTTTATAGAAGTCTCTACCATGAGGTAAAAAAAAAAAAATAGCAGTTTAGGCCCCAGGAAGAGCACAAAGATTTCTCCCCATGCTTTTATTGCCAAAGGCAAGAGCAGTCACTGGAGCTTGGCTCCATGGGACAGCTAATTTGCCCAATGAGATGTTTCATTCTCCTTTCTTCAATTTATCCTTTTTTCTGTTCTGTGGGTTGTTTCACAGCAGGAGCAAGCTAATAGGAAGAGGGAGAGAGGCACAAGTGAAGTGGGAGCAGAAACAGGAGCAGAGTTGCCAACACAAGAAAAGAAACGGCAGAAAAAGACCCAGCAACCAGAAGAGCTGGAAGCACTGAGGCAGTTTACTCCCTTTGATTACAGCAAGTCCAGCTTCAAAGTGTTTGAAGGTAAGATCTGATCCCTTGCTGGAGTGCTGCACGCTGTGGAAAATGTTACCAGCTGAGCCTGGAGAAGGCTGTGTGAGTGTGGGTGCCAATGCAGTACAGACTGTTACAACGTGCTTACCTTACAGTGGGGAAATAATTCAAGAAATTGACTTGAG
This sequence comes from Chloebia gouldiae, assembly GCA_003676055.1. NCBI lineage: Eukaryota > Metazoa > Chordata > Aves > Passeriformes > Passeridae > Chloebia > Chloebia gouldiae. The sequence goes on from QUSF01000077.1 coordinate 1,508,358, forward strand.
GAATGTATGCTTTAGTATTCCTGTTCTGATTTGGAAACAAAACCCTGAAACAATTGGCCAAGTGGGTTGTGGGTTTGGATTTTGTTTCTTTTCTCTTATTTGTTTAATTGGAGCCAGAAACTAAAAGTCAAAGGAGATTTGACTCCTTTGTAAAAAAGAAGCTATTCAAAAACATCTCCTGCCCGTAAAAGATTGTTCTGGATTTTACTGTGTGGGAGACTGTAGTGAAACCTCCATATCATCAGAGGAACACTGTGGAATGCATTGTTCTTTATAGAAGATTTTAGTAAGAGCTTCTCTTCTCTCTCTGTTAGGAGGCAGCAAATCAAAACAGTCACCACAATTTGATCCTGCCAAGCAAGCTTACACAGGCAAGGTATGGACCTGTCATGAAAAGAGGAACAGAAATGTGGGAGTTTGTATGTACCCAGCCAGGGCCTCTCTGGGAGGGCACCTGATATTTTGTGCATCTGCAGAATGTTCCCTAACAGCTGCTGAGATGCAGCTTCCAATCCCAAGTTCATGCTTTGTATTATTATTTCTTCCCATTCAGGGGGAGCTTTCTTGGGTCCCTCAGACTGTTTTGTTGTTTCTCACCTATTCATACATTGCTCACACCTATGCCTCTATATATCACAAGCATGACATTTGGACCACAGAAATCCACCACAAATTCCAGTTACAAAGTAAATTCTGAAAAATCACAGGCATTCCAGTGGTTCCAGGACATGTCAGCTTCACGTGTTGCTCATGTACCCCTCCAAGTACTGTTATTAGGAACAGTCTCAGCTCAGAGATTTTTTTACTTAACTTATTGCTAATTAAGATGGAAAAAAATAAAAAAACTATATACAATCAATCCATGGCTTGCTGATGAACAGACACAACATTTTGTGCTGCCTTTTTGTGCACACCTGGGGAAGTCTGTGACCAGCACGGGGAAGTCAATGAGCAGATTTCTGTGAAATTGGAAAGATCTGGCAGCACATAAATGTCATAGAATATACTTGTGAGGAACCTCACTGTGGTGATGTTTTATTTGTTTGTTTGTTTGTTTCTTTGTGCAGAAATTTGCTGGAGCTAACAAACTTCAACAGTCTGGAAACCGGAGCATGTCCTACCTGGTGGGGAAAGCTGAAAGGTGTGGTTTTAACCTGCTGTCATCCAGCTGGAGTGTTTGCACTCCCCTGCCCCAGAACCATGGGCAGACCTTAGCTATTGTCCTCTACTGCTGTGGGAGCTTTAGCATATGTTTAATGGAAGAGCTTGCATCACACCCTGACATCAGTTTAAAATGAAAAAAAAAAACCAACAATTTAGAATTAATGCAATCAAAGACAAGTCTGGGTGCAAGGTTTGAAATGCTGAGGTAAAAGTTTGTGTTAAAGGGTGTGGAAGTGTTTTCTTTGATCAGAGATAGGTGGAAGTGGAGAAGAGCATCTGCCTACCTTGGGAGGAATAAGAGTACTGCCAAGTATGAACATTCTTGTTCTGCATAGATACTAAGTATTTAACTTACAGGGTTTGATTATTTTGTGTTACTTTGTCATAAAACAGCAACACTACCTAAGGGCAGCATTGGAGGGAGAAGGGTGTTCTCTGCCTCAGGAATGCCTTGATAGAATCATTGTAACATGGTCAGTTTTCTATCTTGAGTGAATTTGCAGCAAGAATTAAAGTGTTTGTTACACTCTTTTGCAGGGCTTCGACACACCACTGGCCAAAGAGATAATCTTTGATACAGGACCTGTGGGAGTTGCTGCTGAAACAGTAGTTAGAAGTGTTGCCACCTTGGGAAAGCAAATGCCAGTCATTGATCAGTTTTTGTACAGGAAAATTTTTAAAACCATTAAAATCCTTTTTTTTTCCAAAAGGAAAAACATCTTAATCGATGTCACTTTTGTTATATTCACATTCCTTTTTTTTTTTCTAATTAGACTCACAGTGTTGCTTTGTTTATAATTTTGAAAGTTTATCCTGTGTCCTCAGACACAATTAGGCTAAACTCATCACTTCTTGGAGCTGCCTGAAGTGCAGAACCAGCATGTCATTGGAGTACAGGAGGAATCTCTTGGCATCTCTATAGGTAGCACAGAAGTAATTGAGTCACATCTCCTGCAGCTCTAACTCCAGCAGTTCAGAGTGTCTTTCATGATAGACCTTGCTTACAAATTGAACTGCACAGCTCATCTCTTACAATACAAGGTAATACAGAAAAAGAGCGTGTTTACCTCACAGTCTTGGTCTATTTTAATGAAAATATTGTATTTTAAGGAAGGAAAAAAAAAAGGCATAGGAGACCAATGGCTTCACTATAAAGTTCCAGAGTGAAAGTAAGAGAAAAGAGCATTAGGCAGAAGGGAAGAACATGGATTGGCAGTGCTATGGTGGGGAAAAGGTAGAGGGTTCTGTGCTGCAGCTGAATCTCTACAGCTGAACAAACTTGTCCAAGTTTTAAATGCCCATTCTGAGTTATCTTTAAGTCTTTGTAGAAAGAGTATCAGAAACAATATCATCAGTACTGGATGGGCTAGTGACAGAGTTTATTCTAATGAAGACCCATGACAGCTGGTAATATTGCTGTGGAGAGGTAGGGAACATGACATTTTAACAGGGCTTTATTTTACAAAGACTGTGAGGAGGCTTGAGATTTAGTTTGTGTTCAGTCTTTTTCCCTATTTCTGGGAAATAGGGAGTGGAAGGAACAGAGGAGGGGTTTTCCTTCTTGAGTATCTAAGTGTGAACAGTGCTGACTAAGCAATGTAATGGTAGGACAGAGTCTCTTTCTTATAAAATCTGCTTGCATGGCTGAATATTGGAGAATGTTTTTGTAAAGAGGCAGTTAAATAGCAATTGTCTCCAAGTGCATTTGCAGGGGCTGCCAATTCCTTCCTTGTCAGCTTTACCAGTTCTTATTATTTCTTTAACTTGAACAAGTAAGTGTTAGCAAAAGCCCCATTGGCCCAGGGGATATTAAATCTCTGTGGTTTAAATCCTGTACTTCAAATTCCAAGGAAAGTGACATTTCAAGGATGATCCTAATTTTAGGCTTTTTCTCTTATCCCTTTATGAATTGCAAAAGGTTTTAAAAATGTCTTTAAAGGAAGTGACTGCAACTACATACATGCTTTATTCACTTGGTTGTGCCTGTGAAGTTGTAGCAGTGGAGTCCCTTACTGTGAAGTTGTTTTACTCTTGTGCAGCAGTTGTTGGAGGTCTTTGTGTAACCTAGTTGGAGAACTACTCTCACCCGAACCTTGGTGCATTTCTCCCAACATCTGCTTCTTACAGAACACACCACATTCTGTAAGGCCACCGAGCCTCACCTGGGCCCACCAGCACTAGAACTGAATCTGCTTTTGCAATATCCACAGAATCATAAGATGGATGAAGTTGATAGGCACCACAGCAAATCATCTGGTCCAATATCCCTGCTCAAGCAGGGTCATCTTAGAGCACGTGCCACAGGATTGTGCCCAGATGGAATATGTCCAGTGAAAAAGTCTCCACACCCTCTGTGGGCAATCCATTCCTGTCCTTGGTCACCCATGTAGGAAAGTTCTTCCTAATGTTCAGCTGGGACTTCACGTGCATCAGTTCTGCCTGTTGCCTTGTGTCCCAGTGCTTGGCACCACTAAGTTGCCTTAGTTTCCTCTTCTCGGCATTTTCCCTTTAGATATTTACACATTAATGAGTGCCCTCTCACCCGTCTCTTCTCGAGGCTAAACAGGCCCAGCTGCCTCAGCCTTTCCTCTTGAGAGATGCTCTCACCAATCGTCCTCTTGAAATCCAGCACAATGCACGCTCATTACACCCAGCCCTTAAAAATCCGACTTTTCGCTTTCCCGAAAATCGGTCGCGCGTGGTTCCGCCGGCGGCGCGGAGCCGCGCTGAGCGCTCGGGGCGCCCGGAGCGGAGGCTGCGGCCAGGCGGAGCCGCGCCGAGGGCTCGGGGCGCCCGGAGCGGAGGCTGCGGCCAGGCGGAGCCGTGCTGAGCGCTCGGTGCGCCCGGAGCGGAGGCTGCGGCGGCGCGGCTCGGGCGCGCCCTGCCCGCGGCGGCGGGGGCGGCCCCGCTCCGCCCGC